>JAPXFQ010001685.1:0-75598 GCA_028564705.1 Apricaphanius iberus | reverse complement strand
GTTCAGTTGCTGTGGACAGACGTTGTTTGAGCGTAATGAAAGCCTCCTCTGCAGCTTGAGTCCATTTCAGAGGAGCAGACAGATTTCTCATGCCCAATTCCCTTACCAGTTCCCTTAATGGTTGTGTAAGTCCTATATAGTCTGCCACAAAGTTTCTGCCGTATCCTGTTAGGCCCAGGAAAGACAACATTTCTTTCACTGTGTGTGGTAGTGGATGATGTAAAATAGAAGATCTATGTTCAGGGGAGAGGGAGACCCCCTTTTGGAACACCATTCTCCCTAAAAATGACACCTGTTGTTGAATCCAGGGGACATAAACTTGTAAACATCTAAAAATGGCAGTTTTTGATCCGGTCTTGTAATCACTCTTGATGATCATCAAAACAATTTAGAGGGCCTTTCGCCGATAAGCCCCAACTGCGCAGTCATGTTAGCCAATTTTGATCTTAGATTAAGATGCAGACGTACAAGTGAATTACCAACTGAAATCAGCAACCCTGACCGAAGTCATCACATATGTAATCAATCATCACCTATCCATTTAACCCAGACAGACCTTAAAAAAAAAAAAGTTCCCATCACAGTACTGACAGTAGGTAAAGATTATCCCCAAACCTGGCCTCATAAAATTTAATTCGAACTGCAATTTATTAAAAACCTACTTATTATTTTGCATAATCCCGTTGAATCCCAAATATGTTTAAATCCTGCAACCATACATTATCAATTTGCAAAAAATTAAGTCCTAAATTGTATATTGCCCTGAACCAATCTGCTACACAGACTTGGTTTGCCTGTCATAGTCATCCCCTATTTAAATTACATTTATTTTGATTAAAAGATTTTGCTTTATATCCGGTGGTTCATTAAGTTAAAAAGAGTCATTATCTGAAAAAGAATTAGCCTAGAATGTTGGTAACTGTATTAAATTTTGCTATATCATATTCCCCTATTAATAATACTTTGGTCTCATAATATAATGTTTGTTTTTCTCTTTCCTGAGTCCTGAGTACCCCTGCAGAATGTCTCGTCCAATTAGAGATTCCCCTGCAGAATGTCTCGTCCAATTAGAGATTAGTTTCTGCCAATTACCTCAGCCTTATTTAGTATCCATGTTGATAGGAGGAGTATATACCAACATTACCAAGTATGTCATTTTAATAACATAACAATACAAATGCACCCTCTAAAATGCAAAAACTAAACTATTATCTAACATTTAAATATAAGGTAAAAGTTACTTCCCGATTTCGTGTTCTTTTATTGGACATCCACTCCTTTTCGAATCTAATCCAACTGTATTGTGCTGAGAAATTATTTCACCCATCTAATTAAAAATAATCCCTGGGGAAAAAACAAATCCATGTTATTTTGGTGCAACACCGTTGTTATTCCTGAAAACTAAACAAAAGCACCTCCCTCATTGATGGATTTAAAAGCAAGAGCAGGCTCGAGAGTTTACTTTTTGTCTACAGTTCAACTGATTACTATCCATTTGCTTGTTCAACTAAAGTGATTATTTTATTTACTTATTTTATTTATCAAGTTTAGGACATACTTATATGTCTGTTTTACTATGTCTCGTTTTAAATGTTATCAATTATTCTATTATCCATTTCAGTTTTTTAATTACCTTAATCGGTGAAGCACTTTGATTCATTCTTTCTGCTAGAAATCAAATACAATTCTGACTTACTTTTGATTTAGCTGTTCCATTACAATTTATCCTATCTTAAATTTAGTACATCCCTGTGGATGAAACGTAAAAATAAGGATATCATTTAAGTAACCGTTACAGTTGTGCATTAATAAGGAATGTATCCTTTGTATTCCTTAGGTGTTGAATTTGCTATGTAAATAAAAATGTTCTCTCTCACCAGCCAGCAACCCCATGCTATAGGCCCAGTTCTACCTTCCACCCAACTTCCAAATTGTTCCTGGTAAATGGTGGTGCTTTACCTGGAGATAATTCAGGGGAAGGCACGGGGGTTTCAGAGTTCAAGCAACCAGGGCCACCTTCGATCAGAAAAACAGAAACTCTTGTGGTTAGTTCAGCAACAGTGACATTGAATCAGCAGCCTTTGATCGTCACTTCTTCAGCAGAAATTGTCCATATTACACCAGCCAAGTGGATTCACACATATTGTCCTTGAAAGTTCAGTTCAGCATGAGGAAATGTGCTCTTATTTGAGGGTGCCCCCTGCTTCACCCCTGAAAATATTCAGTCACTGGTGCCCCCCTGTTTTGGGAGCAGAGCACAAGACAGAAGAACTTCTACGCTGGTTGTATCGATTTTTCTTTCTTTGGCAGTTATAGCGGGCACCTGGCACTATCCGTCATCAGCCCAGCACCCCCTCCCATCACATCTCCCCAGGAACATAAATTACATCTATAGAATGTTATCTGAGGGGTTCTCTGTTGGCGGGATGGGAAAGCGAAAAAGAGAGAAAAAATATAGAGGAAGGAAAAGACAGACAGAGTCGATCCTCTCAGCCTATTCAAATCAACTTTTATTTAAACTTTTTATTTTCATATTCATTAATCTCCTTCCTCAAAAGCTGAATTCAAATATCTTTTCCACTCAGACTGCCTATGTGGGCTCTATTTTACTTTTATTTTAATCATTTATTTTAGCAATAATTTCTTCAGTATTAGTTATGGTAAAAATATACTAATTTATAGGTTTGCTCTCTCCAACAGGGATGTTCATTAATCCTTATATGTCTAATTAAACTGTTGTTCTAATTCTTCCCCTGCTTATTTTAATTAATGTTTCCTGCATTTTTTCATCCAATTTATATTTTATACTTTATCAATGCAATGCCTTTCTCTATTTTGTCAATTTGATAAATGTCTCTTTCATCTCATGTGTAAATTAAATATTTATAAAGATTGACCATCGCAATCTTTTATCAACAGACTTAGTTCTTTTTAGTGATTTAAGCATTTTATATTTATTTCAATAAAAAATCTGCTTGCATTTCAATCTGTCCTTTATCAATACAGCTTGTATTTTTATTCTTAAGAAACCAACTATAGACATATTCCTAAACTATTCAAATTTTTGCACCGTCCTCCATTTTGCAACTTGGTTGATCTTGTCGCTTGCTTCAGCTACATGTAGTTCTCTCGAGCTTCAGAATTCTTCTACCCTATTTTTAATAGGATCGCAGATCTGATCATTAGTGAGAATTTTCGGTTTCTTTTGAGCTGGTTCAGACACATTCTGAACAGCGTCCTTTAAAGGTATTTTAGAATCCATTGAAAAATCCTTCTTTTACTTAAAACAATAAAAATAGCAATACATCTAGACCGTTCAACATGAAAAAATGCAAATTCTTGAATTTACTATAAAAACTCCTGCTTTTGAATTCAGAATTCTTCTATTAAATCTTAAACTAAAACTTACCAAATTAGACTCGCTTAGGAGTAACTGCTTTTACTTGTTTGTTTTTAATTGTCACATGAATTATTGTCTTAATCACTGTAAATGCTCATTAGTATTCTAATTATAAGTAAAGCACCCTGAATTGAATTGTGTTGTAAGTGTGCTATACAAGCAAAACTGCCCTGGCGCGCCTTCTTTTTGATTAAGACTAATTTAAATGTTATCAAGTATTTGTCTTAATAGTATTTCTTAATTCCCCCTTTACCAAGCTTCTATTTTTTTTTAAATAAAATATTAAATCCAAATTAAACAAGACAAATCCACATTTATTTAAGTTTGACAAGGTAGCTGTTTGCGTAATTATTTAATCTCTTATGAGTTACTCCTGGTCGTTTTCAAGAGGCGTTTCCAAACTTAAATCGCTCCTCCGAGCTGTTTTTTTTTCTTTTCTTTTTTTTTTTTCTTTTGTATCTATTTTTTCATTCACAATTGATCTTAAGAGTGAATGCCCCAAGCCGAAGCTTAGTAAAGTTAAAAGGCTTTATAAACTGATGTTTAGCTTCTTATCAAGTTATTTTTATTCAGAGATTTATCAAAAAACCAAGAGTCTTGAACAGACTCCGCTCGCTGCGAGCTATCCAAGCAATTCACCGTAGCCTACGGTCTGGTGCTAACGTTAGCCCCTTTCGGCTAACGTTGCTTAAAACAGTTAAACTCTACCACGAAACTACTCAATAAAATAGCAACATACCCTTCGGTAAATAGAGAACTCCACACCTCAATTTCAATTCCCATCAGCGTAATTCACACCACCTTTTCCAGATTTCAATGTGGCACAAAATTAGACGTATCCGTCAAAAATTCAGCACGGACTGAAACGTGTACCCAACATCAGTTCCGCTATCTATATATTCTAGAGTGTTTAATTTCTCTTATCCATTCATATATTCTTATATAATAGTTTATACTCGAGTTTTACTAATGATAGTCCTGTTTTAACACGAACCCAAAAGTTCAGCTCACCTCTCAACCTCCTGCTTTCATACAAAGTTGAAATCTCACACATACACACACATACCCAGCGCTGAGATCTCTCTCACACACACTCTCTCCGCTCTTTTTCTCTCCTCTCTGTGATTCTATTTTCTTAAAACAACCTTTTACTCACGTTTTTGGGACTTGAACCCTCAACACTATATTAAAATTCTACTCGTATCACCCACTTCTAGATAATTTATCAACCTCAGTTACTTGAAGTCTAGACACAATAAGATTTTTGGTAAAATCCAATGAGCAGAAGAAAAGGTCTGCTTACCTTCTTTTGCGTGCACGCCTTTGTGTCAGTCTCCTTTCGCCTCGGTCAGTTTCAAATCAGCTCCAAAGAATCCTTTTTAGGATCCCTTCTCTTTTATTTCAAAATAGAATTTTGGAGATCCTACCTCCAGGGTCTCAAAACCCAGCTCTATAACCCGGTTATAGTACTTTTCTCGTCAGAAAAATATTAGGATGCCACTCCAAGATAAAACATTTATCAGACCCCTGGCCTGCCGTAACCCGGTTACGTTTCTAACATTTATCAGACCCCTGGCCTGGCGAAACCCGGTTGCTTTTTCTTTCTTATATATATCAGACCCCTGGCCTGCCGTAACCCGGTTACGTTTCTAACATTTATCAGACCCCTGGCCTGCCGTAACCCTGTTACGTTTCTAACATTTATCGGACCCCTGGCCTGCCGTAACCCTGTTACGTTTTCTCAATGCAGTATTCCTCCCGGAGGATTTAAGTGTGTAACCCGGTTACCACACAACTCTATGTTCAGTAACCCTGTTACTTTATCTCATACCTCGTTTTTCTCCACTGCAGTGAATTTAGGAACTTCAGGTACTTGAAGTCTGACACAAAAAACTTTTTTGAACAAAGCCAATGAGCAGAACAAAAGGTCTGCTTACCTTATGAAAGTGCCGGCATGATTTGTGTCAGTCTCCGTTCGCTTTGGTCCGGTCCAAATGGTCTCCAAGACTCCTTTTCTGTGACGAAAATCCGGGTCACGGCACGGCACCAATTGTCGTGGTCAATAAAATCAGCCCCAGTTCAGGAGTACTTAGAGCATAACATCTTCAGTGGAGAAAAGCCAAGGAGTGGCTCACAGCACATACACACCAATACATTTGCTGGATATTTCCCCACACACATATTTCAGTTACATCTTGCGAGATAACAGGGAACCTGGTGGTGCCTGGTGGTGCCTGGCTCTGCAGCTTCTGCTCTGAAAAACAATTCCATATATGGTAGAGCATGGTACAGCACATCTCATATCAGATACTCCTTCCTCTTTACAGCTGCAGGCCTTGATTACTTTCAGCAAAGCATAAAACATTTAATCACATTAAAAATCCTCATTAGATCTGATGTCGACCGGACACTACCTCCAGAGCCACTGCCCACCAGGATCACCGGCCATTTTGAAAGGAAAATCCTGGTAATTCTAAACAATAGATCCATACACTCTAAAATGTCTTATAACCGAACAGTACACATGTCATGATTGTTGGTTTTTGGACTCAAAGGCAGCCACAATATCAGAACGGACACAGTAAGGATGGATTTTGATAAAAGGTATTAATTACAGGAACTCTGTTTGTTTTCAGAACTTCAGGAAAAGGGGTCAGGACCAGGAGGAGCACTGGATCAGAAGGAGAAAGGTTGGCTGAGGTAAGATGAAGGAGAGTTGATACTGGAATGAGGTTTGTACTCACTGGGCGATAAAGTTCAGGGTTCTTGGGGAGGAAGTTGTTAGGATCCTGTATGGATGGTTGGTTTGGATTGATAGAGGTTCTGACTGTGTGTCTATAGGTGGAGCGGGCAGACGAGCAGGCAGACGAGGACAGACGAACCAGCAGAGGTGACTGTGCAGAGGCTGACCCGGAGGAGATCCAAGGCTGAAGGTAAGTGGTTTCCAGGGAACCCTCCGATGGAGCAGAGAAAGAAGGGAGAAACCCAGGAGGACAAAGGGATCTTAACCTGCGAGGAAATCCAGGTGAGTTGAAAGTTCACAAAGCACGTTTCTAAGAATAACTCCGAGAGCTAGGTTGGCCGTGTTACCACGCTTGCAGCAAAGACAATCTGGTCTCAGCTTGCAGCTCCCGTCCCTCTTTTGAAGTTGGAGCTTGATGAGGTCCAATGAGCTGCACCTGCCGCCAATCAGCTACGCCCCTGCAGGGATCGTGAGGAAAACAACACTCAGCAGCAAAAGCACGAACAAAGACGGAATCCTAACAGAAGAATCTAAAAATCAATAGTAAAGGCCGGTATTTGTATGGCGCTTGACTTAGGGTGTATTCAGAGCTACACTGTTTGGTCCACTTTAAATGGACGAGAGTTCGTTTGGAACGCTGGTCTGGACCTTTTATGCAGGTGTGAATACAAACAAATGAATCCTACTGCGAATCAGAGAGACGGGCCGAGACCAACTTTTTTCGGTGGTCTTTGTCCTGTTCTAAACGGACAGAAGTTCGCTTCACTTCAGGTCTGAATACAAACAGTCTTGATCCGAACCAACTCCACAATACGTCTTTTTGCGCCGTATTGTGCTTTTTGCGCATTGTTCTTCTTAATGCGCCTTTTTGTCATATCATTCATATTCTTTAATCCACGTGTTTGACTCGCAGCGCCACAAATCAATATCCCATATGCTGTAGTGAATGTTATTAATTCCTGATCTTCCATCTTATGTTTAATCTTGCTATTGCCAACATATCAGGGGTCAGAGCGTGCAGAATGCATGGTTTCCTTATGTTTACTGCATGCATTAGCTGTTCTAAATTTTCAAACAGAACATCGCGAAACCGACAGGAAAGGAGGATATTAACTTCAGTCTGAAGACTCTTTCACTTACCTCTCATCGCTCAGTCAGTGTCCCAACCATGCCTCTGATCGTAACCATGCATCAGTTCAACAAACTGCATCACCACACATCTCAAAAACTCTGCTCCATCTTTCTCCGACTTCATGCTGCCGCAGGTCTCGCTGCCTGCTGTTAGCCCCGGCACTAACTCCTCCAGCAGCTCTGCTACAATTTTTCTCGGTTCACATCCGGGGCTCAGCCCCGCAGCTCGGCCCAGTGCTCGCTTACCTCCCAGCCTTGACAATGCCTTGTCATCTTGCTCCAGCTCTCCTCCCTGTCTGGAACGCTGAAACATCTCTTCGCCCTCGCATCCATTCCTGCAGCTCTGATATCCATATGATTTCACAGCTGTTTACCTCCTTTTCCGGGTCTTTGCTACTTCTGCCCACATCATCACTGTCCAATAGCAGCACTGATTGTCACACATGTGAATGTGTTTACAAAATATAGTCCACTTGCAAAAATGAACAGTCTAAATACAAAACGCACCAAAGGAAAAAAAGTTTGCCTTTGGTCCAGACCAAACAACTGGACCAAAGGACTTTTCTTGTCTGAATACACCCTTAGTCTCCATGGACCCTACAGGGATTTACACTACATTCAGTCATTCACGCACACATTCACACACCGGTGATGGCAAGCTACATTGCAGCCACAGCTGGCCTGGGGCGCACTGACAGAGGCGACGATGCCAGACACTGGCGCCACCGGGTCGTCTGACCACCACCAGTAGGCAATAGGTGAGGTGTCCAAGGACACAAAGATTAAGACTGTCAGAGCCAGAGCTCGAACCTCTCTTGTGTATTCCTACATACTGAGAGAACTGTGTAATATTTTTTCATGATATAGTGATAGTCTGATGTGGGACACTGTATAACATTAGGTTAGGTCATATGAACTGATTTTAGGATTCCTGCTTTTGTATTGCCATGGAAACGACCCTCGGAGATCTGTGAGAGTTTGGAAACTTCACCATGGAGAAATGTTTACTGATATGTTGTAGACAATAGCAAGGTTGTTTAAATCTATAACTATGCTTTATTAGCTGTTGGGAAACAGGTCAGCTGTTACATGTATCCTGGCAATAATGTGAGATGCTGTCCCTCCTTGTTTGTACAAACAAGTTTGAATTAAAACCTCCAAGAAATGAAGGAATCTTTTCACTTCTTTATTTAAAATGTTTTTTCCAACTACAGTGTCATTAGGTTAATTTGATTCCTTTGAATATCTAGCTACTGAAGCAATTGGGCCAAACAAAGTCCTATTTCTGAACATATATAAACCATCAAAACCTAACACATTTTTTTATGATTTCAATGCCCTTTGCCTTGTAATATGTACAGATTATTTCAAGTTAATAATTGTGGCAGTTTTCAACATCCCTAATGACAACCCCCAAGAAAGAGGAAGAAAACCATTAAATGATATCCTCCATAACGTCGACCTAACCCATTAATTCACAGTAATGAACCAACAAACAAACGGGGACACACTCTGGAGCAAATTATTAGGAAAGCCTTAAATATCTCCAACATCACAGTAACCGAATAACCAATTATCTGACCATTTCTCTATCTCATTTGTAAGCAATATCTTAGCTAAAATATCTAATCTCAGTAAGACCACTGTTAAAAAAAGGTTCCTCAATAAAAATTCAGCCAAAAACTTTAAGCTGACTTACACTCCTACCTTATTCAAATCACCAACGCAAATTCAGTAAACAAACTGACAGATACATTTCTCTCAAAACTTTCAGACATCATGGATAAGATTGCACATTTTAAGGTTAAAACTGTCTTGAGTAGAAATAAGTCTCTGTGGAGAAACAATCTAATGGTATGCAGTGAAAAAAGGGAATGTCGCAGAGCCAAGAGAAAATGGTGGAAAACTTGACTCCAGGTTCATTATGAGATATACAAAGAGAGACAGAACAAGTACCAATTAACCTTGAAACATTCTTCTCTGAAATTATTCAAAGAAACAACAATAATGCAAGTGGAAAGATTAACTACTCTTCCTGTGACAGTAGTCCCCGAATTAAGCTCCACCAGGGCCTGCAATGAATTGGTTAGCTTCTTACTGAAAAGATCTTGAACATCAGAAGGTCAATTAATACATCAGTCTCAACCCCACTACCTATGTTATGCCCAGTTAACACCCACGCTACAATAAACCAATCAAGCCTTGATAAATTATTGATAAACTAAGCTCTGCCACCTGCTGCTTGGATATCTTACCAAGAGGTTTTCTTAAAAAAGTCCTTCCAGTCATCAGGGCGGATCTAATCCAAAAACTTAACTTATCCCTCTTATCAGGTGTTTCCCCACAAGTTTTAAAAACAGCAGTTTTCAAACCAATACTAAAGCATGTTAATGCAAAACTATAGACCAATCTCTAATCTCTCATTTATTTGAAAAAATATTTTAAAAGCTGTGTTCCAACAATTAAACAGCTTCCTAAAAAATAACAACTGCTTTTATATTTAGCAGTCTGGTTTTCGTAGGAACCACGGCAGCGTACAAACGTGACTGTGGTAAAACCACAGCTCTGGTACTGTGAGACCTTATTTGACACTTTTGATCATGATATATTACTGAAACGTTTAGAGAACTGGGTCAGATTCTCTGGTACGGCACTCGACTGGTTTGATTCCTACCTCAAGAAATGGAATTTCTTTGTGTCGATTAGCATATTTTCATCACAAAACGCAGAAATTACATGCAGGGTCCCCCAGGGCTCCATCCTAGGGCACCTCGTATTTGGCATCTACATGCTCCCACTAAGCCAGAAAACAACAACAAATAATATTAACTACCACAACTATCGTGACAACACTCAGCTTTACATCTCAAGGTCATCAGGTGACGTTGAACCTATCAAAATCTCCAATACATTTATTGAGCAAATTAACAGCTGGATATCCTATAATTTCATACAACTTAACAAAAACAAAACTAAAATATTTCTCTTCAGACCTAAACAATATCAGTAAAAAACTTTGGTTGATCCCACTAGAAAGGGCAACCCAGTGTACAAAATGACATTACTCGGTAATCTACATTTTTTAACTTAATTTTCACCTTTGATAACCACGTCATAGACCTGAAACGTGATGATGTGTTTTAAGTGTATACAGCCCCGACTTGCAACAGTATCTAAACTCCAAGTAAACTGTCAGGTGAGATTGCAAACTTGAGTGATGGAGACGTCTGGGAGCTTCTGGCATATCACCAATCAGTTTACAGGGTCTGTGATGGACAGCCACCTTTGGAGAAGCTTGGTCAGATTAGTATTCACACCTTTGACCACTCAGAGCAAACTCACAGAGGGTGCATAGAGTCCAGATAAATAGATAAAATATTCCCATATATTGCATTCAGTCCATCTCACTGACCGGGAGCTGACTACAGGTTGAAAAGGTACAGAGACTTTGGAGCGAGACTGTGGCTGTTTAAATGGGCTACAATGTATGTCAAACTTATGTGCCTGATGCTACTTTCCTCCCAAAGGCTTTTCTGCCGAGGAATCGTAGTTTACGGATCAGGGAACAGATAGTTCAGAGTCTTTTACACTTTTGATTGGTTCAATTAGAGAAATATCTCCCCAGTTTAAAACATTGGTTGAAAAGAGGCTTAATTCCACTCTCCAGAGCAGCAAAATTCAAAATTCAGAACTCAAGCACGCATGTGAAGTTATCTGTCTGAGGCAAAAATCCAAAATCTCTCTTTCAGGCCACAGCAGGTATTCGTAATTTAAATGCAATCCTTGCATCTCATTTTTATATGTAGCCGTCTGCTCAGCTTGTTTGAATATTTTTTTATTAAAACATTATCTGTTTCAGACAAAAATCCAAAACTTAATGACAATAACGTCTGCAACATCCCACTAATGATTACGCACAGAAAGTTTGCATTTCGGTTCCATGCAGAGCAGGAGAAACTGGTAAGACTATGCGTTCAGACCACTGCAGGTATTTGTAATTTAAATGCAATCCTTGCATCTCATTTTTATATGTAGCTCTCTGCTCAGCTTGTTTGAATATTTTTTTATTAAAACATTATCTGTTTGAGACAAAAATCCAAATCTTACTGACAATAACCTCTGCATCAATCCAATTATTATTATTAGAGGCAACTGCATCTTCATCTGCCATTTTGGTATCCCAACATACTAAATCAGATGATCCAACGCTGCTGTGACTGATCGATAGATTGAGAACCAATTGTCTAAAAGGTTATAAATTCCTGTTTTTGCAGATTATTTGATGAAACATTCTTAAAATGTTTTATCTTCTCCGCTGCTTTGAATTATGAACTGGTTGTTTGAACAAATACCACATTGTGTTAATTTAGTCCTAAATAATCTTGATTAGTTTAGAGCTAATTTGGCTTAATTTCCAAAACTCTTCAATACAGAAATTTTGTATTTAAGCAAACATTTTTATATTCGAGTGTGATATTACAACATATTCCATGACTTATTCCATGTTTTTCTCACACATTTGGTGTTGTGTGAGAAACCTACAACACATGTTGGTGCACCCTAATCTAAAATAGAGGATAACTAATTTGGCCTAATTTCAAAGTTCCTCCTTATAAACCAATTTTTTCCCCAACTTTTTCTTTCGGCTTTTACCTTCAGGGGTCGCCACAGCGAATCATCTGTCTCCATTTAGTCCTATCCTCTGCATCCTCTGCCCTTACACCAACTGTCAACATGTCCTCCTTCACCACATCCATAAATCTAATTTTTGGTCTTACTCTATGCCTCCTGTCTGGTGTCTCCATCGTCAGCATCCTTCTAATGATATAATCGTCATCTCTCCTCTGAACATGTCCAAACCATCTCAGCCTGGCCCCCCTCACTTTATCCCCAAAACATCTAACATGATCTGTTCCTCTGATGTACTCATTCCTGATTCTATCCATCCTCGTCACTCCCAAAGAAATTCTCAACATCTTGAGTTCTGCAGCCTCCAGTTCTGCTTCCTGTCTTTTCCTAATTGGTACTGTCTCTAGACCATACAACATCGCTGGTCTCACTACTGTCTCGTACACCTTTCCTTTCATTCTTCCTGAGATCCTTTTATCACACATTACACCTGACACTTTTCTCCACTCATTCTAACCAGCTTGCACATACTTCTTTGCCTCTTTTCCACACTCTCCATTGCTTTGGACCGTTGACCCTAAGTACTTCAAGTCCCCTACTTTCTTCATTTCCACTCCCTGTAACTTCACGGTTCCACTTGTGTCTTTCTCATTCACACAAATGTATTCTGTCTTGCTGTGACTAATCTTCATTCCTCTCTTTTCTAATGCATACCTCCATCTCTTTAGCTTTCCCTCCACCTCCGTCCTGCTCTCACTGCAGATCATAATGTCATTTGCAAACATCATAGTCCACGGAGACTCCCTTCTAACCTCATCCGTCAGCCTATCCATCACCAAAGCAAACAAGAAGGGGCTCAGAGCCAATCCTTGATGCAGTCTCACCTCCACCTTGAACTTCTCTGTCACTCCTACAACACACCTCACTGCTGTCTCACAACTATCATACCTGTTCTGTATCACTCTAACATACTTCTCTGCCACTCCCAACTGCCTCATGCAAAACCACAGCTCTTCTTTTGGCACCTGTCATACGCTTTCTCTAAATCTACAAAGACATAATGCAGCTTCCTCTGACACTTTCCCAATCAGCATCCTTAAAGAATAAATAACATCTGTAATACTCTTTCTTGACATGAAACCGTACTGCTGCTCACAAATGCTCACATCTCAACGAAGCCTAGCTTCCACCCCTCTTTCCCAAAGCTTCATTGTATGACTCATTAACTTAATTAATCTGTAGTTGCCACAATTCTGCACATCTCCCTTGTTCTTAAAGATCAGCACTAGAAAACTTTTCCTCCATTCCTCAGGCATCTTCTTAGTCTTCAAGGAGTTGTTGAAAAACCTAGTCAAAAACTTTACTGCCACCTCTCCTAAACAATTCCATACCTCCACAGGTATGTCATCACAACCAAGTGCCTTCTCCATCTTCATCCTCTTCAAAGCTTTCCTCACTTCCTCGTTACTAATCTAAGGAACTTCCTGATCCACAATGACCACATCTTCTACTCTACAGTTTTTTCTCCAACAATATTTTGTTCTGATCTGAGACATCATTTTATTGTTTATTGGTTCTATTTATTATTTAAATATTTGTATATCCAATTCACTTCAAATTAACTTTATTGATCTCAGACGTAAATTAATTTATTAAAGAGTTATTGTAGATCATGATGTCTGTGGGCAGGAAGGATTTCCTGTGGCCTTCTGTGTTGCAGTAAAACTGCAGAAGCCTCCAACTGAAGACGCTCTGTTGTTGTGGCATAATATCATGCAGAGGATGCTCTTGGTTGTCCTTAACTTTTTTTAACTTGTGAAGAATCCTTCTTTGCATCATAACCTCCAGTGGTTCCATAGTTGTCCCCAGAACAGAACAATCCATCATCATTAGGTTGTTAAGCCTTTTTAAGTCCCTGGTTGTAACGCTGCAACCCCAGCGCATGACGGCAGAAGAAATTACACTCGCCATAGCAGACTTGTAGAAGATTTGCGGCATCTTGCAGCAAATCTTGAAGGACCTAAGCTTCCTCAATAAGAACAGTCTTCTTCTTGTGGATTGCTTCACTGTTGAGTATACAGTCCAGTCTGTTAATTAGCTGCTCCTGACTATAAACCACCTCGTGGCAGTGGGTTTCCCACACATGACAATGGCATGGAAATGGAACTGGTGGGCAGGGTTTGACAGGTGAGGAATGGTTATATGCTAACTCAAATTGCAGGATGTGATGCAAAAGGGGCCAAGACCAAGTACTGAGTACATATACATGATTATATTTTTCAGAGGTCAATTATTTCTCTGTTACAAATTCTTGTTTTATTGATTTCATGTAATATTCTATTTTAAGAGATGTTGAATTTCGAGTTTTCATAAGCTGTAAGCCATAAAAACAAAATTATCACAAATAAAGACTTAAAATGCCTCACTTTGCATGTAATGAGTCTATATCATACTAGTTTCAAGCTTTTAAGTTGACTTATTCAAATAAACTTTTGCACGACATTCTAATTTTTCAGTTTCACTTGTACACCTTCAGCTAAACAGTGTATATCACGTTTTTTTTATTTAATCCTGAAGAAAATTCTTTTTTTTAAATAATACACAACCAGAGCTCTGTTTGTTTCAAAACACAATCAAACCATGAACTGTTTTACCCAAACGCTTTTTACTGATGTCACTGAATGGGGTTCTTTATTTTTAATTGATATTTTTTTGATAAGTTATAAAATCCCCTTTGGCCTACAGCATCTGTCATTCTTGCTCACTAAAAGCTTAATTTCTGTGTGTATATTTCCTCCACTTTTTCACTCCTGGAGGACAACAACAGATCTGTAACCCTAAAGGCCGTAGAACTTTGAGGTGGGAGAGACTGACTGCTGTCTAACACAGCTGAAGTAAAGAACAAAAGAGTTGATGTGTTTGTTTGCAGGGCAGGTTCAGGGGCTCTAAAGGTAACTTACCTCTGGGAAGAGTTCTGGTCTCAGCTTGACAGACGACTTTGTAATTCCTTACTGTAACCCTTGATAGGCAGGGTCACAACAACATCACTGTCACACCAGCTGCTGTGACCATCCCAGGGAGAAGTGGGGTTTGTTCCCCATAGCCCCATAGTCATAATGTGAATCCAATTATCTGGTGTGTCTCTGGTGAGAGTGCAATCCAACAGGCATGATAGAAAAATCATGGGCATAGAAGTAGCTGCTGTCAAGCCAATTTCATGACCTATCCTTAGGGGGTTTTAATATAGGATCATGCATAAATAAGATCAATTTTAGTTGAGTATTAACAAAGTTGAGGTTTGTAGTTTATTTGAATCTGAGGCAACTGTGGCTCAGGAGTTAAGCGAAGGAAGGTTGCCGTTTCAAGCCCCAGCAATGTGGCTAGTTCAGGATCCTAACACACAAAACTGAAAAGTTGTAACACTGGGTTTTAGAAGCTAATCCTACTTTGACCTAAATTGAGCAACAGTTTGATAGAAAATATCTTCCACAGCAGTGAAGGGAAGGAATTGTTCACGTAGGTGAAGCGTGCTGTACACATTTTGCATGTGTACAGCATGCAAAATGTAATCAAGACGATACCATTCAGTAAGGGACATACATTAATTCAAGGATTTTTTTATATCGAATGCTATGCATATATCAATGGTAAATGGACTTAACTTATATAGTGCTTTTCTAGTCATACTGACCACTCAAAGCACTTTACATTGAAGCCACACCCATTCACACTCACATTCATACACCGACAGCCAACATGGCTAGGTAGGACAAAGTTTTTGGGGTTTAGTGCCTTGCCCTTGGGGACATTGACATGTGACTGGAGGAAGCTGGAATCGAACCTACGACCCTCTGATTGCCAGCCAACTACTCTACCACTGAGCCACAGTCGCCCACAATTATTATTATTAACATATAATTTCCTTATTTTAACAGAACAAATGAAAAATTGCATTTAAAAAACTTAAACAAGACAATACATATTGATAGCCCTCAAAGGGCCCCCTGTCTGTGCCGGGCCCCTCAGAATTGTCCTAACCCCCCCCACTGACGGCGCACCGAACTATACCCTGCAAGTCCCTACCTGTTCAATCAAAAAATTCCGGTGAATTGTAGCTACGGTAAAATTATTTTGAGACTACATTTCCGCCCCACACAACGTCATATAAGCAGAGAGTAGGCCACTTCAAACTTCACTTTTAACACTAGAACTCCCAGTGTTTTCTGATTCCCCAGCTGCTCTACCAGTACAATGCAGTGCAGTCTTTCCAAAATCCGTGTTTATGTCACTTTTAGAATTTTATATCTCCAAAATGCTAGAGGTGATGCCAAAGTCTTTTCAAATTCTAGTAGAGGGGCAACTATAGCACAGCCAGAATAAATATCGCATAATTCTTCTGTAGATTTGTTGAGGAAAAATAGGTCAAAGTAGTATTGCGACTTGAGAAACGTGCGTTTGTCTCGTTTTATGTTGTTTTCAGGAATTTATTTCTCCAAAACACAGAGCTGATATTTTAAAATTCTACTTCTGAATGATTCTTGTGAACAAAATACAGAGAAGGCACCCTCGGCGATTAGAAGCTGAAAAGTTTGCAGCAGTCTCCGAAGTTTGGCAGAAGTTTGTTTCCAACTGCATCAAGTCCTACAACCCAGGCTGGCATATCAATATTGACGAGCATCTTTTTCCAACAAAGTCTTGCTGTCCTTTCCAACAGTACGTCGTTTCAAAACCTGACAAGTTTGGAATTAAGTTCTGGGTTGATTTGAACTCCAAATACATGTGTATGCTATCCCTTACCTCGGCAAGGACTTCAGTCGTTCCTCAGGGGAGATACTCTCTGAGAACGTACTGGTGAAGCTGATGGAACCGTTTATTGACAAGTTCATAACTGTTACAACTGACGACTACTTTACGTCGTTATCATTGGCTCAGTGACTACTCAGCCGCAAAACTTCACTTGTTGGCAATGTAAACAAGATTCATCTGGAGGTTACACCATCAGCCAAACAACTACTGGAGTGCAACGAATTCACCACGCAAGTATGTTGCAGCACTTTTACCGCTATTGATAGTGCAATGTTTATTTTCCCTTTTTTGCACCAAGAGCTCCAGTTTTGTTGCACTATTATAGTATGTATAACCTGCAATCACCATGACATAATTTTTTTGGTGTTACTTTTTAGGTGTTTTCAACAACTGGCACGACTCTTACTGTTTATGCACCTAAGCGGAAGAAGATCGTCTGCATCTTCAGTACCATGCACAGCAAAGTTGAGATTAGGGAGAGCCAAAACAGGAAGCCAAACACAGTCACTGACTACAATATCATGAAGTGTGGAGTGGATATTAAGGACCAGAAGGTTCACCAGTACACCGTTCTTTTAGGAACCCGTCGATTGCCAGTTGCTGTGTTTTAAAATATGGTGGACATGGCAGCAATGAATGCTCATGTGCTTTGTCATGCATGCACTGGAGTGAAGGAAAGAAGGCTGGACTTCCTGGCAAATCTTGCTTGGCTGAGGGCATCATTGATGAGCTGAAGGCAAAGTCGGGATTGGTGCAGTATTAAATGGACACAAAATATTGTCTGGACATTCTGGATCACATGGTTATTAAATTCAGGGCGTTCTGTGATCTGTTCACAAATCGTGTTCTAAGGTGCTGGAGAGGCCACATAACCATTCTGTGGGGCCCCTGTGATCTGGTCGTTAAACGCTGCATCGCACCAATTCTGTGGAGGCTTAGATACTGCAGCTCCGCTCTGAGGGATCAATTCGTTTATCCCCAATTACCCAATAACAACGATGAGTCGAGTGAGACTCGTTAACGCGTCGGTGATTGGTTGATTTAATGAAGGTTCACCTGCTCCCCTTCCATTCTGTTGTGATAAATCTGTTAACATTGGAGATTCAGCCCTCCGAATTTAATCTGTTCCCCTTCCATTCTGTTGTAATTAATCTATTAAAATATTTATGTCTGTAGAATTTAGCAAACATAATGCAGCATTTACAGTATATTTTCTAAATGGACATTAGAACTCACTGATGTTTCTCTATATTGTGCAGCGAATATTTGACAGACGGCCTAGTGTAAATAGCGCAGCCCCAGTACATCTATTTCTGTAGAATTTAGCTCGCGTAATGCAGCATTTATATTTTCTAAATTTTCATTAGAAATAGGGGCAGACAGGTTTAAAAAAGGTTGAGAATTGTTCTGCATGGTTTGTGCTGCGGGGATCTGTACCGATGCCTCGCGCAGGCCGCTGGTGGAGCACTCGTTTAATTGTCTAACGGCTTCCTTAATCCATTCCAGATTTAATAAAAGACTGGTTGTGTTCGTATTTTCTAAATGGTTATTAGAAACGATGTTATCGTTTAAAATAGGCGGACAACTCTATTTTGTACAGCGGGTATTTGACTGATGGCCTCGCATAAAAAGTGCATGCCCGGTGCATCTGTTTCGTTTAAGGTTGTATTTGACAAAAGAAATTCAATAAGAAAGTTTAGTCATTTATTCATATTTTATCCAGTAATTTTAACCACACGCTGCTCATTTGAGCAATAGAATGTATAGTTCTTTTCAAAGCAATCTGGACCCAGACCGCGTTGGGTTCTTGTTCGCGCGTCCTCCTCTTTATGGTACCTCGACTGACGCACTGTTTCTCGTTCTGTGTTCTTTTTCCTGTAATAAAATAAAAATAAATTAAGTAACTCTGTCTATACCACTAACCGGGGGTACATGAAATAAAAAAACGGCGTAACAAACTGTCGCACCTGAGACGCTGGTCCGCTTTACCAACACGGCTGTAGTGGTGTGTATCGTCTTGGATATACCAGGCTGCTCAGTGCTTTCTGCAACCGGATAAAACATTTTAATATGTAGATAATAAAAAAAATACATAAATAGATACTTTATGACAGTAAATCTACAGATGGGCCTGCATCAACTGGGGGTTATCCCTCCTCTGCGCTTGCTGCATAAAAAAAAAACCCAACAACAACGTTAATATGTATATTTATATATATTTATATGAGTGATCAGTGATCCCTATGGGCTCATGGTCGATTGTAAGTTGTGCAACGAACTCTACATAACATTAAAAAACACAGTTAATATGTATAGGCTATATAAATTATATATATATTAAATAAAGACGTTGTTAATACCCGATGGATTTGCATAAGCGGGGAGCGATACCGTTTGAACCTCCGACAGCAAGTAAGAGATGCACGCATTGGTTGGACTCGTACCAACAGGATGTCCTGCGGCCTCTACAAACTAATCCATGCTAATAAATATATATAGCTTATATTTTTTAGCTGATACGATAGAATTAAAATTGTTACTAACTCGAACTGGTAGATTGGTTCGGTGAGTGAATGGGACTTACGGTTCCAACCCAGTCTGACATTTTTTTTTTAAATTTAGTTTCTTTGTAAAAGTGCATGCTGTATGATATAATATAATAATAAAAATGTAAATATAATTACCATAATCGAAAAACGAATCCAGATATACATTAACCCTTTCATCGTGATCCGAGTCTAAACAAAGTACATAACTAAACAGGGTTCATCTGTGATTTTAATTCCAAACAGAAAATTAACGTTAAGAAAAAACACTCACCTATCCAAATAGTGGTTTCAGGATCATGGTGGATCTGCGCATGGTGCACTAAAGACAAATAAGTGTGTTTTAATCTGATTTATGTACAGAGAAAATATGTTTTTTAGGTGAGAAAGTTACAGAATCGTCTTGCCATGGTCCTAGAATTAATCAGAGCCCTCATTCTGTCCTTTTGTTTATAACGCTTCCTAAATAGCGCGAAAGGGATGGGTTTAAAACTTGGACAAATAATTGTGATATTATTTTTCTCACCGCTAAAAAAGTGTGTTTGTTTGATGTACTAATAAAAACAGCATTTGGATGCAATCCATCATTAGGAAGACCCTTAACAGGGTGCTCAGAGTGGGACATCTGGTCAGATGGTCATAGGGCAGATACCCTCAAGCTGAAGGTGTTGTTCTTTTAGAATACCACCCATAGACCGGTACCAAGATGGTCCAAAGGGGTGTCATCTCACATGAAAAACAAGGCATGTCTTTAACGACGATAGTGCTGCCAAGGGGGTTGCAAGAAAGTAGATGGCATCCCAGGCCACAGAGCAGATGTTTTTAATTAGGATGTACAGAGAGGTGTCTGTTTCATTCTCAGATAAAGACAAGTTTTCCACCAAGATTAATGACTCGACAGTTGTAACAATGCAGAGTGGGGTTTGATCCCATCACCTTCACTCTTCTGGTAGGATCATTTCTAATGTTTTTTTCTAATTATTTAAACATTCTATGAAGCTCCCCAGAGGAGGTGACTTGAGAAAGTAGTTTATCCAGCCTGCCTATAAACTCCATTCTTGCATCAACAGCTCTTTCAGACTGTTTGAAAAATGAACGCTTTTAGAATGTACCAGAATTCTACCTTTCAACTACTGTTTACATTTTTAAGCAGAGTATTGCTGGATTTAACCATGTTTTTCTAAAAAAGAATGAAACCTTTCTTCCAAAAGACAATCACTCTCTTCTCTTCAGATTTACCTGTAACATTTACCCCTACATATTAGGAGAATCTTTTGACCTTCTTATTATACCCATTAATATTGTGACTTATGTGTCTGTGAAAAGCATAAACTCTTGGTTTTCTAACCCCAGTCTCATTTAACCTTCTACAGCTAAAAACATCTCTTTTGATAGGATAGTTTCATGTTTTTTCTATTTATTTAAACATTCTACAGAGGTATACCTTAATGTGATTTCATTGTAGTTAGGTTGTGTAACACAAACACGCACACCGGAAGTAGTCTTTTCAATATAAAAGCACCAAACCGGAAGTTAACTGTAACTGAATCACTCTGCTGTTTTTCCTACTCATTTGTGTCTGTCTGGAATGCTGAATTGTCGTTCCTGTCATCATCATCATTCAAAAAACTTCCTTGTACCCTACCAATGTGTATGTTTGGGTCAATGCTGCACCCTGAGACACACGCATCTGACACTGTGTTTTTTAAGCAGACCTGTTAAGACACTGTTGCAGTGACTTGCTTCCTGCTTCTCAAGAGTGCAGACGTCCTTTCAGCTTGCTCTTGCTGCTTGCCTCTTTAATCAATTTTTTATCAATTTCTAATCATTTTTAATTATTCTTTTTCTGACACTTGGATATGATATTTTTGCACTGCTTTTAACCCTCTAGGCGCAGGTTTTTAAAACTTCTTTTAAGAGTTTAGTTGGGATTGGGTCTAAAACGCAAGTTGAAGGTTTAGATTAAGCTAATAATTTTAGTAAATCAGAAAGTTCGGCTGCATTAAAGCAGTTTAAGCATATATTAGGTTCAACCATTTTTGATGCTGCCTCATTTACTAGGGAGAAAGCAAGCATATTGGGAAGGTTCCCAATTATCTTATTTTTTATAGAGTCTCTTTTATTTATAAAGAATTGCATGAAGTCGTCACTACTAAGAGCTTGGGGAATGGTTGGCTCGATAGAGCTTTGATCCTGTGTGAGTTTAGCAACTGTATTAAAAAGAAACCTAGGATTATTTTTATTCTCCTCGATTAAAGATGAATAATATACTGTTCTAGCTGTTCGAATGCTCTTTTTAGAATCAGAATCAGAATCAGCTTTAATGGCCAAGTATGACACATACAAGGAATTTGACTCCGGCAACTTTTCTCTCCAGTACAGAACTTAAATAAGTGAAATTAAAACGGAAATAAAAATAAAAACAAACAAATAATAAAGGATAGTATATACACCAAACCAGGGTTATTGTACAGTAAGTATATACAGCAGTGCAGAGTTTTAGTTTATTGTTCATGTGAATGGACCCAGACTCTGTGACTATTCAGGGTTCATCAGAGCGACAGCCTGGGGGAAGAAACTGCAATAGACTATTTTTCCACACTAAATAGGAATCCTGTAAATGCATGGAGCGCCATTTTCTCTCTAGTTTTCTAACGTTCTTCTTCAGGGTACGTGGCTCTGAATTAAACCAGGGAGCTAATCTTCTATGGCTAGCTACCTTCCTTTTCAGTGGGGCAACTTTGTCTACTGCCAGACGCAGGGAGGAATTAACTCTATTAACTAGAATGTCAAGTTGTGAGGGGCCACGAGTTAAATCACTGTTTTCTATTGTACTTTTATGTACTGAGGAAATTAAAGTTGGAAGAGCTTCTTTAAAATTTGCTATAGCATTGCCTGATAATGTTCTACTATAATGAAGTTTTCTTTCAGGTTTGATATGATCCGTTAGAGTAAGTTTAAAAGTGATAAGGAAATGATCAGACAGGATAAGGTTATGTAGAAAGACTGTTATTTCCTCACAGTCAATGCCATAAGTCAACACAAGATCTAAGGTGTGGTGACCGCGATGGGTTGGTCCCTGCATATTTTGAGTAAAGCCTATTGAGTCTAAGATAATGTTAAAAGCTGTATTAAGGCTATCACTTTCACTATCAACATGAATATTGAAGTCTCCGACTATAATGACTTTATCAGTGTTTAAAACTAAGTCAGATAGAAAATCTGAGATCTGATCTAAAAATTGAGAATAAGGGCCTGGTGGACGATATAAGACCACGAAGGACTGCTTTGTTATGTGTATGAGGAAGGCTAAAGATTAAATGCTCAAAGGAACTGTAACTATTATTTTTTGGAGATTAATTTGTAAATCTGAATGAAAGATGGTGGCTACTACACCTCCTCGACCAGTACTTCGAGGGACACTAAAGTTTAAGTAGCTAGGGGGAGTTGACTCTTTTATTGTGACATGGTCCTCTTCCTGCAACAATGTCTCTGGAAGACAAAACAAATCAATATTATTTTCACAAATTAAGTAATTTACTAAGAGTGTTTTGGAGGGGAGAGATCTTATGTTTAGTAAACCACATTTAATTGATTTATTTTTCTGTTCAGTCGGAGTTGTATTTATCTTTATGAGATTTTTATACTTTCCTCTAGTAGCATTAACTTTTAATACATTAGTTTTGGGCAGTGGACGGGAAACTGTCTCAATAGGGTAGTGGGTGGGTGGCAGTCCCTGTTCCCTGAGCTGGACTCTGGGTTGTTACGGCTTTGGGGAACTAGAGATAACCCTATCAATGTTCTTGGAAAGAAGCGAAGCTCCGTCCGCGGTGGGATGGATGCCGTCTCTACGTAACAGTCCAGGTTTTCCCCAGAAGGCCCCCCAGTTATCAATGTAGCCCACATCGTTTTCTGGACACCACCTTGACAACCAAAGGTGAAAAGACAGCATACGGCTCTACATGTCATCGCTAGTACGATCAGGCAGGGGACCAGAACAAATTACAGAGTCAGACATCTTTTTCGCAGCCCTACATACCGAAGCTACGCTAATTTTAGTGACCTCCGATTGCCGTCGCCAGGTGTTATTGCCACCAGCATGGATAACGATCCTGCTATGCCATCGTTTGTCCTTGGCCAAAAGCTTCAGATGGGACCTAATGTCCGCAGCTCTGGCCCCTGGAAGGCATTTGACGGTGGTCCTTTGTGTCTCTGGAGCCACGTTCCTAACTATGGAGCTGCCAATTACAAGAATTGGCCTCTCCTGCTCAGCGGGTGTGTCGCTGAGCGGGGCGAACCTATTGTTCAGAGAAAGGGGCTGGAGGTTGGCCACGGGCTGGGGTCTGGCGCTAGGCTTCCTATGAACCGTCACCCAGCTCGCCTCAGATCCCGGCTGCACGGGAGCTGTTGGAGGATGGCTAAGGGGTCCTGTCCTAATTGACTCCGCGCTAGCTACTGCTGGGCCTTTCTGTTCTACAGCGCGGAGCCGGGCCTCTAGCTCAGAAATGTGTTTGTGTGTTAAATCAACTCAGAAAAACTTCTGGACAGAGAAAATTAGATCAGTTCAAGAGAGAGAGAAACACCGACTTGCTACAACAGAGTGAGTCACCAAACAGGAAATGACGCGATACGTCTTACCAACGCAGCTTTCCAAGCTAAGAGTTCGATTCAGATTAGATAACAGAGGGACAGTCAGACTGAGTAGTCAAAGACATTTAATCTATATCCCTTGCAAAAAAATTCCATCTACTCAAACACAGATAAATCTCAATCATGCTGCTCTCAATGCAGATAATTAAAAAACAAGTCATTTTTAGTAAATATTTTAATTTCCTCTTATAATCTGAATTTTATGTTTTTAACTAAAACGTGGCTCGACAAAAACACTGGCAATGAAGGTTTGATTGAGTGTAGTCCATCTCACTTCGATTTTGTGTCTGAAACATGGTGTAGTCAGATTTTTGAGACTCTTAATAAATGAGAGAGATTCCTTTAAGCGTTTGGAGGTTTTAATATGATTTGAATTGATTGTACAAGAGAACAGCAACACATCACAGGAAATGGGGAATACTGACCTGTCTCGGTCTTACAACAACAAGCTTCTATTATTACTAGCAATCCTGTTCTATCTATTCTATTCGATAAAGTACAACTCTCAAGATGAAAATCAGAGACTTTGTGCCTTTAGAAAGCTGAGAAATTTGTGTATCTTTAAGGATCCCTGGTTGAAGAACCATCTCCATGGTAATACAGGATATGGACTATCATTATCAAAAACTCTCTGTCCTGGGTAAAAACGTCACTTAATAAGACAAGTCATTCAAACTGATACTACAACATTAAGTAAACCAGGTCACAGTTGATTACAAAGTACAGAACCACAACGGCAAAACCAGAGGGGAGGGGATGTTTGTGCCATTTTCAGGGACAATATATTGACCCACAAACTGTCATTTGGGTTTTTTCCATCGTAGTATGTGTCATTCAAAATGGAGATTAAACAATCTTCCATACTTTAAATGACGATTTACAAACCACCACAGAGTTGTTTTATTGAAGATTTTACTGAATTACTTACATTTGTTTGCACGGAATTTGATTGTTTAGTAATTTCAGGTGATTTTAATGTGCAGGTAGATGTAGCCAATGATAGGCATGCCAAAGAACTTAGTGCTGTCCTTGAAATGTTTGATTTAACTCAACATATGAGTGATGCGACTCCCAACAAAGACCACACTAGATCTAGTCATTACAAAAGGTGTTAATATATCAAATGTTCTTGATGTTGCTTTATCTGATAATTTTTGTGTCTTCTTTGACCTACCTGTTGCACCCAAACCAGTAGTTGGACCTGGAGTTATTTAGAGAAGACACATAAATGATACAACAAGGACACAGTTTATGGAATTGATAAGAAAATCCCCCATGTTCAAATGTCGGTGGTCTATTGGACTCTTACACTTCAAGGGTTGTAAATGATTTAGATTTTTTTTAGATACTATTGCGCCTGTCAAGGTTAAAATGTTTAACACTAAGCAAAAGGCTTTTTGGAGAAATTAGGTTTCGGTCAGGGGACAAAAAAGGGAGTGCTGAAAAGTCGAATGGAAATGGCGCATGTCAAAGCTCCAGGTTCATTATGAGGTTCACAAAGAAGTGCTTTGTGGGTTTAAGCAGATTTTACGTGGAGCAAAGGAGAAGTACTTCTCTGAAATAATCGCAAACTGCAAAAACAATTCTGGCGTTCTGTTTGCCACAGTGAACATATTAACACTAGAACTACCAGAGACCAGTCATTTGACTGTATCCCCACCACTCAACCAAAGAGCGGTCATTTAACAGGGTTGCTGTTATCTAGGACTGGTAATCACTTGTGAATAGATGCCTTTGTTCTGTAAATGTGGCAATTAGTGGAGACTGGGTACAGTTGCAACACGTTTTGCATTTGGCTCCATTACTCAAAAAGCTTGTGGATGAGACAAACTAGTTTCTTACACAATATACTCTCATCCCTCTGTTTATAGTTAAAACTATTTAAAGATGACTACAGGGAACAGTTTCTTCTAAATTTGTATTAAAATGCAAGCTGTCCAGTGTTGCAATTGTCCCTGGGCCCAAATGCAGTTGCAACACAGTTCGGGGATGGTTACAAATACAATATATATTACTTTTGATAAAAAAATTATATAAAATATACAATATATAATAATATTAAAATAACACAATCAACCATTTTTGCGACTTGTCCCCAGTCTCCCCTACTTGTGAATCAGCAGTGTATACATCAGTTCCAACCCCAATACCAACTATTAGCCCAATTAACACCCACGGGGAGAAAATGACTCACTTCCAAACAATAAATCAAACAAGCTTTGATGAAATTATTGACAAACTAAGCTCCTCCACCTGCTGCTTAGATATCTTACCAACAAATTTTCTAAAAAATGTCCTCCCAGCCATCACAGCGGATCTGATCAAAATAGTTAATGGATCCCTCCTATCGGGTGTTTTCCCCAAAGCATTAAAAATAGAAGTTATCAAACCTTCTTCAGGCTCTCAGCGAGGACGCACACTTTTGTTCTCTCCCTCCGACTCATGTGTCTTATCCCACAGCTCTGTGTCCTGTGCATCTATCTGGAAGCACCGGTAAGGGGCAACCGCGGTGGCCTGCAGAGACTTATCTGGCGGGCTACGTGCTGGACGCTTGGCAAAGTTGCAGCCGTTGTTTCTGTCAATACTGTCGCAAGGGGACGCAGAAGATGTATATCTATTTGGAATCATAGTGATTGGGTTTCTGCTGATTGGAACGGGCAGTTATTGGATCTACCGCAAAATGGAGCAACAAAGATATGAAACACGGTCGAGATTGGAGACTGTTCTGGAAGAGATTGGATGGCTGAAGGAACAGTTGGATGCATTGATTTGTGCTGACGGGACTCGGAACTGCTTGGGGAGCTGGGACATAGACAGGACGCTGCAATTGGGAATCTGGCCGGCACGCTGGGACTAATCCGCAATTTGTCATCGGACTTGGAGAAACTGTCGGTGCGGATTGGTGCAACCGGAAATTAATTGGATTTGGAACTTAAATCGGGACTTTAACTTGGTTGAATTAGGTTGATTTGGTTGAATTGTGCAGACTATAAAAGAAACCGCTGACAGACTGAAGGGTAGAGGAAACTTGCTCTCCCTGCTATCCGAATAATTATTGTTTTGGCTCCCATGAAGACCTTCAACTGGGTCCACAATCAAATGCCCGTGAGAGGACTGGTAACAGTCTCCTACCCGTCTGACGCACACACTGACATGGAATTCATCAGACACACACACACACACACTGTATCGCTGTCTCCTAACTTCTCCTGCCCACTCCAGGAAGCAGGCTTGCTGTGTCCTTAAGTGCTGTACGCGGAATCTTTCCCGAACCCCGCCTAACCTTCCTTCATGTTATCCTTGTGAGTGTATGAATATGTGCTTCTATGTTTTAGGTGTGTTATTTTTCCATTACCTGTGTTGTGAGTCTGACTACGGACTCAAAACACAGTTGAGCATTTTTTCCCCCTCACTGTGGAACCCTCCCCCGATATGTATCTCTTTCTGTCTGCATACATGGGGGCGCTGCTCTTGCGGCTGCAAGCCCTTCAGTGACCTGGATCTGTTTGTTTTTGTGTGTTTGTAATGATCTTGGGTTGTACTGTAAACTGTGAATTTCTCCATTGTGAGATTAATAAAGGTTATCTTATCAATACTAAAGAAGAAGAACCATGACAACACGTTGATGCAAAACTACAGACCAATCTCTAATCTCCCATTTATCTGTAAAATTATGGAAAAAGATGTGTTCCAACAATTATAAATAGCTTCCTAGCAATACACAACCGCTTTGATATTTATCAGGCTGGTTTTTCGTAGGTACCACAGTACAAAGACAGCCTTTGTCAAAGTTTTCAATGATATCCATACAAATACTGACCGTGGTAAAACAACAGCACTGGTACTATCAGACCTCAGTGCGGCGTTTGACACCGTTGACTATGATATATTACTAGAACGTCTAGAGAGCTGGGTCGGACTCTCTGGTACAGTACTCGACTGGTTTAAATCCTTAGGAACAGAAACTTCTTTGTGTCCATTAGCCAGTTCTCATCAAAAAACACAAAAATCACATGTGGGGGTCCCCCAGGGCTCCATCCTAGTGCCCCTCCTATTTAGCATCTACATGCTCCCACTAAGCCAGATTATGACCACCAACAATGTTAACTACCACAACTATGCTGATGACAGTCAGCTTTATATGTCAATGTCACCAGGTGATGTTGAACCCATCCAAATCCTCATTAAATGCATTGTGCAAATTGACAGCTGGATGTCCCATAATTCCCTCCGACTGAACAAAAACAAAACTGAAGTGATTCTCTTCGGACCCAAAAATGATTGATTAAATATCAGTACACAGCTTTAGTTGGTCCAACTAGAAACTAAACAACCAGGTCAGAAATCTAGGTGTAATAATGGACTCAGACCTGAACCTCCAGGGTCACATAAAGGCAATAACAAGGTCAGCTTTCTATCACCTGAGGAACATTTCTAGGATTAAAGACAGGGTATACGATTTCATTTTAACACACTTTTTTTAAAACTGAAAAAAAAAAATGCTCTTCATATACCAGTGGCAACCTATAAGTTAGGATTTCTTAAACTTGACCAAGTAATTTTCATTCTTTTTACAGCGAGAAACCCTAAGAAAACCTCATCCAATCCACTTCCACGGTCTGTCCAATAATTAGAGGCTTGTTAACAAAGCTTCCGTGTTCCAGCACCTCCCCCTATGCGCATCCCCTTCGTGTGCACGCAACGCTCGTTCTAGCCTGTGAAGAGGAAGTGAGCTCACGCTACCTTACCAACAGATAAATTGATCGCGTCAGCTGCAGTAGCCGACGTGTTTGTTTGGTGAAGCATTTGGTTCAAAGTTAGTGCAGATTAGCTTCCCAAAATTAATCGAAAACGCAAAGCTGTTGTGGAAATAGCAACGATAAAGAAGAAATCTGACAAAAAGCGTGCCAAAAGCCAAATCTGCATCGGAGCTGCTGCATTTACACGGTGGCGTCAACTCAAGGAAGCTAAGGGCTTGCTAACCGATGCTTTGGTTGCTGATTTTCTCCTGGACAGGTAAGAGCATGTTATATTAAGTGATTTTGGTTGAAATGGCTTGTGTCCTGCGAGTGGTTGACTGTGGCGGAGACCCAACAAGACCATGCTGGCTGCGCGTGCCTGTGCTATTGAGGAGTGGTTTAGTGAGAGAGCATGAAGCAAGGGGTTGGACTTTTTATTTTGCAATAACGGCCTCTTGATGAGCACTCCCACAATCATATACCCTGCCTTTAAAGGAATGATGACACTAGGAGACCTAGAAAAAGTCATCCATGCGTTTATCTCTAGCCGTGTTGATTACTGTAACAGTATCTTCACAGGTCTACCTAAAAAATCAATAAGACAGCTGCAGCTGATCCAGAACGCTGCTGCTCATGTTCTCAATAGAACCAAGAAACACATCAACCCAGTTCTAAAGTCCTTACACTGGCTCCCTGTAGCTCAGAGAATAGACTTCAATGTGCTTTTATTAGTTTATAAATCACTGAATGTGTTAGCACCAGAGTATGTTAGAGATCTGCTATCACGGTACAAACCATCCAGATCACTCAGGCCCTCCAGCTCTAGTTTACTGATCGTCCCTAGAACCAGAACCAAACATGGGGAAGCAGCTTTCAGTTTCTATGCTCCTCATATCTGGAACAAACTACTGGGAGAATGCAAAGCTGCAGAGACACTGAACTCTTTTAATTCTTAAATTAAGGGTGTTTCTCAATGCCCAGGAACCTCACCTTGATGCCTTGGTCCCGCCCCAGTTGCCTAGGAGATACGTGATAAGGGACAGCCAAGGGGTGTTCCAATGTTCATGTACGACCCAGGAATCTGTTCTTTAGCTACCTGACCAAGGATACATGGGAATTGCCTTGATGCCTTACGTCAGTGAAAAATGTCCCTCAATACATTGCGGTATTTTCGAAGAGATGGCGGATCAGGAGCCGACAGCAGATACTTCAGGAGCAAATTTCCAATTTAAATGTAAGTAGCTATCGAGGTTATTTTGTTAATTTTTTTGCATAACCTCTAAAGCGTTAGATATGATTTTGTAGTTGTTTAGTAGTTGTGTCTTTGGTGGATACCAGGTTGGCTACTACATATTGGATGTGCCCAATATTTAGCCAATTAAAAACTAAAAAAATATTTATATATTTTTATTATTATTTCTGTTTCTATATTAAACCTTAAACATCTTTTTCTTCCATTTCACAAGGACAAAGTCGCAGGCTGAGGCATTTACTCGCCTCCGTTGCCAGTATAAGGACTGTTTTCCCAGGGGCAAGGGCACGGCAGCGCACGGAAATATAAGTAATATATTACTGTTTTAATTTAGAATTTTACTCTACCTTGCCTTTGTCTAAACATATACTATATGATAACATACATATTCATCTGGGAAAAACTATGACTGCAGTCCGTCACCCCAGGCCAGGCCCGAAAAAATGGGACAATCTGAAAAGTAAATATAAGGTCAGTATAGTAATCCTACATCAAAAAAGGATTCAATATTAAGCAAGCGATTACTGTCGGTATTGTTTCATTACATCAGATACATACATTACACATAATCTTAAAAAGAATGTCTGATAGACTGGTTTTTACTCTTAAGGATTACTGATTACTGATACGGATTACAGTTCATTGTAATCTGTTAAAAGGTTTTCTATGTTTAAAAGTGCAATCTGTTAAAAATATTTATCTGTTCCAGTGCGTTGTTATTACTTCAAATGAATTACCTTTAAATGAGAATTTAAATTCAAAATGGTTGTACTTTTTACATTTAACAATTCCTTCTTCCCTTGTGTTTATAGATTTTCACAAAAAAGCACAGGTTCATATTAATAAAAAACGTTCTTGAACAATAAAAGGGTTAAACAATTTTTGAAAACTGATATTTACATAACAATTTATAACTATTTACATTTTTGCTTGATTGCAAAACAAAAAAACCCACTTAAAAACTATTTACAAGTGTAATCCAGATTATCCCCTTAAAGGGAGAGAGAAAAAAAATTGTCATCACATCCAATATATTATGTTTTTCATACTTTATGAATAACTTTGAGTTAATAGTTACATGTGCAAAGTAGTCGTGGTCCATAGGTGCCTGCTGGAGGGCAGACACCTAAGCTGCTAGGAGCCTCCTCAGTTCTGCACCAAAGGTGGTCTCCACTGCCCCTTGTCTCTGGTCCTCCACCTCATACTCCTCAGCACCTGGGTCTTCCTGCAGTTCGTCACCGACAGCAAGACAAATGTTGTGCAATACAGCACAACATGCCACCACCTGTACACAGGATTAATACAGATTAAAAACAAGGCATAATTGCATTGTTTATGATTAAATCCTACCACCGATAAAAAATTAATCTGAAACTTTACCTTAGGGACAAAATGCACATGTACTTTCAGTGCTTCTAAAAATATGCACCGGAAGCGGGTTTCCATCAAACCAAAAGCACGCTCAATAATAGAACGTGCCCTGGAGTGATGAGTATTAAACCTTTGCTCTGCCATGACTGCATCTAGCTGCCTATATGGAGTGATAAGCGCCAGGGGGTTCTCGAGACATGGGCAGCCACCATCACCTAGGAGAAAATACCCTGGAGGTGGGTAAGTCCCCTTGAGGTAGATGGGGCTATTTTCCACCTCGTCTGCCATCCGGTGAACTGCTCTGAAAACGGTTGGGAGAGGCAACTGAAAAACCCTGGAGACAATTCTGTAGGCTGACCCACTGGCCAGCCAAAACAGAAACACTAGAGTCTCCAGGGTCGGGCCCCATCCATGCTGCCTCTCCCCAGTGCACAGAGCAGTGTTGTTATTGCCGCTCTGCTGAGACGGAAGTCTGGTCTGATGTCCTCCTCTGCAAAATATCTCTGCAGCACAGGTACTGTGGGGTTTAGCCTACAGCAATGTCTTGTGATCTTGCTAAAGCTATGGAGTGTACATACAGTGGACATTCAGAAAAACAATGTGAATTTCACATTAACAACACTTTTTTAACCATGCATGCACTGAGATAACTCCCCCAAATAAGGCTTAGGAAGTGAGGGGAGGATGAAAGTCTCAATTGTGATTGTGCTATCTATTCTTTTATCTATTTGTTTACCTCTGGTGATATACAATGTCTTTATGCTTGGGAGAATAAGATAATTTTAACTCTCAAATGCATCAGACACAGCAGTTTTAGATAACAGTCCCCAGTTTGGAAGTACTGATACAGGCAGCTTTTTAAAATGTCTTCAGCTTTTTTGTCTGTAACTTTTATATTGTACTATGTACTTATGTTCATTATTTGTGCTATCATTAGTACTTTGAGTCTATAATAAAGTTTATTAATTGTACTATTATAATTGTGTATGCATACTACTGAGAACAACTAAAATAATGGGGATACACAAACTATTTAAGGATGAACTAGCAAATAACAACAAATATGAATGTTTAATGTCCCTCACTTTCTGTCATGGAACAGCTGCTGACGATGTCTGGCGCTACCTCGTTAGGATAACCGGACGACTTCATTTGGATCAGCAGTAATTTACCTCTCCATGCTGACAAAGAGAAGCACAATAGACCCTTCTGGGGTGACAATTTATGCTGTGAACCAGTCTTAATCATGTAAAGCACCTTGAATTGCCCTGTGCTGAAAGTATACAAATACAAATAAAATTGCATTGCCTTGCCTTCATAATTTTCAGTGAATGAGACCTTTAACAGCATCAGTTATCCACATGTGATTGTCTTTTCATCTGCAACTGAAATTAAAGTTGTCCTGATTTGTGACAGTCAAGCGGTCTGGACTTCTGCGGTCTGTATTCTTTCAACTATGGAGTGCTGATGCAGATCTTTAAATGAATCTGGTGTAGATATTCTTCTACCTGTGCACAGATTTGGATTCCAAACTGCTTATAAAATGCCTCCTGCTGTGAATGGCTATTAGAGATGGTCATTCTTTGGTTAAAGAACCAGGCAGGCTGAAAGCCCTGGGGTTTCATTTCTAAAGCTTGCCTACACACAAAACAGGGTCTGAAACTTACGTAAGCAACTTTATACACAAAGTTTGGGATTTATGAAAAAACGTGGCAGAAAAATGTGTGCAACTTTAAGCACACTAGGGTCTTGCTTACACACTTTTTAGACTCGGAGGGCACTGACAGCGCAGCAGGAGGGATACCAAAATTGTGAATTTAAGCCATATTTTCAGACTTGTAGAGCACTGCACACACAGACAAACAAAATGCTGTAGTGTACATTTTATATTAAAGTGTTCCTCTATTGTGGATTAACTCCAAAACAGTCAATTAGCTCTGTTCACGGTTTGAGGATCCAGCGGTCATCAGCAGGGTCAACATAGTGGTATTCTGTTCCAGAAAACAAAGCAGAAACAACAACACAGATCTGTTTGTTAAGAGATGCACCTGCAGGCTGGGCTCACCAATGGGCGCGCTAACTACCAGGGCTCACCTCTTTTTATTGACCACAACGAAACATGAATCAAATGACATAGTCACACCCAGTACATAAACATTAATTGTGTGCCAAAGTATCATATACTCCCCTATTCTGGTTCTCCCCCAAAAGGATTTACAGACACCCGCTTTTATAGGGGTCTTGACCTAAACTATCTTTCTTCCTGTTTAAACACAGTCTGCTGCAATTTATCAATTCCTGCTCTAAACAAAGCTTGGTATTTATGACTGTTGTAAAAGCCTGGTACAAATTTAAGATTGTTTTTACTTCAAAAACCAACACCTAAACCCCTCCCCCGTCTCGTCTGTAGGAACTGAGAATAAAATTGAGTATATGATTAAAAATATGCTGCATTTAAGAATTATGGATGATACTTTTTAAAAGTAGTTTTGAAGCACAACTTTTTTCCAGGCTTGAAATATCTAGGAGTGCTTAAACTTATGTTCTCGTGTGATTTAGTTTTTTTTGTTTAAATATGCTTTGATCCAGTCTTGCTGTCGCTACAAGAGATAATCATAGCCGAAAATTGAAACTTTTTATGCAATGTTCTTATTTGTTTAATCTCTTGTGCTGCTGCTTTTATTTATTGATTTTTAAGTTTTTATTTTTTGCTCTTGTCTTCTAACACATTTTTTATAACTATATTTTTGTATTTTTACGTGAAGCCTTTGGGTGAGTAAAGCTCTATATACATCAAAATTGATTAATTGATTTAAATAAAACAGTCTCCTCTGCCTCCGCATGCCTGCAGCTGTCTGTCTCCGCTTCTTCAGTTGCCATTGTTACCCGTGAAATGCCACATATTAGCCGTCTCAAGTCAATGCAGAATATTCAGTAGACACTTTGTACTGACCGTTTATGGCAGAAAGTGGGTATGTAAGAGGCAGGATATGTTCCAGAAACAGCAGAGCACACTTATACAAAGAAATTGCATGCAGCTGTGCGTACTCCAAGTTTGACAAATCAGGGGTCGCATTTATAAAACATTGTGTAGAATCCCTACTAAAAGTGTACGTACGACCAAAACAAAAAGTTTGCGTATGCCAAAAAGATTTGTGGTTTATAAAACCATGCCTGCACACCGTTGCAAGCAATTTCCCCTTTATAATCACACTCTTCCTGGAAGTTTGTGCACGTGAATTTTGCTCATATCTCACCCTGAACACGCCCAAACCTATAAAAGGTCAATGCAAAGCAGGACATGAATATTGATGCATATGAGGAAGTGAGGAAATATGTCAACTAAACAAAAAACCAAGAAGAGAAACTTCACAGAGATGGAAACTAAAGTGCCAGTTGGTGAAGTGGAGGCTAGGAGAGACATTTTATTTGGTTGACACAACAGCTGTCCCAAATAAAAGAAAGGACTGTGAGTAGCAGCATGTGGTGTCTGCAGTGCAGACTGTCAGTGCAACTGACAGAACGTCCCCGAAATAAAAAAATAGTGGTCAGACCTTAAAGTGGAGGCCTATAAAATTGCCTGCAACCGCCAGTGTGGAGGGGGCAAGTGTACACCCGGGTTCATACCACTGGACAGGAAGATGGCAAATATCCTGGGAAGAACAAGCATATATGGTCTTGTGTCAGAGAAGGAGGGCACAACTGACCTGGCATAAACGACAAATGAACCCGGTAAAGCACCTTTTGTACATATTTTATTACGTGGCTACTTTAACAAATTTGAGCATGTTTTAAGGAGACAGACTAATATAACGTGTCTTTTAAGCTCTTCCACAGTCTTTAGATGGAGAGGATGAGGAGGCTGAGGAAGATGAGGTGGCCCAGCGTCAGGCTGCCCCCAGCACCAGTGCTGCCGGTGGCCGTGGCGCATATAGCAGTGGTCGGGTTCTGACTGAAGCTGTGATGCAGACATGGAGAGACACCATCAGCACCATAAATTCCGTGACCAATGAATTAAAGGAGGTGTGGCATGTAAAATCCACTTTTTAAAGCTTTTCATCAGAGGTCTAATGTATACCACTCTGTAAGCTAGATATTTAATCTGTTTTAAGAAATTCTGTAAACTAATATTTGATCTGTTTTAAGCAATTCTTTAAACCAGTATTTGATCAGTTGTATTAAAATGAAAAGAAAATTAAATTCCTCTCATCTCCTCTCTGATAAAGTTGAACACGCATGCAATTTATAGAGTTAAGTTTTAAATTAAACAAATATTAAACTCCTTCAAATGGTGATCAGAGTTTGGGGACGGGATTTAATTTTTGTGGATATACAGGTAAGTAGACTTTAAAACATAAAATAAAAAGTTAATTGACCACTCTAAAATAAATGTTTACATGAAATTATTGTTTTCTATTTTGGGGCAGGTTAAATATTTATTTTTTTGGACATCATGTGAAGTGAATTTTGGAATCTTATGGTATTAGTGTGAGACTAATTAAACTGCCTGTGCCTCTAGGATTTGGTCGCCCATACACAGAGCAGACGCGTTCTGCCGATTACGATCTGGGATCGAGACTTGGTTTAAAGTGTTACCATAGTTAAGTTCTACAAAAAATTTGTTTTGATTGTGATCACTGGTCAGTAACAGCTCGTGGGAAGCTGCAGAAGTCTGGGACTCTGTAAGGTCAAAGACCTTTGGTGATTTAGGAATAAAAGATGTGGAGCACGGTGGCGCAGCTGGTAGCGCAGCTCACCTCACAGCTAGAAGGTCCTAGCTTGGATGGGGTTGCCGAAAGGGCCTTTCTGTGTGGAGTTTGCATGTTCTCCCCGTGTTCCCTTGAGTAGCTAATTTGAGTTACTCCCACAAAAACATGCACTAGTTCTGGGCTTTATACTGCCCCCACCGGAGCGCTTGAGGGATTGGGGAGGATCTGGCTGGAATAACCTGATCCTTCCATGCACTACGTCCAGCTGGGGAATCCCCACCCCCTCAGGTGAAAAGAAGGGTTCATCACTCCTCACAGCATGAAGGAGGCTTGAGGCCAGTGTAGGGCCCTCCTGGGGTTGGCGGAGGGAGAGCAATGCCCAGGACTAGACTTAGGGACGGACACCGGGTGATAATGGGAAAAAACCGTGGGATGAAAAAAAAAGGAATAAAAGATGTTATGGAATAAACTGATTTTAAACATAGGTGATAAGGAATTGACTGTTGATGTTTTTTCTCTTTACTTCTCTTTTTGGCATCTGATCTGCGCTCCAGGGATGGAGCACCATGAGCTGATGGAAATTGGAGGTTCTCTGCCGGTGTGCGGTTTTCCATGGAGTGGCGACAGCTGGTGAGGCTATCTTTTCAAGGACTCAAAACCAATAAGTGAAGTTTAAAAAAAGGTTATTTGATAAATTGCTGAGGTTTGGGGTCTTTGGAGCGATAGGCTCATAACTAAATAGATAAATAGTCTGTCAGAGTCTTTGTATAAATGAGAGATAGCGGAAAATTGTGTGTGTGTGTTGAGATCTCTGTGTCCTGTGTGTCTGAGGAGGAGTTTTGTGATTAAAACTCGAGTATAAAGTATAATTTAAAAATAAATCAATAAATAGATGAATAAATTAATAAATAAAGCAGAATAAACTGAATTAAACATTAAAATCGAACAGAAAGTAAATATAAAGAAGAATTACATGATTTTTGAAGCAGGCGATGTGACGTAGTGTGTTGAGAAGTCCGACTCTTTTTTTGGAAAATTCGCTACTTGTGGTTTACTGAAAACAATACCATTGAAATTAGTACAGTTTTGATGACAAAAGTAAAATATCTAGGTGACAGACTGGATGGTGAATGTGAATGATTGAGGAACGTATCTGTTTGAGTTGTTTTTTAAAAGGAATAAAATAAAAGAAAGAATAAAATTAGAAGATGCATGGATAAAATAATTAATTGGATGCATTGAAAACCAGAAATGTAGATATTTTTTTACAAGTAATGTTTAAATTTTTGCAAAGAAAATTTAAAGATTTTGATGAATGTGTTATATGTCCATTATCATAATCAGTTAGTTTAGACATAAGATATAAAACTGTACAAAATTGATAATTTATTGCATAGTAGAATACCTAATGATAAAAGATTGAGATGAACCATTAGTAGGTATGACGGATATATTAATTGCTGTAATTTTTGAAGAATTAGAAATTCATTGGAAAAATGAAAAAAACTTCTCAGAGAAGCATATAATTGTTATGATCCATCCCTGTCTGTGCCGTTTTCTCCTTCCTGTTTGTTTCCTCCCCGTCTGTTTGTGTTAATCATCCCTAGTTAGTTTCACCTGTTGTTCTCCCTGTGTCTTCCTTCCAGTTCGCTGGTGTTTCATTTTTCCCTGATTGTTTTTCCCCCTATATATATCTCCCTATGCCTGTGTGTCCTCGTCGGATCCTCGTCATACCTCCCCTCGTGTCGTTCCTCGTGTCCTGCTCCTAGGACTTATTATTTACTAATAATAAAAAAAGGGAAACAACCAATCTAAGCCAGTCTCTGTGTCTGAGTCCAACCCACAAAACCTGACAGTACGATCCGACCATAAAAAGGACTCACCTGCTGACTTAAGCTGCAGATCCCCGGCATACTTTTTAGCCCGACTGCATGATCCTGATCCTCTAGCTGATACGGCCGTCTCCAAGCCTGCCTCCCAGGATTGACAGAGGAGACGCAGAAAGGCTGCTCCGATTTCCTCCCAGGGGAGCTTTGCATCAGTCCTCGCCGTTCCCGCAAGGACCACGCTGTCCAGCGAACTACCGGCCGAGGTGCTTCCCAGCGGCGGGATTCACGCTCCTCTCCCCACCGGTGCGGCAGACTCCCTCTTCTGCTCTCCTCCTTCCTCTCGAAGCCCTTAAATAAGTCCTCGGATGCCGTTTCCGTCTTCGGAGGCTCCCAGATTGCCCGACCAACAACTCTACTCCCAGGCGCTCCATCCTGCTGTGAGGGAGGAGTTTGTTGGGGCAGTAACAGGCCTTCTGGAGAAGACAGCTTCCCTCAGCGCTCCCTGGGCGCAGTTCGCATCGGCAAATTATCTGCTAGACACCCTCCGGGAACACAAATCTCTCCTGTCCTACCTGAACCTAGCCTGGGTGTGGGAAGAAGCCAAATGGACTTGGGAGGCTGCTTGGGCTAAACTCTTCGGCCGTTCGCCTCCTCCTCGGCCGCAATGCAGCGCCGTTTCCCCGTAGTTTCGGGTTTCCGCCTCCTGTGGGACTTCAGAACAGGTTTCAGGATCTGAAGCTTTTGGATGCATTCTGGAGGCTGGGATCTGGAGGGCATTTCGGGATTCACACCCTCTGGTTGCTCTCCGGAACCCGGATCTTTGGAATTCGATCCAAAAGCTGATCGTCCTGAATCTGCTCCGGAGTCCGGGCCTTCTGCTGGGGTTCCTGGGCCTGGCTCTTCAGGGAATGTTCCTGATGTCTTTTTAAAGACTCTTTCAGAGCTTTCATTGGGGTCAGTTCTTCAGGGTGTGATCCGGAACCCCAAACTTCAGAGTGTGGTTCAGGGTTCAGGTCCTCAGACGTGGCTCCAGTGGAGGTTCCAGTGGTCTCTCCTGTCCCAGAGACTGTTCCTGAGGTCGCTCCTGTCCCAGAGACTAATCCTGAGGACGCTCCTTTCCCAGAGACGGTTCCTGAGACCCCTGACGTTCCAGTGACCGCTGACTTTCCAGTGATGGTTCCTGATGTTCCAGAGACGGTTCCTGAGACCCCTGACGTTCCAGTGACCCCTGACGTTCCAGAGACGGTTCCAGTGACCCCTGATGTTCCAGAGACGGTTCCTGACGTTCCAGAGACGGTTCCAGTGGCCCCTTAGGTTCCAGTGACCCCTGACGTCCCAGAGACAGTTCCTGACGTTCCACAGACAGTTCCAGTGACCCCTGACGTTCCAGTGACACTTGAAATTCCAGTGACAGTTTCAGAGTCAGCCCATCCGTGCGGCTGCCAGCAGCAGGCCGCAGCTCCTCTCTGCGGCTGCCAGCTGCAGGCCGCAGTACAAGTCTCCTCCGAGGGCATCCAGACGGATGCGCCTCAGACTCTTGTCTTCTCCGAGGGTATCCAGACAGATGTGCTTCGGTCCCAAGACTCCGCCGAGGATGTTCAGAGTAACACGCCTCAGGCTCCTGCCTGCGCGGAGGGTGATCATGAGAACACACCTCTGGTTCCTGCCTCCGCCGAGGGTATTCAGGGCAACACGCCTCTGGTTCCTGCCTCCACCGAGGGTGTTCAAGGGAACACGCTTCCACTACCTCCGCCCGGGCTCAGGTCAAAGACCTGCCGGCCTCGGTTTCAGCTCCAGCGTCAGTTCCGTCGGCCACAGCCCCAGCTTCAGTTCCGCCGACCAAACATGCAGCCCATGTTCCGCCAGACTTCATTCGGCAAGGCCAAGCTCCACCAACCCAAGCCTTACCCTAATTTTTCCGGCAACCAGCCTCAGCAGCACTTCACGGGTCTGACTCCACGCCACAAGGTTCAGCTCTGCCTGATTCCACGCCACAAGGTTCAGCTCTGCCTGTCTCCACACCACAAGGTTCAGCTCTGCCTGTCTCCACGCCACAAGGTTCAGCTCTGCCTGTCTCCATGTCACAAGGTTTAGCTCTGCCTGTCTCCACGTCACAAGGTTCAGCTCTGCCTGTCTCCACACCACTGGGTTCAGCTCTGCCAGCCTCAGCAGTCCACTAACCAGCCTCAGCAGTCCACTAACCAGCCTCTGCCTCAGCAGTCCACTAACCAGCCTCAGCAGTCCACTAACCAGCCTCAGCAGTCCATTAACCAGCCTCAGCAGTCCACTAACCAGCCTCTGCCTCAGCAGTCCACTAACCTTCCTCTGCCTTTGCAATCCACTAACCTGCCTCTGCCTCAGCAGTCATCTAACCGGCTTCAGCAGCACTCCATGTGTCCAACTCCGTTCCACAAGGTCAAACTCCGCCAGATTCCACTCCACAAGGTCAAGCTCCACCAGATTCCGCTCCACAAGGTCAAGCTCCGCCAGATTCCGCTTCACAAGGTCAAGCTCCGCCAGATTCCGCACCACAAGATCAAGCTCCGCCAGATTCCGCACCACAAGGTCAAGCTCCGCCAGATTCCGCACCAAAAGGTCAAGCTCCGCCAGATTCCGCACCACAAGGTCGAGGTTCTACACTGCCGGCCTCCCAGGCTCGAGTTTCCACGCCGCCGGCCTCCTCGACTCCATGATCCTCGCCTGACGGCTCCTAGTCGACGGCCTCCTCGCCTAATGGCTCCTCGTCGCCGGCTTCCTCGTCTCAAGGACTCAGTCAGCCTCCTCGTCTCAAGGACTCTCGTCAGCTGGTTCCTCTTCGCGGGCCTCCTCAGCTGGTTCCTCGTCGCGGGCCTCCTCGTCAGCTGGTTCCTCATCGCCGACCTCTTCGCCTGACGGCTCCTCGTCGCCGGCCTCCTTGTCTCAAGGACTCTCGTCAGGCTTCTCGTCTCAAGGACTCTCGTCAGCTGGTTCCTCGTCGCGGTCGTCCTCGCCTGACGGCTCCTCGTCAGGCTTCTCGTCTCAAGGACTCTCGTCAGCTGGTTCCTCGTCGCGGTCCTCGTCGCCGGCCTCCTCGCCTGACGGCTCCTCGATGCTGGCCTCCTCGCCTGATGACTCCTCGTCGCCGGCCTCCTCGCCTGCTGGTTCCACGCCGCCGGCCTCCTCGACTCCATGATCCTCGCCTGATGGCTCCTGGTCGCTGGCGTCCTCATCTCGAGGACTCTCGTCAGACTCCTCGTCTCATGGACTCCCCTCAGCCTCCTCGTCTCAAGGACTCTCGTCAGCTGGTTCCTCGTCGCCGGCCTCCCCGTCTGCTGGTTCCAGGCTGGAGGTTTCGTCCCTCCGTCCTGGACCCCTCCTCCCGCCCTGGCTTGTGGTTCTGGCTTGGTGCGCACATTGGGGGGGTACTGTCATGATCCGTCCATGACTGTGCCGTTTTCTCATTCCTGTTTGTTTCCTCCCCGTCTGTTTGTGTTAATAATCCCTAGTTAGTTTCACCTGTTGTTCTCCCTGTGTCTTCCCTCCAGTTCCCAGGTGTTTCTTTTTTCCCTGATTCTTTTTCCCCCTATACATATCTCCCTATGCCTGTCTGTCCTCGTCGGATCCTCGTCATACCACCCCTCGTGTCGTTCCTCGTGTCCTGCTCCTAGGACTTATTATTTACTAATTTTAATAAAAATGGGAAACAACCAATCTAAGCGAGTCTCTGCGACTGAGTCCGGCCCACAAAACCTGACAATAATCTTGTCTAGACGTATGAAAAGTTAGGAATTGGCAGGTTTTTCAATTTACAGAAATAAATGTAGTAAGTACTACACAATTATTACATGTTTTTTCTTATTTCCATGATATAAATAAGTACAATTTAAGTAATTATCAACAACACTGGAATTATTTTCATTTTGGCTATCTCTTCTAGCCCTGTAGACGTTAGAAATACTGCTAAGGAAATATTGCCTCTTCTTTATACAAAGATTAAAATAAAAGGGCTTTAGTATTGTAATTACCTGTTACTGGTTACTTGTCTAAACACATCGTTGAGTAATATGAAAAACAATAATTATCATCCTGATAATATATAAACAGCAGGGAGAGATTATGACTGTGATGAAACTATCATGAGTGTTTAAAAATGTGTTTTATTCTACAAAGAGCCATCTTTAAATCATCAGTTTTTATTTACATAACATATAAACATTGAGTAAGAGCAATGATGAGAAGCCACTTGGTGCTGAAGTTGAAAATGTTCTGATGACTAAAAGAAAAATGACATTATTTGATGAATTTGTATAAGAACAACTATTAAATATCAGCTTAAGTCAAAATGTTAGTTTAATTTATGAGAAAAAAGTAAATTCTATAATTCATTTATTCTGATTAATTGAAATAACTTTTTTGTTTTGTTTTCAAGTGTAGAGCTAAATGCAAATGTTCAAAATCTGTTGAAGATTTCTGTGTTGGCTGAAAATAGGAAATGGGTTTAGGTTTAACATTTTACTCCGATATTTTTATTCAATTTTACAATTTTATTACCTCACACATACAGTATGATCAAACAATGTACATTTTCCATAGTAATCCAACATAAACATCCCTCCATTCCCACTAGCCACACACAGACCATAGTTCCAGAGGAGTATTATTGCTGGAGTATTCTAGGAAGCTGCTGGAAGTCAAGTGAAAATTCTGTAAAAATAAATAAATAAAACAAAAGTAAATAGGTAAGCAAACCAGGTTAGATAGATGGATAAGTAAGTGAGTAGAAGGAGGTTAAGACATTAGCTGATAGTGACTCTATAACTGACCGAGATGTGCAGGGAAGCAGAACAAAACAAAAGGTGAGGGTACTTAATTGTGTCTCAAGGTATTTCAGGAAAGGTCCCCACACCTTCTCGAACTTCTTGCTCAAGTTGCACACTGAGGTGCGGATCTTTCCGAGGTCTAGACAGGTCATGATGTCCCTTAACCACTGAGCATGCGTGGACGGGGCAGCATAGTATTGCACGTCTAGCCAAGAGTGAGGCAAAAAAAAGTATGCGTCTTTTGATTGCGCTGAGGTGCATGTCATCCTCACCAGCGGTGCCAAAAAGGGCAATAAGTGGGTCACGCTCTAGCTCAAGATTAAGAATAAGTGACAAGGTGTGGAAAACATCTCTCCAGTATCTTTCCAGGCTTGGACAGGTCGGGAACATGTGGAATAACAAAGCCTCATCTCTCTTACCTTTGTCACAAATAGGATCATATCTGGGTACATATGAGATAGCCTGACTTTAGATATATGAGCCCTGTGCACCACCTTACTGTAACAGAGAGTGACGTGCACAGATAACTGTTGAATTCACCAGCCTGAGAATAGAGTCCCACACTTCGTTTGACAGTTGGAAGTTTAAATCCTGCTCCCAAGCAGTTTTAATTTTGTCCGGAGGAGCCTGTTTTATGCCCATTAATTTGTATAGATGACTGATATCAACCCCTTGCACGATGGATACAAACTAAGAAACATATCGGCGGTGGTCGCAGCAATTGCCTCAGGGAAACTAGCCATTGAGAGTGGAGAAAGTGTCTTGCCTGCAGGTATCAGAAAAAATTAGTATTTGGTAGACCAAACTTTCCAGATATTTGTTTGAATGATGCCATTCTATTATCAATGAAAAGATCTTTAAATTTCTCTATACCCCTCCCGTGCCAGTCTTGGAATGCAGAGTCAGATAATGAAGGTTTGAAAAGAGGGTTAGATAGACTAGGACTAAAGAGAGAGAAGTCACAAAAACCGAAATGTTTCCTGAACTGAGCCCACACCCTCATCAGACCTTTGGACTGTCAGTCCACTCAACTCACTCAACCGGGGAGAGAGGTAGCGGGGATCCAAGTTAAGCCAAAACGGAACCCTTTTGGACAGAAGTCAACTCCATTTTCACCCACATCAGGCAATCAGCCCGACCGTAAAAGTGTGACCAGAGGGTTATACAGCGTATATTAACAGCCCAGTGGTAAAAATGAAAATTAGGCAGCGCCATGCTCCCATTCTTTTTAGATTTTTGGAGATGGCCTTTATTTAATCTAGGCCCCCCCCCCCCCATATATAGGCCGATATGATTGAGTCCAAGGAGTCGAAGAAAGATTTGGGGATTAAGATTGGTTTGGATTGTATAAACGATGTATAAAAAATTAGGGAGGATGTTCATTTTAACAGAGTTAATCCGGCCAACTAGGGAAATAGATAGGGGTGACCAGTTTATTAAGCGCTCTTTCATATGATTAAGTACAGTATATAAGTTTTCTTTAAGGAGGCATTTGTGTTTCCTAGTGACTGTAACACCAAGGCATACAAATTTTTCTTCCGCAATCTTAAATGGGAGGCTGGTATATTTTAAAGGCAGTGCCTCTGTATTCACCGGGAATAGTTTTCACTCTTATGGAAATTTTGTTTATACCCAGACACCTCACAATATTGAGTAAATACGCATAGCATTACAGGTATAGAAGTATCTGGGTATGATACAAAAACAGATCGTCAGCATATAACGACACTTTATGTTCAATTCCTCTCCTCCAAATTGTCAAATCAAAAAGTAAAGGGCTTAAAGGGCATCCTTGACGGGTTCCCCTATTAAGTTTGAAAGGATCAGAGCGTTGAGAATTTGTAAGGATAGAAGCAGTTGGACATGTATATGAAAGTTTCACCCACCTAATGTAGTTTGGGCCAAAACCAAATTTTTCGAAATGTACAAATAAATATCTCCACTCCACTCGATCAAATGCTTTCTCTGCATCTAATGAAAGGACACATTCTGGAACTGCCTCTGAAGGAGAGTACAAAATGTTAAATAAGCGACGTATATTAAAATAAGAATGTCGTTTTTTTACAAAGCCAGTCTGATCCTCTGATATTATTGCTGGTAGTACACCCTCTAATCTATGGGCCAACACCTTAGCCAAAATTTTGGCATCAGCATTTATTAAGGAGATTGCCCTGTAGGAGGAGCACTCTGCTGGGTCTTTACCTTTCTTTAAAATCAGACTGATGCATGCTTCATATAATGATGCTTTAAGTTTGCCATGCTGGAAGCAGTCTTATAACGCTGAACATAGATGGGGGGAAATCAATGAAGAAAATGTTTTGAAAAACTCTGCTGGGAACCCATCAGGTCCAGGGGATTTCCAGGATTGCAATGAGGAGATAGCAGCTGCTATCTCCAGCTGTGAAATCGGCTCTTCTAACTTAGTCTTATTATCAAGTGTAAGTGTAGGGATGTTCAAATGGTCAAGAAAAATTTTCAACAGCGAACTGTCATTTGGGAGGTCGGAAGTGTACAGTCGGGAGTAAAAATTCCTGAATGTATCGTTGATTTTAGAAGGATCTGAGGTGATGTTACCATCATCCATCCGAATCTTTGTGATGTGTTATTTTGCTTTAAATCCCTTCAGCTGATTGGCTAATAATGTGCCATATTTTTCGCAATGAACATAAAACAGACTTTTACTCTGCAGTATCTGGCATTCAATCAAATGTGTGGAGAGGAGATTGAATCTAGTTTGGAGTTCCAGACGTTTTTTATATAGTTCGGGGTTCTCATTTTGAGCAAGTCTTTGATCAACTTCTTTAATTTGATTAGATAGGTCGTCCCGTTCTCTCTGGGCTTTCTTTTTCATATTTGCGCTAAAAGATATAATTTGTCCCCTTAGGTAAGACTTCAGGTTATCCCAAATGATAAGGCTGGAGGTTTCAGATGATGAATTTGTATCAAAGAAAAATGTTATCTGCTCCTCCACGAATTCCACAAAGTCACTGTTGGATAATAGAGTTGAGTTAAACCACTAATGTCTCTCTGCAATAGGGAGGTCAGGAAGGGTCATAGACAATACCACCGGGGCATGGTCAGATATCACTATACTTTGGTAATCACAGGAGTGGGAAAATGGGATCAGCTGATTATCAATAAGAAAATAGTTGATCCTAGAGTAGGTATGATGAGAGATTTGGAAAAGAATGAATACTCTCTCCTGTTTGGATGAAGAAATTACCATATTTCTGTGACACCATAGTTTTCTAAAAAAGACAGAATAAGTGATGCAGATTTACTCATTATACCAGGGTTAGAAGAAGACCGGTTGATCACAGGATCAAGCCAACAATTAAAATCCCCGCCCAGTATGAGAGAGTATGTGCTCAGGTCAGGGAGAGAAGAAAAGAAACCCTTTAGAAAACCCACATCATCCGCATTTGGGGCATATACATTGGCAAGCAGAATCATGGTATTATACAATTTCCATGAGACAATAATATAACAACCGTTTGTATCAGATACTATGTTGTGATGTTCAAAAGGAATATTCTGGTTAATAAGAATGGAGACCCCTCTGGCCTTTGCCTGGAAAGTAGAGTGAAAGTGCTGCCCCTCCCAGTTTGACATCAGGCGTGAATTGTCAGAACCACGAATATGCATTTCTTGTAGAAAAGCAATGGCTGTTCGAAATTGCTTGACATATGAAAGGACCCTTCTCCTTTTAACAGGGTGATTTAAACCATTGACATTCCAGTTAAAAAAATTCAAGGGACTAGCCATTCTCTCTAGCAGAAAGGGCAAGTAGGTAAGCACAGGTTGTATAAATACTCCAGGTACGGGTCCCAAGATGACATAATATACTCAGAAGGGCCCCGAAAAAATTTGTCTGGCCAGGTCTTATACAGGCTTCAAAAATAATGTGGGTGCTGTAAGTTTCCGCGCCTCATCCACCGAGCACAGCCACTTTCTCTCCCTATTAGTAACTGTGATTCGGAGCCGGGCGGGATACAGTAAAGACGGCTTGAGTCCTCTGCCGTATAGCTCCGTCATTACCCTTCTGTATTCGCCGTGCTGGCTCATGACTTCTGGGCAGTAATCCTCCACAATGCAGATCTGCCCGCGGTAATCCAGTTTCCCCCCTCCGTCTGGCCTCACGGATCAGAAAATCTTTTATCTGATAGCGGTGTAAACACAGAATGACCGCTCGCTGTCTCTGTCCCGGGGCCGGTTTGGGTGCCAGTGAGCGGTAAGCTCTATCAATCTCTGGCAAGAGGGAAGTACCTCCTTACCGAAAACCTCACACAGCAGATTCGTGAAGAATTCCGTCGGTCGCCCTCCTTCAGTAGTTTCCGCAAGGCCAAGGATGCGTAGGTTTTGTCGTCTGTTCCGTCCTTCCATTTGTAGTTGTTAGCTTGAAGTTGTTTACACGTAGGCTGGAGCAGACATTTTCCAGCTGACTGATGCGCTGGCTCTGGTCCTCTGAAACCAGCTCGAGAGAACCTAGGCGATGGCCGTGGTCTTCCACGATGGACCAAAATATGTCAAATTTAGTTTCCAGTAAGCCAAAAGAGGATTCAAAGTCTGAAGCCAATGCTTTGCGGTGCTGGTCCAGTAGCGTCAAAATAGCTTCCATCGTTAAGCTAGCCGACGAGTCGTCCTTTTTCCCTGCTTTGCCACTCCTTGAGGCCATTTTAAAGTAGTTACAAGTAAAATTAAGTTTAATAAGGTAAATTGTGCAGGTTATTCTATAAGTTGGTTGTTTAATATGTATATAAAGGAGTGATAAGTTTGAAATGGGCAGGAGCACGTGAGCACTGCATCTACTCCTTGCGGCTCCTTCCGGAAGTTCCTAGTTTTAACATTTTAAAATTAATCTTTCAGATGTTATTAATGATCTGGTAGGCTATTCTGGAAGGGGAAGATAATTTGATGTAGAGAGGTAATTTTGGCCTCTTCTGAATTTAGAGAAAAAGGTTCAAGAACAGTGATGATAATAGAATAGAACAATGGAATAATATACCATTTAATTAGTGAATACTTTGTTGCTGACAATTGATTTAGATTTTAATTTTATTTTTTATTTTTATTTCTCTAAACTTGTATATATATTTACTTTGAATTGGATCCTGACTGGAATGGCAAAACTGTTGTTTATGTATTGATGACAAATTTGGAGAATGTTTATTGAGAAATTAAAGCAAACATTATTCAGTCATTTATTTGACATTTTTAGAAGCTTCAATTAAATTTGGTGTTTATAATTTCAGAAACAAATAGAGCCCTGAGAAGATAATTGGGATGGACCGTAAAATGCTGATTTTTGTTGTTTTGTTTTAATTCCAAAGGTTTTTTTTAGAGAAATGTTATCTTTCGAAGCTTGTTTATGAAAGAATCTTGATTTTGTTTGTTTTGCTGTACAGTGAAATTTGAGTATTATGCATGTTACAAACATAAAAAAAGTAAACTGTCATGTAGGACGAGTAACTAGAGTTTTGGTTACACAAACAAGTTTGACTATGTTTGACTTACTATACAGAATCTAACAGATGTTTTTGAAGTTTGAATCGTTTTAATTATTTTTTTAATCAGAATATATGGGCCGGTTAGCACATCTGGGATGTTTATTTGGAAACATATGATGTAAAAGTTTGGTGTAAAAGTTTTCATATGCATATTCGAATTTGAAATGAAAATGTATTTTAGGTTTGGTGAATTTCTGATACTAAGAAACTATCCGGTTACTTTGACATCAATTTGATCAGGGAATGTGACATGCATTTCCTGCACTATCTATTTAGACAATCCACTTGGGACAGCTTTGTTTTTGATAATGGGGTCAAGACATATTTTGTATGTCCTTTTAAACAAATGAATAGATTTTCAAGGGCAGAAGAAGCATGAATTGTTTTGTTTGTAAGACAGTTTGTAAACCAGCTTGATAGAGATCCAGTGCACTGATGTGATAAATGATGCTATATTACTTTGGATGAAGTTTGAAAGGAGGGGGAGTTGAAGACTGGATCTTTGCTGGTGTTGGGGATTTATCAATTAAAAGTAATTAATTAATTGATAATTGTTATGATCTATCTGGTGATGCTGAGAATATTAACCAATAATTGAAAATTATTAATTTAATTCTCCCTTCAGATTATTAACAGGGCACCATCCATTTTTTTTATCCCAAAAAAAATGGCAAAAACATATATTTATTAATAAGAGGATTATTAGCAATAATCTCATTTATAATGATTAATGACTAGGGATTACACCAGAAATTCCTATCTGAAGGAAATTAATTCTTGCAGTAATTCACACACACACACTCAGAATAAAAGAAACCAGAGATTTGAATCAATTTAACCAATTTATTCTAAAAACACAACTAAAATAAAACACTACTTATACTAAACGGTTCTGTTAAGGCTACCGGTGCCTGAGCAATATGGCGACCAGCGGTGACGTCCCTTAGGGCCGTCACGGGGCGCCTCCTACCGACGTCGTATGCAGCCCCTCGCGTGTACGCGAGGAGGCGATGTATGACGCGAAAGCGCAGCTCATTTGATAAGGACAGGGGGGATGTTTTATGACTTATTGTTTAACTTGGAGCAAGAGGCCTACGGTTCCTTCCTAACAAAGAAACCTTGTGGCTCTCATCAGTGGGTTAGCTTCTGCTAATACAGGCTCTGGTTGGGAAATGGAAGAAAATAGGTTTCAAAATGTCCTTTGCGTGCTGCGCGTTCCTGGCAGGCACTCCGAAGATGCTGTTGCCTATGACAACAATACTTTACTGTAAACTACCGGAGAAGAACCACAATTTCTACAGACTAACAATTCTGCTCACTAATAAAAGACAAAAACACACAGGAAACACACAATCGAAATACAAAAACACACAAATTTATCCCTAAGGAAAACACGGCACGGAGGAATCTCAGAGCGCTCGAGGTAGTTGCAGCTCTTCACATCAGCGTTTTATGCATGCATATAATTATATAGAAAAACTTCCTAATTTATCCACCCAGGTCGAAGGTAAATTTAAACAGTCTTACTTTAAAGAGGAAGCTTCAAGGTGTGGAAGAAAAAGTCGGGAAGCGAGATGCTTTGCTCGTCAGCCGCGCGGAGAAAAACAAAAAGAGAGGAGTTCAGCGCATCAAAAAAAAGGGATAGTTTTGGGACAGCCAAACTATTGGGAAACCTTGGTTGCAGGGAGCAAGGACAAAATCCAGAACACGTGTTAGGAAAAGGAGTCTCTTCTTACAGTTCGGAGAACTGCCGACACCATCAGGCGAGCTTGGAAGAGGACGATGGATGCTCATCCATCGCTTTTATGCTGAGTGTGGGCGCATCGCCCCCCTTTCCCCGTATCTGTCTCCAATCAGGCTGCGGGCAGCAGCGGCGGTTTTGAGGGATTGGCATTCTAGCCAATTGCTGCAGCAGATCATCCACCGCTCAGCGGATTCAAACAGGAAAGGAGCGGATAGCTCTGCCATTGGTCAGAATTGCGCAGCCGGGGGAAGGGGCGTGTCACCAAGTTATAGAATGCTGGGTCATGATTGTAGAGCTCCTTTTGATGTCATATTCATGGTTCAGACCCAAACACTGCTCATTGCTCAGCATCACAGGTAACCTTGACGACACCAACAGCATTTAAAATAGTGGAGAAACCTAGTTGGACATATTTATCTCACTGTAAGTAGCATAATTATAGTAGCAGAAATTATTAATTGATTAAAGGGACAGAGTCTGGATAGTGTGAAGTCTGAATTTCAAAGGGGTTTAGTTCAATATGAGCTATTTGTCTCAACCTCAGTGAAGCGAAACCAGGAGAGCCATTTTTCCGTAGAGACTGTTTTCAAGAGGGACAGAAAAAAGGATACAACATTTGATTACGGTTATTACTTTTATTTTTTTTGCTGCAATCATTCAGTGGTGCTTTAGAACAGCAATATCTACTATAGAACAATACAGACTTATTTTCTTGATTCACTCTGTGAACAGCCCACAAAACTTTGAAGCACAAACATTCAATGTATTGTATCAATACAGTTTATATCTAAGGAGTATACATTATGCAACTAATTGTTGTGTTTGCTCTCAGACACCATATTCTGTAGGATATAGAAATAGAGCCTACTGATCTTACTGATTAATTTTCAGATATTTTACTCACCTCAAGGATTTATGAGATCTTTGAGCCTGAAATGTATTGCCCATGCAGGAAGTTATATTGGTGAAGAAAAATATTTGCAGTTACACCCACAGTAAGGATGAGACTGACAGCGAGACTGAAGTAATTTAGGGTTAATCTGGGTATTTCAGCAATCATTATTGCATTTCAGATCAGACCAAAGATGTATTTTTTATTTAAAGTTTTGAAAAAATCTGATAACAATGTTTTGCCAAATCCTGGACATGGGAAATATATCACGATGATTTTGTGTACATATCTATGAGCCATGTATTTATGTGTCCTTTGTTCTGACTCACTCCCAAGCCACAGGACAAGCTACATGTGCTCCATTTTGAGACTGTGGATGTAAGGGGAACTTTCCCTATGGACGATCATCTGGTTCTCTGTGGATCTTTTTTTCCTATCTGCCTCTGTACTGGAAAGGCAGGAGCGCATTTGCTGAGCCTAAAGGGCATTCTTTTCTTTGCACGTAGTAGAGAATCATAACCTGTGGAGGAGAAGGAAGCGCAGTGCCGCTACTCCACATGACCCTATCTGGGTGTCTACCAGTTCCACTAGAGCACACGTTATGGAGTGATGCACAGAGAAGTGGTTCTATCTCTTTCGCATGGGTTGGGGTTGGCAAGATTATATGTCCAATTCAGCACAGAGATCCAAGAGCACAGCTCTAGAGAATTTGAATCTGCTTACAAGCCAGTCATCATCATGGGCAAAGAGGTCTCCATGATCCCTGAACATGCGTTCTCTTCTAATCCTGCCATTTGCATAATTTTCCAGGAACGCCAGTGCATCCATCGCAAATATTAAACTTGAGAGTAATCTGGGTATTTATAGTGGTAGCGACAAGACTTCCTTGTCACAATAAACGTGCTAATCTATGATATATGATACAAATTTAAATTTGTTAATTGTCACACAGTCCCGGCCCTTTTATATGAGTCACAGGTTTTGAGATTAATTTAATGTATTTCTTTCAAAATTGAAAATGTTTTTAGAAGAGCTATAGCTCACTGCAAGGTGCGATATAGATATCATTGCTGGTTTGAATGTTTATAATAACATGAATCCATAATTAATGTTTGCTGTGAGGTGAAATTACATGTGTGAGAGGAGTAATATGCAGTCTGGCTGCAGTTCACCACCTCACCCACCGTCTCCAAAATGTATGTACGCACAGGTCAGAGTTGATGTACAGGTGTGCACATTTTGTATAAATCACAACTTTTGCCGTACACCCTTTCAGGCCCCCTTTTGTGCGTACGCTACGTTTATAAATGAGAACCCAGACACTTACGGTCCAGTACGTTTTCAGTAGGGATTCTACGCAAATTTTAATAAATGAGACCCCTGTACTTGAGGACCGGTTTGGTCCTGCTTAAGACAATTGTCTGTCTGTCTGTCTGTCTGTCTGTCCACATTTTCAACTAACAGTGGTGAACAGTATCCACACCTGTATAATCCCTGAAAATGGTGAGCAATCTGTGAAAACTTCTAGTGATGCATGTCTCTCCAGCCACAAATATCAATAAATGCAAACATGACACTGTCATGTGAAAAGCAGACCCCAGAAATGAGACCCCAGAAACTTACTAGCAAGTAAGAAAAAGTAAGTTTTCAAAATGGTGAGCGATCTGTGAAAAATTCGACTGATGCATGTCTCTCCAGCCACAAATATCAATAAATGCAAACATGACACTGTCATGTGAAAAACAGCTTAATGACATTGGACAGATTGGCTGATTGCTCACCTGTGACTGTTATGTCAGTCAAATATGAATCTACCACCTGTAGGCATCTAGGTCGATACATAACCTCCACCCTCCGGCAAGTCATGCTGCGACAGGAGCTGCAAACATCTTTAAAGATTACAGTGGTGGAACACAGTAACACTACTGAATATTTTGCCTATTTTTATGATGCCAGGATAATAACTTTTGATAAGATTCCTATTTACTAGATTGATTATTCTTTTTATCAACTGTTTTACTGATTATTAGTTATCCTTATCAGATATTTTGTCTGAACAATAACAGTTCAAAAACAAATCTAAACTAGAATTTTGAAGTCAAAATTTCAGCTCATAAATTTAAAAGAAACACATTTAACATTACTAACATTATGGAAATTCTGGAAGCAATGTTTCTCAGTTTAAAAAAATACCCCACCATTTTTTTCTTTATCTTTCTCTCTCCTAATTAAAACTTTGAAATGATAAAATCTAAAATCTGACTTGACTGTATCAGAAATAGAGAGTAGAAACCTTGAGCTGTTGGAATAATTGTGATTAGAAGAGCTCCAATGTACTCATGTTTCTTCTGTCAGAGAAAACTGGCCATCCAAGGCAGTCTCTCCAGCATCAGACGGAAATGCAGCGGATAATCCAGCAGACAACTGATGAGTTGATAACAACATGAGCTAATGGAAGAAGGAGATAAAGGAGGAGAACATCAACACAGAAGTGGTGCTTGTCTCAATGTAGTAACTGCTGATAATGGTTTTGGCCACTTTCATGTTGCAATATTATATTGGGATGAAGAGAGGCTCTAGTTGGAGATTTATTCATATTAAATTATCAAGGGAAGGGGGTATCTGCAGGATGTAAACAGAATAACCAGTGACTTCTATTAATGCCAGAGCTGCTTGGGGTCTCCTGAACAACTAAGCAGACCATGACATTAACCAGTGTTTGTCAGGGCCCTCAGCAGTGTCAGCAAGCTTAGGGCTTTCTCAGTTGTGTTTTTAAAAGGGGGGATCAATAAACTGGGTTGCAGAGTGAAAGATGCAGCAATATGAGCTTGTGATTTTTTTAGTTTGCTGTCTAGCATTGCGTGTTCAGAGAACATGCCAAAGTAATGTCTAAAAAAGACCATGCATGAATGTAAGACAAAAATAAGCCACCTTTTCTGCAATCATAAACAGTTTGCTGTTTTCTACACAATATAACTAATATTTAACACTATATATACTAATTTCAGCAAATCAAAATCAAAAATACTTTATTGATCCCAGAGGGAAGTTAAGTGTTTTAGCTCATTACTAATTCCTTTTTAAGGAGTTGTTGTAGACCATGATGGCTGTGGGGAGAAAGGATTTCCTGTAGCGGTCTGTGTTGCAGCGAAACTGAATAAGCCTCTGACTGAAGATACTCTGTTGCTGTAGGATAGTCTCAAGAAAGACGATGCTCAGGGTTGTCCATAATCTTTTTAATCTTGTGAAGAATCATTCTTTTTGTCATTATCTCCAGTTGTTCCACAGTTGTCCCCATAGAACCAGTCTTCTTTATCAGGTTGTTGAGCCATTTCTAGTCCCTGGCTCGGATATTGCTACCCAACAGATGATGGAGAAAAACATGACACTCTCCAGAACATACTTGTAGAAGATTTGCAGCATCTTGCTTCAAACCTTGAAGGACCTCAGCTTCCTCAAAAAGTACAGTCTGCTCTGTCCCTTTTTTTGACGGTTTCACTGTTGATTGTCCAGTCCAACTCCTTTTAAGTAGTGTATGCTGATTGCAGAATGTAGATGTATCAAGTTTGTAACTATGTAAAATTTAAATGCATTAACGGTGAGACTGTTTGTGCTCCCTTGGCTAATGTTCAACCAGTCACATGAAATGTGGGAACAACTTTTGTCTTCATGTTGCTTGTTGGAACATGAAATGGACCCTCGAATGTTGATTCTGTAACTCCCTGCTGAAGACATAAAACATATTTTAGACTTAGATGCACAAAGTATCAGTTTGTCACATTTCCCACCTATTTTTAATCTTACTGTATTTATTGTTAATTTATTTTAACCCTGACTGCTGAATGAGGAAAAGCCTCTCTGATCTCCCATCTTATTTTTAGGCCCGGGCAGCTAAGCGCTGCAAAGGCCTATTGTTTCTGTACTGTTTCTTATTTTTATTCTATCAAATGAATTGGCTTTTCGGAGGCCTAAACATATTAAAAAACTCACCATATTTGGCGGGGGCATCAGGTGTGCTTGAAATTTATGTATTCTAAGGGAATTTAAAAGGGGCGTGGCCAAATAGCTCAACAGCGCCCCCTAAACTTATCAACATGGTTTAACGTACAAATATGAAACTTGTTACATTCTTAGAACTCTTCCAAACAAAAAACTCACATGACGTCCCAGACGCACACAAAGTCGGCCATTTTGAATCAAACGCTCAAATTTACCATTTAACACATGTTGAACTTTGATGAACTCCTCCCTGGAGTTTTCAGCAATCGTCTTCTAAATCGGTCAGAATAGCCTTCAGGAATGGGGGATTAAAAGTTATCAAAGGTTTGAGTTTTTGATCATGTTGAAGGGGCGTGGCCAGGCCTCAAGTTTGGACTACACGCCAAAAATATTAAAACAGTTATAATTCCTAATAGTAATGTCACACATAGGTGAAACTTTCTGTAGTGGATAATCATCATGTCCCTGAAGATCCTATATGGTCAAATCTTGACATCACTTAACCCTCTAGGCGCCGGGGTTCTTTCTATAAAATATTATATTTTTTATATCACTAGTTCAAAATGTTGTAGCTTTAATATGGTTATAGATAAAGGTACACTGTAAATTAGAAAAATCTTCAGTATGATCATAAATCTAATTTGCATATTATGACGTCATAAGACGTTGGCACTATTGGATTGCATGACTTTTACAATTTTTTGCTTTTTTACATTGTTTAAAACTTTTATTTCATCAATAATTTTATTTTTTTATTTAGATTTTTCTATATATGTATTTTCTACATCTATATGTTTCATTTTTTTGGCTTTTTTTCAAGAATGGGTGGATATACCTGTTTATGTCCTTTCTTATGTGGCTCCGTTACTCTATTCACTATATAAAATCAACAGAAAGAGAATATTGGCCACAGAATTTTACAGATCTGTCCCAAAAATATCTAACAGGCTCATCAAATTGTCTGATCCACTGGTGATTCTACTCTTCCTCATCTGTCAAGCAAACCTCGCCAAATTCATCATCATCATCATCATCCTCACTTGCAGCGGGACAGAGAACTTTACTGCTGTTTACTCGCTTATAAACAGTCTTTTTTCTCTCTTGTTTTCGATCCCATCTGCTATTATTTCCACAGATTTTTACATCCCTCCCACCTCGGTCACAATTAGCGTTGTGATGACCACCTTGCTACCTGAACACATACCTTTCTCTCACTGGGAGAACGTGATGCAGAGCTGCAATGTTGCTGCTTTTGGAGCGTCATGACTGGCTGTTGCTGCGGGACATATTAGTTTCACTTTCTCCCGGGACAACTGAACAGATCAGAGGTAAATATATTTCTCTTCAGAATCTGAATAAGCCAATACTTCCCGGCGGGGAACTCCGACAGCTTGGCATCATAAGTTTTATCTTTCTAAAACTCGCTTTCTCTATAGTTTGACAGCAGCAGCTTCACCTCGCGTCCCCCGCTCGTGGTGCTGACTTAAAGGCAGATTTACTCCAAAAGTTTCCATGGTAACACACCCAAAAAGGTGTCCAAGATTAAAGGTACACATATCCGCCATCTCCCAGTGTAAAGTAATTAAATTAAATTAAATTAGTGGCTTAAATTAAATTAGTGGCTCTATCTCCAGCTGTGGCTCGTTAAAGTCAGCAATGTTGCTTGTCGCAATATTGTGACTTTGGCGCCTAGAGGCTTAAACCCCGCCCCCTCAGAACAGGAATTGTAATGTTTTGCCGTGAAAGTTCCAGAACTTACACAGTTGAGCAAATTAGCATAACAATGCTGCACAGTGGCTGCAAACTAGTTGAGGTACCTCTGTGTCCAGTACTAACAGTTTCAGAAAAGGGTGTGACTGTGGCAGCGTGGTGAAGTGTCGCGTCACGCCATGGCCATACGTTTTGCTCTAATATCCAAAAAACTTATCCAATCCTAACCAGATTTTACATGATTGATATTAGTCCATCCCCAGAGAGTTGTGTATGCTAAAATGTGGTGGGTGTGGCCTAATTACTCCACAGCACCCCCTACAACCTTTAAAAAGACCATCCCCAAGCCATACCTTATTTGTGGACAATGTCATTTAACAAACATATGTAATGCCTCACAAACTAAAAAAAAGTCTCATGGAGCCATGGTCCAAACCCTGCAGGAAGTCGGCCATTTTGAATCAAACATGCCATTTAGTGCCATTTGTACATGTCGTATTTGCTCGAACTCCTCCTAGACTTTTTAACCTACAGACTTCTAAACCTGGGAAGAGACACTTAAGGTATTGGGGTTAAAAAGTTATCAAAGGATTTTTTTCTGCGTCAAACCAGGTGGTGTGGCTAAGCCTCAAACTTAGGCTTTTCGCTGCATATATTCAAACAGTTACAACTCCTCATCATAATGTCACACATGGATGAAACTTTCTGTGGTGTATAATTATCAGGTCCCTGAAGATACTAGATGGTCAAATCTTGACATCACTCAAGCCCTGCCCCCTCAGAACAGGAAGTGTAATGTTTTGCAGTGGAAGTTCCAGAACTTCAATCCAGTTGAGCAAATTAACATAACAATGCTGCACAGCGGCTGCAAACTAGTTGAGGTACCTCTGTGTCCAGTACTAAGAGTTTTCAAAAAAGGGTGTGGCTGTGGCAGCGTGGCGAAGTGTTGCGTTATGCCATGGCCATACGTTTTGCTCTAATATCCAAAAAACTCATGCAATCCTAACCAGATTTGACATGATGGATATTAGTCCATCCCTAGAGAATTATGTAGCCTCATATCTGGTGGGCGTGGCCTAATTACTCCACAGCGCCCCCTAATATCCTTAGAAACACCAGCCCCAAGCCATACTTTATCTGAGCACAATGTCCGTCAACACACATATGTAGTGCCTAAGGATCTACAAAGAAGTCTGTTAGAGCCATAGTCCAAACCCAACAGTAAGTCTGCCATTTTGAATCAAACATGACATTTTGTGCCATTTGTACACGTCGTATTTGATCGAACTCCTCCTACAGGTTTTGACCTAGAGACTTCTAAGGCATTGGGGATGAAAAGTTATCAAAGGAATTTTTCTGCATTGAACCTGGTGGGCGTGGCTATGCCTCAAACTTAAGCTTTTCGACATAAATATTGAAACAGTTACAACTCCTTTTCAGAGTCAAAGTTAGTTGAAATCTTCTCTGGAGGATGTTCCTCACATCCCTGACGATCCTAGAAGATTAAATCTTGACATCACCTAAGCCCCGCCCCCTCAGAACAGGAAGTGTAATGTTTTGCCTTGAAAGTTCCAGAATTTACACAGTTGAGCAAATTAGCATAACAGTGCAGCTCAGCAGTTGGAAACCAGTTGAGGTAACTCTGTGTCCAATGCAGAGGATCTTCACGAAAGGGTGTGGCTTTGGCAGCGTGGCGAACTGCGGCGTCACGCCACGGCCATACGTTTGGCTCTAATTTCCACAAAACTCATCCAATCTTAACCAGATTCAACACGATGGATAAGTCCATGTCCAAAGAGTGGTGTATGCTAATATTTGGTGGGTGTGGCCAAATTACTCCACAGCGACCCCTACAACCCTTAAAAACATCAGTCCCAAGCCAAGATTCATCTGAACACAAATTCATTAAACAAACAAATGTAGTGCCTCAGTAACTATAAAACAGTCTAAGAGTCACAGTCCAAACACAGCAGGAAGTCGGCCATTTTGAATCAAACACACCATCTTCTGCCATCTAATGATGTCGTATTTGATCAAACTGCTCCAAGAGCTTTTGACCTACACACTTCTATCCAATCCAAACAAGATTTGACAGGATTGATATTACTCCATCCCTGGAGAGTTATGTAGCCTCATATCTGGGGGGCGTGGCCTAATTACTCCACAGTGCCCCCTAAAACCCTTTAAAACACCAGCCCCATGGCATACTTTATCTGAGCACAATGTCCTTCAACACACATATGTAGTGCATAAAGATCTACAAAAAAGTCTCTTGGAGCTATGGTTCAAACCGAAACAGGAAGTCAGCCATTTTGAATCAAACACGCCATTTTTTGCCATTTGTACACGTTATCGAACCAGGTGGGCGTGGCTAAGCCTCAAACGTAAGCTTCTTTCCATAAATATTGAAACAGTTACAACTCCTCTTCAGAAAGTCACAGTTGGTTGAAACCTTCTTTGGAGGATGTTCCTCACATCCCTGATGATCCTATGTCATCAAAACATTGACATCACATAAGCCCCGCCCCCTCAGAACAGGAAGTGTATTGCTTTGCCGTGTAAGTTCCAGAATTTACACACTTGAGCAATTTTGCATAACAATGCTGCAAAGCGGCTGGGATACCATTGGGGTAACTATGTGTCCAGTAGTGAGAATTTAAAAAAAGGATGTGGCTTTGGCAGCATGGCGAACTGCGGCGTTACGCCACGGCCATACGTTTGGCCCTGTTTCAGGGCCAAACGTGCATTGAACCAGGTGGGCGTGGCTAGGTCACAATCATAGGATTTCGCCATAAATATTAAAACAATTACAACTCCTCTTCAGAAAAACACAGACTGGGGAAAATTCTATGTTGGATGTTTATCAGGTGCCTGGCATTCCTAGATGGTCAAATGCTGACATCTCTTAAGCCTAGGAACAGGAAGTGCAATGTTTTACAGTTAAAGGTCCTTATTTGCCTCCCTTTATTTAATCAATATTTTTGCCGTGGTCAGTGACTGAAAATAAATTGTATTAGGTTCTTAACCACTGCTGACAGTTTTAGAAAGAGGGTGTGGATGATGCGGCATGGGGAAGCTGGGTTGCATGCCATTAAAATACGATTGTTTCAAATTCCCATAGGCATTGTATGATCTGAACTCAAATCAAGAATATGGATATTGGTCCAACCCATAAGAGATATACATGCATCTATTTCCTGGGTGGGGTCTAATTCCTGCACAGCGCCCCCTAGGAGTATTAAAATTATCAACATAATGTGTTGATTTCATATAGGAAATTGAATTTCAGCAGACGTATGTAGGTTGTGATATCCTTTATCAAAAATAATTTCCCACTTCAAAACATCACAGCAAGTTAGCCATTTTAAATCGAAACTGTCATTCGCTTCAATTTATACATATCACATGAGAAAAAAATAATCTTTCAATTCATGACTTATACTCTTACAAATGACTGAGTATCTTAAACTTGCGGGACAAGATTTTTCTAGAAGGATTTGTCTCTATCATAGCATGTGGGCGTGGCCATGTCCACAGTCTTACCTTTTCGCCACATAATTACAAACTCTATTATGTTGCACATTAAACGTCACAGGTCTACCATACTTCAGGACTGTCATCACATACCACCAGTGAACACTGTATTGAAGTCATTTACTCATCTAATCCCGCCCCCTGCCAACAAGAAGTGCAATGTTTCAGTAAAGAAGGTGGATATTTGGCTTCCCTTACCCCCTTAAATCTCCCTGTTGACAGTGAGTGGAGAGGCTGCTTTAATGTTTTTGTCCAGAGCTGAAATATTTGGAAAGAGGGTGTGGATGTAGCAGCATATCCTCATATCACACCGTGGAAATACGTTTGGCTTTAGTTTCCACACATATCATCTGATCTGCTCCAAATTCCACAACATGCATTCTACTCCTGTCCTAAACACATATGTATGGAAATATTTGGTGGTATTGGCCTAATACCTTCACAGCGCCACCTAGAATCATAACAAAACACCTGTCAAGCACTGTTTTCAAGTTGGATTATTCAATTCAGAACATATTTAGTTTCTTAATACTCCTAAAAACAATTTTGGAATGAAGGATCCTATTCCCTCATGAAGTCAGCCATTTTGGTTTAAAGCTGCTATTAAAAACCTTTTAAACACTTTCCCAAACAAATTTTATAATGAGGCTCGCTGCAAGTGCTGACATGGGGTTCAGGCAGTGATGCGTGAGTGTGGCGGTCGGGACAACGGCCAGAGCGGCGCTAAGCTGCGAGGGCTTAGACGCCGCTTGCAGCTTTAATTATTATTCTTCCGTAAAATGTCCGTCAACACACATATGTAGTGCATAAAGATCTACAAAAAGGTCTGTTGAAACCATGGTCCAAACCCAACAGGAGGTCAGCCATTTTGAATCAAACACGCCATTTTTTGCCATTTGTACACGTCATATTTGATCGAACTCCTCCTACAGGTTTTGACCTAGAGAGTTCTAAACCAGGGAACAGAGACAAGAAGGCATTGCGGATCAAAAGTTATCAAAGGAAATTGTTCTGCATTGAACCAGGTGAGCGTGGCTAGTCCTCAAACTCAAGCTTCTCGCCATAAATATTGAAACAGTTACAACTCCTCTTCAGAAAGTCACAGTTGGTTGAAACCTTCTCTGGAGGATGTTCCTCACGTCCCTGATGATCCTATGTCGTCAAACATTGACATCACATAAGCCCTGCGCCCTCAGAACAGGAAGTGTAATTTTTTGGCGTGAAAGATCCAGAATTTACACAGTTGAGCAAATTCGCAAAATCATGATGCACAGTGCCTGGAAAGTATTTGAAGTACCTCTATGTCAAGTACTGAGAGTTTACAAAAATGGGTGTGGCTGTGGTGGTGTGGCAAAGTGAGAAGTCACGCCATGACCATACATTTGACTCTAATGCCCACAAAACTTATCCAGTCTGGATCAGATTCAACATCATGGATATCAGTCCATACCCAGAGAGTTCTGTATTCTAAAATCTGGTGGGCCTGGCCAAATTTCTCCACAGCAACCCCGTACAACCTTTAAAACCCCCCAGCCCCAAGCCATACTTTATCTGAGCAAAATGTCATTCAATAGACATATGTAGTGCCTCACGACCTACAAAAAAGTTTAGGGTCTATGGTCCAAATCCAAAATCAAGTCAGCCATTTTGAATCAAACACGCTATTTTTATGCCATTTATAGACATATTTGATTGAACTTCTCCTAGAGATTTTTACTAAAAGACTTTTGATTGTGCAACGACAGACTTAAGGCATTGGGGATAGAAAGTTATCACTGGAATTGTTGCCTCAAACCAGGTGGGCGTGGCTAGGCCTCAAAGTCTTCTCGCCATACATGTTAAAAGTGTATGAACTTCAAAAATGAAGGTCACAGCTTCCTGACATCACATACGTCATTAATTCAATTCAATTCAATTCAGTTTATTTATATAGCGCCATTTCACAACAGATGTCATCTCAAGGCACTTTACAAAAACAGTTATTACAATACAATGTTTAGTGTAGAAATTACAGAACCACAGAAGATTGCGTCGTGGAATTCTCAGCAATCCCTCATACTGAGCAAGCATGAAGCGACAGTGGGAAGGAAAAACTCCCTTTTAACAGGAAGAAACCTCCGGCAGAACCAGGCTCAGCACAAGCGGTTATCTGCTGCGACCGTCTGTGGCTTGGAGAATACATAACAGAGACACAGAAAGAGCAATCCCTCATGCTTGCTCAGTATGAGGGATTGCTGAGAATTCCACGACGCAATCTTCTGTGGTTCTGTAATTTCTACACTTAACATTGTATTGTAATAACTCTTTTTGTAAAGTGCCTTGAGATGACATCTGTTGTGAAATGGCGCTATATAAATAAACTGAATTGAATTGAATTGAACTGATGCAGAAGTTTGTTGCAGGACGTGGAGAATTTTCCGTCACTGCAATGCCAACTTAGTCAGGGTCGTCAAGCAGGGCTAATCCGGAGCACCTACTATAATACAAAAAACAGGTTATTGCTTGAATTGACAGCACATCATGCAGTTGGGGAGAAGTAGGAGAGAAAGTAGGAACAGACCCTAATAATGTCCTCAAACAGCCTAGCCTAAAGCAGCATAGCTACTAACATTAACCTGTCTCCTAGCTACTAGGAGACCTGGCTACCAACACTCTGTCTGAGTCCTCCTGACCCGTGGACGGTGTAGGGCCGGTAACGGCCCCCGTCATGCCGGGGTCTTCTCGGAGTCGGGTTGTTTGAGAATGCAGCCCAAAGTGGGTGGTAAACTCCATCTAAGGCTAAATACCGGCACGAGACCGATAGTCGACAACTATCTTAAGGAAAAATTGACAGAACTGAGAGGACAGAGTTGAAGAGGGTGAGAAACGTTTAAGAGATAAACGGGTGGGGTCCGCACAGTCTGCCCGGGGGATTCAACCCGGCAGGTAATGGGCGGCCGCACTGTGCGGGAGGATCCCCTTGAGGGACCTCTCTCCGGCGCTGGCTGGCCCCCGTGGGGCGCATTTCTTCCGCGGCGGTAAGCCGCGACCGGCTCCGGATCTTTACCTGGCTTACATTAATCTATCTCTACCTAGCTACTCTACCTCTTCCTATCTCTTCCTAACTTTTGACACTCTGCCTGACTACTAACATTAACCTGTCTCTTCCTATCTACCTGTCTGACCTGACTCTAACTACCTATAAACATATCTCTAACTGTAAGCTTTGTCAAAGAGGAAAGTTTTTAGCCTAGTTTTAAAGATAGACAAATTGTCTGCTTCACGAACCAACCCTGGGAGCCGGTTCCATAGGAGGGGAGCCTGATAGCTGAAAGATCTGCCACCCATTCTACTTTTAGAAATCCTAGGAACTACCAGTAAACCTGCAGTCTGAGAGCGAAGGTCTCTGTTGGGAACATATGGAACAATCAGGTCTCTTATGTATGATGGAGCTAGATTATTAAGGGCTTTATATGTCAGAAGGAGGATCTTGAATTCTATTCTAGATTTTACTGGGAGCCAGTGAAGAGAAGCTAAAACAGGGGAAATGTGATCTCTTCTTTTAATATTCATCAGAATCCTAGCAGCAGCATTTTGAACTAACTGAAGACTTTTAATTGTATTCTGTGGACTACCTGATAATAGACAGTTACAGTAATCCAGCCTTGAAGTAACAAAGGCATGGACTAGTTTTTCAGCATCACTCCTGGACAGGATGGTTCTAATTTTTGTAATATTCCTAAGGTGAAAAAAGGAAATCCTACAGACTTCTTTAATGTGAGATCTAAATGACATATCTTGGTCAAAAATGACACCGAGGTTTTTTGCTTTATTACTGGAGGCTAATTTAATGCCGTCCAGGTGAAGGGGCTGACTAAGTAGTTTCTTTTTCAGAGCTTCTGGTCCAAAGACGACAACTTCTGTTTTATCAGAATTTAGAAGCAAGAAGTTTAGAGTCATCCAAGTTTTTATGTCTTCCAGACATGCTTGTAGTCTACCTAACTGATTGGATTCATCAGGATTTATGGATAGATATAGCTGTGTATCATCTGCGTAACTATGGAAATTTATCCCATGCTGCCTAATTATTTTACCAATAGGAAGCATATATATAGTAAAAAGAATCGGCCCAAGAACTGAACCCTGTGGTACTCCGCAAGTAACTTTTGAGGTTGAGGAGGGTTTATCATTTACTTGAACAAACTGAAATCTGTTAGACAAATAAGATTTAAACCAGCCTAGGGCTGTTCCTATTATACCGACACGTTGAAGCCTTTCTATGAGAATATTGTGATCAAGAGTGTCAAAGGCAGCACTGAGATCTAACAGGACCAGAATGGTCACCAGTCCATTGTCTGAGGCTATGAGAATATCATTAGTAACCTTCACCAGAGCTGTTTCAGTGTGGTGACAAGAATGGGTTGGTCCCTGCACATTTTGAGTAAAGCCTATTGAGTCTAAGATTATGTTAAAAGCTGTATTTAGACTATCACTTTCATTATCAACATGAATATTGAAGTCTCCGACTATAATGACTTTATCAGTGTTTAAAACTAAGTCACATAGAAAATCTGAAATCTGATCTAAAAATTGAGAATACGGTCCTGGTGGACGATATAAGACCAAAAACAAAAGTGGCTTTACTGCTTTGTTATGTGAATGAGGAAGGCTAAAAACTAGATGCTCAAAGGAACTGTAACTATTATTTTTTTTGGAGATTAATTAGTAAATCGGAGTGAAAGATAGTTGCTACTCCACCTCCTCGACCAGTACTTCGAGGGACACTAAAGTTTAAGTAGCTAGGGGGAGTTGACTCATTTATTGTGACATGGTCCTCTTCCTGCAACCATGTCTCTGCAAGACAAAACAAATCAATATTATTTTCACAAATTAAGTCATTTACTAAGAGTGTTTTTGAGGGGAGAGATCTTATGTTTAGTAAACCACATTTAATTGATTTGTTTTTATGTTCAGTCCGAGTTTTATTTATATTTATGAGATTTTTATACTTTGCTCTAGTAGCATTAACTTTTAATTCATTAGTTTTGGGTAGTGGACGGGAAACTATCTCTATAGGGTGATGGGTGGGTGGCAGTCCCTGTTCCTTGACCTGGACTCTGGGTTCCCTGATCTGGACTCTGGTTTCCCTGAGCTCGACTCTGGGTTCCCTGAGCTGGACTCTGGGTTGTCACGGCTTTGGGGAACTAGAGATAACCCTATCAATGTTCCTGGAAAGAAGCGAAGCTCCGTCCTCGGTGGGATGGATGCCGTCTCTACGTAACAGTCCAGGTTTTCCCCAGAAGGCCCCCCAGTTATCAATGTAGCCCACATCGTTTTCTGGACACCACCTTGACAACCAAAGGTGGAACGAAAGCATACGGCTGTACATGTCATCGCTAGTACGATCAGGCAGGGGACCAGAAAAAATTACAGAGTCAGACATCTTTTTGGCAGCCCTACACACCGAAGCTACGCTAATTTTAGTGACCTCCGACTGCCGTCGCCGGGTGTCGTTGCCACCAGCATGGATAACGATCCTGCTATACCGCCGTTTGTCCTTGGCCAAAAGCTTCAGATGGGACCTAATGTCCGCAGCCCTGGCCCCTGGAAGGCATTTGACGGTGGTCTTTCGTGTCTCTGGAGCCACATTCCTAACTATGGAGCTGCCAATTACAAGAATCGGCCTCTCCTGCTCGGCGGGTGCGTCGCTGAGCGGGGCGAACCTATTGTTCAGAGAAAGGGGCTGGAGGTTGGCCGCGGACTGGGGTCTGGCGCTAGTCTTCCTACGAACAGTCACCCAGCTCGCCTGAGGTCCCGGCTGCACGGGAGCTGTTGGAGGACGGCTAGGTCCTGTCCTAGTTGACTCCGCGCTAGCTACTGCTGGGCCTGGCTGTTCTACAGCGCGGAGCCGGGCCTCTAGCTCAGAAACCCTCGCCTCCAAAGCTACAAAAATGCTGCACTTATTACACCTACCAACTTCACTAAATGAGGCGGAGGAGTAACTAAACATCTGACAGAGAGAGCAGGAAAGAGGAGGAGGTGTAGAGAGAGATGGAGGGACAAGAGAGAAAGCTGCCGAAGCCATGCTAGCCGTGAAGCTAAGCTAACCAAGCGGTACCTTACCAAGCTCAAAAAAAACAGTGAAACGCTTAAAGAGTCCCAAACCGTGAAGAAAATTAACGTTTTAATGTGTTTGTGTGTTAAAGCAACTCAGAAAACAAAACTTATTGACAGAGAAAGTTAGATCAGTTCAAGAGAGAGAGAAACACCGACTTGCTACAAACTAGTTAGTCACAAAACAGGAAATTACGCGATACGTCTTACCAACGCGATACTTTCTCTCCTATTTCTCCCCAACTGCAGGATGTGCTGTCAGTTCAAGCGCTAACCTTTTTTCTCTTAGTCTCTTCTTATAGTAGGTGCTCCTGCCCCGCCCTGCTTGACGACCCTGACTAAGATGGCATTGCAGTGACGGACAGTTCTTCTGCATCAGTTCTGTTGCTCTTTCTGTATTTCTGTTCTGTATTCTCCAAACCACAGACGGTCTCTGCAGATGACCGCTTGTGCTGAGCCTGGTTCTGCTGGAGGTTTCTGCCTGTTAAAAGGGAGTTTTTCTTTTCCACTGTCGCTTCATGCTTGCTCAGTGTGAGGGATTGCTGAGAATTACACGACGCAATCTTCTGTGGTTCTCTAATTTCTACATTAAACGTTGTATTGTAATTACTCTTCTTGTAAAGTGCCTTGAGATGACATCTGTTGTGAAACGGCGCAATGTAAATAAACTGAATTGAAATTGAATTGAAATTGAAAAATCTTAAAACTCTACTATTCAGAGCTGCCTTTAAGGCCTAAATTGCGCTTTCTGATCACTATTTGATTCTCGTGGTTTACGTTTTATTTTTATTTTTCTATTTCCCTTTTAATCTATTGTTTTTTATCTTTTTTTATTCTATATTGCATAAATTTGTGTTTTATCTGTTTTTAATCTATATTGCATAAATTTGTTCATTACATCATCTTTTCTTATTCATTGATTATGCCTATCTGTTAAACCTATATGTTTCTGTTTTTCTCCAATCATGCTTCTGTAATCATGTTACACCACCTAGATGTATCAGAGTACGAGTTATTTTATGGACCCTCCTAGTTTCCTGAACTGCATACAGAATGCAAACATCAGGACTAGGGCCCGACCGTTATGGATTTTTGGGGTCCGATATCGAAATTAACCAGTAGCAAAGGTCGAAAGCTGATATAATAGCCGATAAATTCCCCTCCAAAAAAAAAATAAAACTTTGTAAATGTATCAAAAGATTAATAATCAGTGTAGTGTTAGTTTTTCTTGTGCAGCTTTATTTTTTTTTACTCAATTAGACTTGAAAGGTTGCAAAGATTGACTAGTACTTAATGTTTAAATATCACTTTACTTTCTTACTTTTAAGTTGCAAAAGTTAATCAATAATTTTAATTAGATAAATAAATACATTAAATAAACTAATTAATTAGGCTACCAAATTAAGAGCACTAAATACACACAGCAATGATGCGATATGGAAGAACCAATGTTGCTACTACGGGCAATGTTCAGTTATTAGCTGCAAATGGACCTCCAAGACTTGTCTGAACAAAATTTCTAGCTTTGAAAAAAAAATTAAAAAATTGTTGAGATCTCTCAATAAGACAAAATAGAGAAAATATAGCTTTTGCTTGGGATTCTTTTAGTACTTTGTAAAATAAGTAGGGCGTATATTTCGAACATTGCTGCACCAAGTGTGCATGCAGCTTAGTGCAGACAAGCTCCGCGACAACAACGAACAAGCCAAGTGCTTAATCTGCAGGGAATACCGGCGACACATAAAGTAGCTACGAGTGGTCAGAAATGTCGCCAGATTTGTTGTGCCAGGGGTTATTTAGATAAAAAGTCGTCATGGAGGTCGCTAGGAACAGCGAAAAATTTGCCAATTTGACAACACTGGTTGCGTGACTTAATGCAGCTTCATGCATAGACCCGACAGACTGCGCCAAAAGTATTTATTTAAAACACCATTGAAGGTCTCTCCCCGAGTTCTTTTCTTCTCAAGCTTCACAAACCGTCAAGTTAAGGTACTTATACGGCACACAGTAGATTTAAAAATAGTGACAAACTTGCTATTGGAGATTAATTTTTACTGCTGTCACCCAGATTTCACAAAACCAACAGAATATTTTTTATATGATAGGCTGCTTCAAGCTCATTGTTATCTTGCTGCACAGTATGACTAAAGGGAGTCATTAAAGCGTGCACTCGGTAACTAATGGTATGCTGCCAGTACGGCCTTTTTTTTAATACAGTTAAATAGTTGCGTGGCCACGAGGCACACCTAAAGCTTATGCAAGATGGAATAGGGGGAAACATGTTTGTGTCATTGCTTATTTCACAGTTACGCTTAGTACTGACAACAAATATACTTTGACTTCCTTTGACTCACCTCTGCTGCTCTCTCTACCATGATCCCCCAAGGACTGGACAAGCAAAAATGACCTAAGGAAATCTGGTGCCATCTTCTGGATAAATTGCGCATTTAAAAAAATTAAAAAATCGACAATTTTTTAACCGATAGCCGATAATGACACTGACCCCCATATCGGGCCTAAATCAGGACTACGGTCACAGTGTGAGAACCGATGTCTGCAATTCTTCCAGCATCTGGACAGACCGGAGCTGTGCAGTTTAAGATGGCTGAACTGACCACAAGTTATCAAGGTTCCGAACACAAGCTAGTCACTTTTCAAGATTGGTTTCCCATTAATTGATCACACAGCCAAAGAACAGGCTAGAGGCACCTCTGTCCGTCACTTCTTGAGGTCTGAAATTCTTGGTTTCCCCTAATCACCAGACACAGTGGTGCTGCTTGTGTTCAGCTGTCGGTAGCTATCTCTCAACCTCCAGGATCGGACTTATGGGAGAGACCCTCCTTACCGGGTCTTTATGTCACTCCCCTTACAGAATTGAGTTAACACTCTTCAGAAGAAATAACTTCAAATAGAAGTAGTAACTTTTAAAAATGTAATTTGAACTCAAAAAGGAATTACAATATACACTCCATAAAAGTACAGCCTCAGTAAAAGTCCTAACAACCTTCTCACAAAAGCCCCAAAAAGCCTTCAACAACTTTTACAACTCCAAAAACCCCAAAAACCTCAAAACTCTAAAAACTCGGAAAACTTTCTAACAACATGCACATATATAGATAGATCGTGAAGTGGGATGTGTCTTATTTATCTGACACGTGAATATTAGCATATTACTTTTGCAGTTTTTTTATCTAAACAGTTCATCATAGCTGAGATGCCCCCTCTCTAGCACAGGTCTCCATGCAGCTGACTCCGAATGCCTTGGCCAAAGAAATTCTAATAAAGAAAAAACTCCCACTCTCTTGGTACTTCCGGGTTGCAGTTCCACTCTGGTTCCATGTGAAGGGCAAAAAAGTCTGCCTTAACATTTTAGTACCGCTTCGGATGCTACGATGCCGTCAAGCAGTACATCTGGTTGTAATCAGTCCCTCACTGACCAATCAGCGGTTATTAGCGAAATGTTAGCGTGTTATGGGCAACAACAACTCAACCTGTAAGAAAACCAAAGGACATACGTACTCTTTCATTCAACTTTCCCCCTATCTCCCATGTTGAACTTGCGAAACCTATCAAATCTTAGATTTCTCAACAGTAATTAGGGGAAAGAGAGAAATTTAGCCGTCTAGCTCCATAGACTCCCATTCATCTTGCACTCGTGGCGATCGCCCCCAGCGGAACTCTGGTGGAACTGCAAACAAATTTCGTTACAAAGGGACTGAATGGAGAGTGGGACAGCTTTTCCTAGACTGGCTTTGGCCTGGCTCTATTCATTCTAATCTGTATTGACAGCATTCCTAACCATATACACCAGTGACACCTTATGGTAGCACACTGTAATAAATACTGCTCATAACAGCATGCTGATAAACTCATATCAAGAAAAACTGAATGCAACAAAGTGATAGTTTAAAGGTGCGCACATTTCTGAAACGAGGATTTTGTACCTAAATGTGTTTGGCTTTGTACAGGAGATGTGTCACGTTAAAGTGTATCATTGTCTCAGTCTTTCAAAGTTCCAGAAACCAGGAATGTTAATAGGGGCCCAAAATTGAGTGTACACTGTAGGTTTCGTGGGACATACTTTAATTTTTTTCAAAAAGCTAAATGAATCAAATAAACTACACCTTTTTCATTGAATGTCCTTAAAAAACTACTGAGGCAGTACTTCATCTCAAAGGCAAACTCATCGTATCTTCATCACTTTTCTCTAATGGCCATATGATATTGTCTAGAACCATTAGAGATAACAGTATTTAATTTTAGAGTACCAAAGACTGAAATCTTTACAGTGAAACTGATTTAGAATATTACAATATATGCCTAACCAAAAAAACAAAGTACCTATGGTGGAAGTTGCATCTGTGTCATTCTGGGGGGAAGAAGGGGAAGAACTTCTGGTCTAGATGTTAACAGAGGCCAAACAAGAACATCTTTCGGTCCCTTCCTCAAACTTTGATCTGGTGCATGGTCCTCCGTACGGCCTAAGAAACAAGCAAAACAGATAATAGATTAATATGTCAACCTGTGTTAAAGGAACAGGAACCCCCAGGAACAAAGATAAAAATTTAATCTAAACTGAATATAAACAGAACCTATAGTTATGTAAGTGACCAAAATATCAGAAAAATCATTCAATGCTGTATAACTTCACCATTTTGACTTTTCTTGTAAAGTCCTTTGCAATGACATCTGTTGTGAATCGACGCTATATAAATTAACTGAACTGCATCAGTTCTGTTGCTCTTTCTGTGTTTCTGCTGCCTTCTCCAAACACAGACGGTCTCGGCAGCTGACCGTTTATGCTGAGCCTGGTTCTGCTGGAGGTTTCTTTCTGTTAAAAGGGAGTTTTTCCTCTCCACTGTCGCTACATACTTGCTCAGTGTGAGGAATTGCTGAGAAGTCACAAAGCAATCTTCTGTGGTTCTCTAATTCCTAAATGAAACATTGTATTGCAATAACTCTTCTTGTAAAGTGCCTTGAGATGACATCTGTTGTGAAATGACGCTATATAAATAAACTGAATTGAATTGAACCAATCACCTGTATCACCTCTTATTTATTGGAAAAGAAACAATTTTAGTTTCACAGAGAATATATTTTAAAGTAGTTCTGGAACAAAGTTTTTTGATAAATGAACAATTTTATTGGAGCCCCTCTATAGCATAGGAAACTGTTGGGGTTGAAAATGGTCCAGGAGACCTGACACATGTTCATTCAGATATATCGCATAATTAAACCTTAGTTTGGGATGTATTATGAATAACATTTTTCGCCACTCACTCGGTCAGGACATTCATATCAAATGAGCTGGGTGCTGATTGGCAGGTTTACAGTACCATAACAGCTCTATCCCCAAGTTAGAAGAAAGACCATTGTTTTAGTCTTGGCCTTCACAGAGTTTAGCAGTAGCTTTTAGCACTAGGAAGGGCTAATGTTCTTCTTCTACTTTGCTGGCAGTTACTGCCTCCAGAATTTTTATATTGCTCATGTTGAAGTGGGCTGAGACATGAACATTTACAGGAGTGTATCTAGCGTGTGGCAGCTCCTATGAAGCATTATTATTCTTCATGGCCATTACAAAATTAACAGTATTACAACAAAATGAGCATCATTTAAGTACTAGTATTTGAGATGTATTTATATTTCTAATTTGCATTACAAACCTTCAAGAATATTGCTGAGCTAGATTAATAAAAAAAGAAGTCTACATAAAGTTTACATTAACCTGTTAGATTATGTGTGGCTGCAAGCAGTATGTGTGTGTGGGTGTGCATGGCCTCACCTTTTTCTTTTCAAGGTGCCGTGAACAGGTCCATGACAGCTGTTTCCTCTTTTGCCAATTAGGGAGGAGCTTTAAAAGAGGAGTGTTGACCTGGAGCAGACGCCAGATTGTTTAGACACCCAGTGTGTTAAAACCTGCCACTTGTTAGATTTGAGCCCAGCCTTCATGCTCACACCTCTGTCAGCCACAGCCGCCAAGCTCTACCCAGCCCTTCCCTCCAGGATCAACCATTAACCTCCCAAGTAAGAGCAGAACTCATAGGCATAACCTCCTGGTTTATCAGGAAGCTATTGCTCACCGCTCTCCTCCCTGCTTCCAGCGGCAGCCATCAAGTCTTTACTCCTCCAGTTCCCTGTGATTTTTTTCCCTCAGCCTTGGTAATCTTTCTTTCTTGAAGAGAAAAATAAAACTATCATTTATTTGCATTGCTGTTGTTACTGAGTTCTTTTGTGCTTGCTCTAGAGCAGGGATCCCCACCTCCAGGCCTCGAGGGCCGGTATCCTGCAGGTTTTAGTTCTTTCCCTGGTTCAACACACCAGAATCAAATAATGGCTCGTTAGCAGGCCTCTGCAGAACTTTGCAATGCTGAGGAGGAAGTTAGAGAATTTGAATCAGCTGTGTTGGAGCAGAGACACCTCTAAAACTGGTAGGACATCGGCCCTTGAGGCCTGGACTTGAGGATCCCTGCTCTAGAGTCTTTCCGAAAAGATGACAGAACCGGGCATTTCATTTTAGGGCGACTGTGGCTTAGTAGGTTGAGTAGTTGTCTTGCAATCAGAGGGTCATAGGTTCAATTCCAGCTTCCTTCAGTCACATGTTGTTGTCTGATTCCTGCATGGTTGTCCTTCAAAATTAACATATTTTTTCATGGCACATAATTCTTATAACTAATTTTGTTAGAAGAACTGAATATTGCTACTTCTGTAGTTTTTAAGTAGCACTTACATCAAAATTGACATGTGATCATATTCTCAGTATATTTTCTTTCTATAAAACCGTAATTACACAACCAAGTGGCAGGTCCTGCTGAAGCAGACACATGTAGACTGTAGCCTGCCCTGTCACTGTAGGTAGGTAAGGGTGTATCTAGAGCTGGGACACTGAACTAGAGCAAGCTGTTGAGTGAGTAGATCCTGTAATTCTCAGAAGTTTAAACACTCCTCCATCTCACAGCTTTTCAAAACACCTCCATCAGTTTGTTAGTAATAACAAATGGGTCATGGTCATGCCCTGTATTTAAAGGTTGAATATAGAACATTTTCCTTAAATGCTATCTCTTTAAAAAAGCAGCAGGGAGTTTAGATGTGTGCAGAATGAAAGTGCACCCTTTCCTGTAAGTTATATTTTACCTAAAATCATTTAAAAAGATAACTTTTTCCGACCACCACACTGTGTTTATATTTACATGTTCCAGCCAACAGCGGCGTGGTGTTGGAGGTTGCCAAATAGTAATGTAAAAAACGAGCAACGAGACATTTACTGTAGAAAATGGAACACTCTTAGTTTAGCTGCTGTGTTCTAAGCCCCATAGATTTCATTATCTTTCTCAGAAGAGGAGCGACCATACAAGATCTAAAACTAGAGTTAGTTTAGGTGAAGCCTACAACAGATGGACACATATGAAAAACTTTCACGGCATCAAAACGTACGCAGCAACAGCAAAGTTTTCATCGAGAAAGGTACGAAATCTTGCTAACGGATTAATTTAGCTGTCGTTAAAACAGCTGTGAAATACTCATCTATATGACTTTTTCCGAGATATGAGAGCACTGATCATGACCCCTGTGATGGACTGGCGACCTCTCCAGGGTGTACCCCGCCTCTCGCCCATTGACAGCTGGAGATAGGCACCCCCCGGGACCCCTTGAGGAATAAGCGGTTCAGAAAATGGATGGATTGATGATCATGACCCATCAACCTCCACACCGAGTAAACGGAAAAAAATTAAGTGTTTCCTCCTGCTCTGTCATGTATAACAGGCTCGCTTTCACCACTGCGATAAGTGGCTATTATAAAGACTTTTCTAGCTAGCTTTCTGTATTGACGTAGGTCTCCAACCATACTACTCAGTCAAATACACACACTGTAAAATCTGTCGGACGTTTATGTAAATTCGAAAGTATATATTATGACTTTTATAGAGGACATCACCAAGAGGAGTGGAGGATACCACTCAGCTACCGAAATAAGATGCCTAGAGGACAGGTAAAAAAGCTTATTGTTGCCTTTGACTTACATTTTGTTATAATAATTTCACGTTTAGTATTTTAAACTTATTAGTACAAAATAGTCCTTAGCCTTTAAGATTCGTTGGACATGATGCTAGCTGGCAACAAAACTGGCATCAAGATGGTGTTTTGCAATTAATTAAACACACTAGATGTCGCTTTGGTGCCCATGTTCCATATTCAACCGTTAAACTATTCTAACACTCAAACATTAGCAAATAGGGAAAAAGCCCAGCTATGCTTGATAAGAACAGTAACAACTTGGGTTTAGTCAATTTGTATTGGATTACAGATTTAAAACAAACCTGAGAATGTCTCTTTTTGCTCTCCAGGAACAGAAGCCAGGAGTTCTGCTTTAACCACTACGTTTGGAACTTTATCAGCATTTTGGTCATCTTAACAGCAGTAAGTGTGTGTCTAGCTCCTCCGACCTATCTTGCTCTGTGATGAATGGTGCATTGAGTTCCTTCTGGTACCACCATGATATAGAGAAAAGAGCCTTACTACCTCAACTGAAACAATAAGAAACTCGAACCCACAAGTAGCAAATCTTAAACAGCAACCTTATTTGTTAGATTACTACATCAAATTAGTATAGAAACACTCAAAGAAATTAGCACATGTACAAACTTCACATCATTAAAAACAATAAAATGCAATCAAATAGTTACTTCTATCTTTTAAACTCAAAATAATAGACCAATAAAGCATCATCCTTACACAGGTAACTTACCTTGGACAGGTGTATTTTGAGAAGAAGGAACGGTTACTGTCTCTGTAAAGCTGGAGGCTGAAAAGCTTTTCTTCACGCTTTTTCAATCAAATTCGCCATTTCTTTCAAAAGCATTGGACACAATTTAAAAATCTCACTCATTGTGCCCTGCTGGAGTAACAACAGTAATTTTCTCCTAACGCTGATGGCAGCGAGATGGGCTCTGTTCTGCTTTCCACTGTGATCAGCAGCTCAGTTTTCGGTTTATTTCCCGAGTCTGTCACAATGGCGTAAATCATGAGGGAAGATTAAGAAATGACAGCTGCAATCGTATGAAAGAAAACTAAATATAATGTCAGAGATTTATGCAAGTTACAAAAAATGGTGGGGGGTTCAAATGACCTTCGCTGTGTGCCACTTTGTACTGAACTTAGCTTCCACCACTTTCTAAAACGGCATTCGTGCGCAGTGGCTTCACAAGATCCGGAGGACAGGGTTTTCCGTAACTCTCCATATGAAAGTATGCAGCAGACCTTTTACCAATGATCTTATCCGTACTACTGCTAGTGGTAGACGGATTTTAGCTGCAATGTACCATCATTGTTTGAGTGGAACGGCTACACGAACAGCCAGACACGGCCGGTGTCGCACTTGTCCCACATCAAGTCCTTGGCCCGTGGAGACCGAGAAGGAGATTGCAGGAGCAATAGTTCCCATGCCCATCGAACACGAATACGGAGCAAGTCCCACACTGAGTATTATGAGAAGCTACTCGAAGAAGTTGAGATGCTGA
>JAPXFQ010001683.1:0-75057 GCA_028564705.1 Apricaphanius iberus | reverse complement strand
AAAACCAGTAATAAACCCAGGTTAAAACCAGTAATAAACCCAGGTTAAAACCAGTAATAAGCCCAGGTATAAACCAGTAATAATCCATAGTTAAAACCAGTAATAAACCCAGGTTAAAACCAGTAATAAACCCAGGTTAAAACCAGTAATAAGCCCAGGTATAAACCAGTAATAATCCATAGTTAAAACCAGTAATAAACCCAGGTTAAAACCAGTAATAAACCCAGGTTAAAACCAGTAATAAACCCAGGTTAAAACCAGTAATAAACCCAGGTTAAAACCAGTAATAAACCCAGGTTAAAACCAGTAATAAACCCAGGTTAAAACCAGTAATAAACCCCTTCTTAAACCAAGCCTTATGTCATGGTTTGAAACTGGTTTTAGCTTTGATGTCTTACTGAGCTACACCAGTTCAGAATCCCACAGAGCTGATATTTTTCCAGTTAGCCCATTGAGTGAACTGTCCGGTTAGACCGCTGGTCACCAGCCTCTCCGCCCTTCATCTATCAAAGGTGACCTCTAACCCCCCCAGCCTCACATCTGCAGCCAACCCTGGCCACCTTCTTTGACCCGTCAACCAGTGAACTCCCAACAGCCCAGTAGACCCTGAAGCTCTGGTTTTACCCCCACAGGTACTGGGTTTGTCCGCCGCCGCTCTGCACCTGCAGCGTTCCTTCAAAGCCCGGTTAATCAGGTGGAACGTGGTTCTGTCAGGTGGCGAACAAAGTGAGAGAAGGATGCAGGTGGTCCAGTCTGGGTCGGTTTCCTCCTCCTACCAAAGATCCAGTTGAAAACCAGACAAAGGTTTACTTTCAGGCACGGTTTAATAAGATCTATCCATTTAGCTGCTGCATCAGCGTTCTGATTGTCACCTGTAGGAGTCGTGTTCTGGATGGAGTCAGAATGGGTAGGATACATTAATCTCCTCCTTCCTTTCCTGGCTCAAACTCTGCGCCCACTCCCCAAACCTGAGAACGATCGGCTGCATTATTTTCCAGGTTATTAATGTTGTAAAATGCTGCGAATAATATGGGAAGTAATGACCTGTGTCGCAAAGCAATACTGTGTGCGCTGACATTTAAGGCTTTTAATTTGTGTTTCCTGAGGCCCCCCGTCTGCCTCTCCTCCAGCTACACCTTGGCTCACGGCCGGCCGGACCCGATGGCTCCGTGACGGCCCCCGTCTGCACGTCCTGCTGGAAACGTCGGATATTTGGTCTGTTCTGTTTGTGCTGCTAAAGGTTGCCGGTGTCAGAGTTCACAAATTGCCTCGGCGCCACCTCCCTCTGCGAGAATGTCACCCACAGTAGCCGAGAGCGCTGGCAGTAATTACCAGGAGCACCGGCTGGTGTGTGCCGGTGTGTGCGTACGTTTAGCCGTGCACGGCCCGACCCGGAACGTTTAAACCGTCAGACTGACACAAACGCTCAGGGATCTGCAGGAAAAAATGGTCCTGTTGATTGCTAAAATGTGATACCAACTAAAATATAACTGTTTGCGGAAAAACTGCTTTTTAATTACGATTCAGCTAAAAGGTAAAGAGGATGTATCATTAGGTGGATTTATAAGGTTTTTGTTCTTGTTAATAAATAATTATTGCATTTATTTTTTTAATATCTTCAATTTTTTTCTGATAAATGAAATATTCAACAGTTTGTCAGATTTTTCAAACCTGAAGACCTATTTTCGTTTTTCTCGCAATTGTTTAAAACGTTTCACAAAAACATGAAAAACAGAGGTTTATAGTTTTTCATTTATGTTCTAAACCTTTTAAACTGTTTTGACATTTTAGTTCAGTGTTGTAAAAAACGAATATTGCTAATACTAGATCAAATCAATCCATTAATAACATTTTATTTGTAGTGCACTTTTCATAATAGAATCAGCACAAAGCGCTTTACATTATGAAAACAAACATAAAAAAACAAAATACATTTAACTGATGAAAACTGATGATAAAATTAGTTTTTAAGCACAGCTTTAACCAAACCAGTCTGGATCCAAAACCAGAACTAGTTTGAAATCAAAGCCATGACTAATATTAAACCAAAACCAGGCTTACATTATAGTTTAAGGCTGAAACCTCTATACTGGTTTTAAACCAGGCTCCAACAGTGAAAATAGATGTAAAAGCCAGTTCAAAACAGAAGGGGAACCTCATTTCAAAAAGAGTAAGAGGAAAACTTAATTTAACGCTCAGACCAGCTTAAAACAGAGTACAAGTTTTTAAATCAGTGACAAAAAATCAATTTTCAAATCAAGACAGAGCAGTTTAAAACCCAAATTTTTATCAGGCAAAAACATATTTTAAATCTGTGTGAATCTTTAGACAAGACTAGTGTGAAACAAAGCAGTTTGAACCAAAAACCAGTCCCATAGTTGGGTTAAAACCAAGGTTAAAACCAGCATTAAAGGTTGCATTCAGGGTTCAAACCAAAACCAGTTTAAAACCAAGGTTAAAACCAGCATTAAAGGTTGCATTCAGGGTTCAAACCAAAACCAGTTTAAAACCAAGGTTAAAACCAGCATTAAAGGTTGCATTCAGGGTTCAAACCAAAACCAGTTTAAAACCAAGGTTAAAACCAGCATTAAAGGTTGCATTCAGGGTTCAAACCAAAACCAGTTTAAAACCAAGGTTAAAACCAGCATTAAAGGTTGCATTCAGGGTTCAAACCAAAACCAGTTTAAAACCAAGGTTAAAACCAGCATTAAAGGTTGCATTCAGGGTTCAAACCAAAACCAGTTTAAAACCAAGGTTAAAACCAGCATTAAAGGTTGCATTCAGGGTTCAAACCAAAACCAGTTTAAAACCAAGGCTAAAACCAGCATTAAAGGTTGCATTCAGGGTTCAAACCAAAACCAGTTTAAAACCAAGGTTAAACCAGCATTAAAGGTTGCATTCAGGGTTCAAACCAAAACCAGTTTAAAACCAAGGTTAAAACCAGCATTAAAGGTTGCATTCAGGGTTCAAACCAAAACCAGTTTAAAACCAAGGTTAAAACCAGCATTAAAGGTTGCATTCAGGGTTCAAACCAAAACCAGTTTAAAACCAAGGTTAAAACCAGCATTAAAGGTTGCATTCAGGGTTCAAACCAAAACCAGTTTAAAACCAAGGCTAAAACCAGCATTAAAGGTTGCATTCAGGGTTCAAACCAAAACCAGTTTAAAACCAAGGCTAAAACCAGCATTAAAGGTTGCATTCAGGGTTCAAACCAAAACCATTTAAAACCAAGGCTAAACCAGCATTAAAGGTTGCATTCGGGTTCAAACCAAAACCAGTTTAAAACCAAGGTTAAAACCAGCATTAAAGTTGCATTCAGGGTTCAACCAAAACCATTAAACAAGTAAAACCACATTAAGTTGTATTCAGGTTCAAACCAAAACCAGTTTAAAACCAAGGCTAAAACCAGCATTAAAGGTTGCATTCAGGGTTCAAACCAAAACCAGTTTAAAACCAAGGCTAAAACCAGCATTAAAGGTTGCATTCAGGGTTCAAACCAAAACCAGTTTAAAACCAAGGCTAAAACCATCTTAAAATAAAAACTAAAACCAGTCTGAAATTGAAGTTTTAAACGAGAAGCAATATCTCAACCAGAAACACAAACCAAATCAGTTTTTACCTACTGCTGAAGCCATTTTTAAACCAAAACCAGTGTAAATCTGATTCAAGACCAGTGTAACCAAAGACTGAAACTAGTTGTGTATTACTACCATATTCCAGTTTTAAACCAACTCTGTGCAAACCAAGATCAGCAAACACGTCTGGCTAAAGATTGAAATCTATTCAGTTCAATTCAGTATATTTATGTAGCGCCAATTCACAACAAATGTCATCTTAAACTAAACAATCGCACCATAAGTGATGCAATAATATCCCATTTTTTCAAAATATACGATACCGATACTTGGATCTGAGTACTGGCCAATACCAAGAACAAATGCCGATACTTCTACCGCACAACATTCTTCTCTGCTTAATTTGCAGTTTCCACATAAGCAACAGGTTAACTTTTACGAGTACATTAGAACAGGATCGGTGCATCCCTAGTTTCAAGCCAAGACTAGAACTCATTTCAAATCAATACCAGTCTTAAATTACAGTTTCTAACAAGGCCCAAAAACCCAGAACTAAAAACGGTATCAGTTTTAAACCAGTTTTAAACAGAAACTAGTGGAGAACAGATCAGTTTCTAACTGAGAGCCAGTTATGTTTAAAAACATTTAAAAGAGCCAATGGTTCCATGTTAGTCAGGTTATTTCTCTGGAAACTAGCCTGTATAACTGAGACATGGACGCAGATTAAATGTGACCAGAACATCCGGGTCGTCCCATCAGAACAGAAGCAGAACATTTATTCCGTCCTGACATGGCGTTGTTACATGGTGCGGCCACTCGGCGGCAGCAGACCGGCCTGTAGTAGATCAGTGAGTTCGGTCTGTGTTTCTTAGGGTTGATGGTTGCAGCAGCCGAACCTCTGACTTTGTTCGCTGCTCCGCTCAGAACCAGAAGTTCTGCTCTGGACCGGAACCACTGGGAGCTGCTGGAGAGTTATTTGATTGACCTTTAACGTTAGAAAGTGACGGGCGTAGCTTTAAATGTCACGGCATCGCCTGCTTCTGGGTGGAGGTGTGCACGGCGCTAACCGATACACTCCTGGTTTCATTCATCAGCTGCTGCGGCCCACCGGGTCGGCGTTTAAACCAGAAACGGTGTTTAATCTGTGACACTCGGGGGTTGGAGGCTCTTTGTTGGTTTCCATAAATATCAGCCCCCCACCCCCTTCCTAACATCCTCCCCCCTCCCCTGCCCCTGAAAACAGAGAATCATGGGAATTTAATTACGACGGGACCCTGCAGGGCAGAGGCTGTCATTCAGAACCAGGAGGTCTGGAAGGTGTTCTAGGCGAAACCGTTTAGCTCAACGTCCACTGGTTCTGATTGTACCGCTGGTTCTACTTATCAATCACATTCGGTTCTGATCCGCCTCTATCAGCGCAGAGGTTTAAAAAATCCACGGTTTTCCTCCGAAACTTTAGAGGTTCTGAGGCGGCTCCTTACCTTCCCGTCTTCTCCTCGGTTGAGTCCACTGATTATCTGGAGCCGGAGGAGAACTTCAGCTCCGATGCTCTGAGACGCTCCCAATTAGCCAAACGGCCGGAGCTGAGGAGGAGCGAATGGTTGCTCCCTGGCGGGCCGGCCGTGACCGCTGCCCGGCTGATTAAACCTCTCGTCTATCGTTACCGCCTCCATAGATCTGAGTGCATCAGACAGAAACTTGATGTAGATCTACGTAGATCTCTGTGGTCTCCCAGAGTGGCCATAAACACTCCAACGACCGCTGTACTCAAGACCTTCTGGGAGCAGACTGTGCCACAACTTTAACCAAGTTTGGTTCTAGGAGACTGGTTTTCGGTTTTATGACTTCTTACTTCCGTTTTTCTAGTAGCTCATGCTTCCAGATCCGGATTGTTTTGACCCGATCTTCACCAAGATTGACGCTAAAAATGACAAATTCAACTTGGTCCTTAGGTTTGGGTAAAAACAAACGTGGCTGTTTAACGTCAAATGATCATAAAGCGTTGATCGTCATTGGACTCACGATCAATTCAAATTTCAAGAATCGATTTGGTTTGAATTCTGAAGCTTTAGAGTCGATTATGACTGGTAAACGTTTGGAAGAAGTTCCTCTGAAAGATAATTGCAAGACACCATAAGATAGAGCGGTTCTGCTACTCTCACTAGCAAATTCGGGGAACTTCCTATTGTTGCAAATGAATCCCCTCAGTTATACTCAGAGAACTTGCAGAATTGGCCAATAGTTGTAGTGTTTGCACTGGTGGGTTTAGACTTCACTCTGGTCGATCGGTCTTTATGATTTCCTATAAGAATTTATACAAAATTGGAGAGTTGATGTTTTTTAAAACAGAACTGGATCTAATTGTGTTGAAAACATAATTTAAGTAATTAATTAGCCAGGTTTGGTTCTTGGTACAGCAGAGTGTTTCCAAGCCGAAGGAGGAAGGGGAGGACTTGATGAATGTCCACATCATTAACCTCGGTGGTTTATGTCTGGGTTCTACTGCAGCCACAGGTTGGGTCGGGTTTATACATCCAACATTTGTGTTTAGATCAGTAAAATATACATATTTTAGTTTGAAACTTGGCCTTAAAACAGCATTTTATGAGCAATATGTGGTTTGGAAACGAGTTTGAGGTTATTTGAGATCTAAGCAGACCTGGGAAGTCCGTCACCTTCCCAACTTCTCCTGTCGGTCCTTTAAGAGTTAAGGTACTTGAATGAAAGAAGTGTTTCCTGAGCCGTGTTGTGTTTTCTGATCTAACAGAGCAAGAGGAGAACTTTGAGTTCACCATCGTGTCGCTGACGGGCCAGACGTGGAACTTTGAGGCCACGTCGTACGAAGAGCGGGACGCCTGGGTGGCGGTGATCGAGAGCCAGATCCTGGCCAGCCTGCAGTCCTGCGAGAGCAGCAAGAACAAGGTGATCCAGTCTTTCAGAGTCCAGGTTTGCTCCCGGAGGTGTTTGATCAGACATAATGAGTGGTGGAAGTCGGCCTGTAGCGTGGCAAAGCTTGTTGTTACTCATTACCGGTGAAGGTTTAAACCAACCCCCTGGAATCACCCTGAGATCTCCACGCTAACCCAATCTTCCCGCTTTCACATTTTTGCTCCCATAATTACAGAATAGCAATTACTGTCGCTGCAGCCGAGCCTGGGTTGTGGAGCAGGCGTCTCCATCTCCGCAGCGACCCGCCGTGTTGACGCCTCAGGCGCTCAGCCTTTTAAAGCCGTCCCCCCCTTCCACCGCCCGCCCAACCAAAACCATTTCATTTATTTGTCATGTTACTCCTTTAGATTGAATACAAGGCCTGAAAAATCTGTGTTTGTGTTGGGAGCAAATATGAGCTCAGATTATGTCTGAGGGGCTCAGAACAGGAAGTGGTGTTTTAACAAGTCAAAGTATAAGTAGATATCCTGAATCTGGACCCAACGCTTCTGTCTTTCAGTCACGGCTGACCAGCCAGTCGGAGGCGCTGGCTCTGCAGTCGATCCGGAGCATCCGAGGAAACGGCCGCTGTGCCGACTGCGATGTACAGAGTGAGTAGAGAAACTTTTCATGTTAGCGACCGAAGAATCTTCCTCCATGTTTGATCCTGCAGGGATACCTTCATCTGACCAGAGAACTGGAGGATAATTGGTCCAAGGATCGGTTGGTCGAACACATTGTCTTAGCTGAGCCTCTAAAACCTAAACGAAAAAACACCAGCTGAGGGTTAATTAATCCATCCAATGCAAGATTACCAGTTTTCTCCTCAATGCTTTACCAAATGGTTTAGAACCTTCAGGTCTTCTGAAACCCGACTGGTTTTCTCCCATCCAGACCCGGACTGGGCCAGCCTCAACCTGGGCGCCCTGATCTGCATCGAGTGCTCGGGCATCCATCGGAACCTGGGGACCCACCTGTCCAGGGTCCGCTCCCTGGACCTGGACGAGTGGCCGCTAGAGCTCATCAAGGTGATGTCGGCCATCGGCAACGAGCTCGCCAACAGCGTGTGGGAGGCCAACGCCGAGGGACGCCTCAAACCCGGGCCGGACGCCAGCAGGTAGGACGACACTGGAACCGTTCTGCTAGACGCAAAGAATACGCTCGAGATTTAGTTCTGGTGAATCAACCTTCTCACCAAATCCACGCCAAGAAGGACTTGGTTTGGCTCCTAATCAGCCATGTTAACGTTAGGCATTATATCTCCTAAACTCTGTGAAAACATTGGCATCTAATCTGCTTAGATATCGTTTTATAACAAAGGTACTGTTGGGTCCGTACGAAGGACCCAATCAGATGTTTGGTATTTGTACAACAACTAAAAGGTTCTGTTTGTTCTTGTCTTGTTCGGCTGACTGAGAGGAAGAAATTCTGATTACTTCTGTTTGGTACCTGGTCTGTGGGGTCAAAAGGAACTTTCAAATCCACAGATAATTATTCGGGCCACTCCAGAATCTTTTCTATTGATCTCATCTGACCACACGACATTCTCCCAATCGTCCTCTGGATCGTCCAGATGGTCTCTGGAAAAACTTGGACTTGTTCCGGGTTAAGCAGGGGGACCTTTCGAGCGCTCCAGGTTTTTAATCCATGAGAAAGTATTGTGTTGCTAACTGTAGCCGTTGTTACTGTGGTCCCAGCTCTCTGCAGGTCACTGACCAGTTCTCCCAGTATAGTACTGGGCTGTTTCCTCCCCGTTCTCTTTATCGTGTGTTCCCCACCAGGTGAGATCCAGCATGGAGCCCCAGGTAGAGGGAGATTCATTATGATCCATTTTCTAATGATTGCTCCAACAGTTGATCTATTCCCACCAAGCCTCTTGCCTATTGTAGACTAGTGGATCCCAGGCTTGTGCAGGTGTACAATCTCGTCCCTGGACAGCTTTCTGGTCTTGGCCATGTGGGAAGTTGCTGTCTGCCTTTTACACTGATTGAAAGTCCAAACAGGTGACATTAATACAGGTAATGAGTGGAGGACAGAAGAGCTTCTTAAAGAAGAAGTAACATGTCTGTGAGGGACATAATTCTTGCTTGTTAGTACGTGTTAAATGCTTATTTTCTGCACTATAATACAAATAGATCCATTAGAAAATCACACAACGTGACTTCCTGTATTTTTTTGACATTCTGTCTCAGACAGTTGAACTCTAACTATGATAAAAATGACAGAACTCAGTTTTTTTTTTTTTTTTGTGGGACAACTTAAACAACATAACTACTACTTTTTTTGCCCCACTGAACGTGTTTTCTGGTCCCTGGCCTCTGTGGTTGCTTATTTGTTGTGGGTGCCGTGCTTCTTGTTGCAGAGAGGTGGCGCTGTGTCCGTGTTTAACCTCTAAGGTTGACTCACCGGACCGATGCCTCTCCTGAGGACGGCAGGCAGCGGCATCGCTGAAGCGCTGTGTGGCCTGGCGCCGTGTAATTATGCGTCTCTGGGAGGCCATCATAACAAATTAGAGCCGACTGCCTTCGCATAGAGATCGACTCTCCCTCTGCACTGCTCTCACCCCCACCCAACCCTCATTAGTCAACAGAAGCACCTTGTAATTACTCCCTCATGCTCACAACACTGAAGCCCTTCCTGGAACACCTCGTCCTGCTGCCTGAGTCACACCTGAACACAATCAGTCCTCCATCCCAGCACTAATGCCTTTTATTGCTGCTCATGTTGCTATTTATTTATGAATCTGAAGCCTGCTTCCCCCTGAAGAGATTAGAGGAGGAGGTCAATATTATCTCAATTAACCCGCCACGCTCCACTGCTCCTCCATCTCTCCCCTCCGCCTCCTCTTCCCTGTCAATAGTATTTATCAGTCCATTCCTTAAGTGGCTCGCTGTTTGTCCTCTTCCCCTCCATAAATCCTGACGTTCCTCTGCCCTCCCCTCCTCCATTTTCCCATCGTTTTTCCACCTCTGTCAATTCAGTCCGCAGGCTGGCTTTGGTGTGTTGGAAGATCAGAAACTGCTGATGTTACAACAAGCACGTTAGCAGGAATGTTAACATTATCAGAAGGTATCCAGAAGCATCCAGCATAAAGAAAACCTGCTGTCATTCCTCCACTTCTCGTTTTCTGTCATAAAACTGAAGCCTTCCCTTAGATTTAGGCACAGAAACACCAGTAGGTGGCAGTATGACTGAGGTAAAGACGTATTAACTAGCCGCTCTGACTCCATTAGTATCCTAGTCTAAAGGTGTAGAAACATGGCGCGCTAGCATGCTAACGTTAGCTTGTTATAAAGTTAATTAAGTGAATTTCAGCTATAGTAGCAAAGATGTGGATAAAAGTCGTCCTAAACTTTGTAAATAACTCTCTAGTAGAGTAACGACCATAGGGGTGGTGCAGCGGCTTCTACACTCTAGGGCAACATTTGCAGCGTAGCAAGTATACATTTGACCTTTGAACTGAAAATAGGAATCACCCATTTATTCTAAAAAGATGAGATTTTCAGATTATTCCTCAAAGAAAACGTGAACACTTGGTCGTTATTGCGTTCTTCTGAATCTGCTGATTTACGCTAATGCGTGTTAGCTGAGATTAGCTTAGCATTGAAAATCATTCACCCAGAGCTGCTGTGTTGTAATGAATAAAATAGTTACTATATTCTTTAAACAAATCTCTAATCAGCATTTATGCAGGCTGTACAGTAGGAGGCGCTAAAGTCAGCTAGCTTACAGCCCTCTGTAATGGCTTCCCAAAGCGAACGGAAACTTTCTGTTAAAGGGGAAGATCTTTTTTTTTTTTAACCCGGAACTTATTTTTGGCAAATATTACGTTCATTTACTCACCCAGACAAGTTTGGAGCCACTTGGAGTCCTTCAGGAGACGTTTATATCCAGTCCGATCGGCGTATATCCACGGCATTAGATTTACTGCCTGTAATAAGATATTATCTTCCCCATAACTCCTTCATTTAACCAGGTTTTGTTATTAATTGTTAGCACTACTCCCCTCAGAGTTCAGAACGCTAAAAATGAAAAAATGCTAAAAATAAGGTCCAGGTTGAAAAAAGCCCAACTTCTCCTTCAAGCAGTGAAACCATCTAAGCCTAGAAGCGTATTTTTTCCAGTTTGGAGCGTTTCTTGATAGCAGTGGTTTAGACTCTTAACATTCCTATTTTTATTTTGTCACTTTTTGTGACGGGGGTTCGGACGCTTAATCTGTTGAAGCTCCAGTATTGATCCAAACGTCTTAGAAAAGGAGAAGTTTTTGCTCCCAAAGTGAACATTTCCCAGGTGTCCAGTTCCAGAATGGGAGAAGAAAAGGGGGACTGGTTCCCAGTCTGCGTATTGGACGGTACCACTCATCTTATAGCCGATAGACGCATTCTGACTCATTTCTTATTTAGCTGTGGTGTTTTATTTTGTTGCTGCTGCTTGTAGTTCTGTAACGTATCATGAAGGTGTAAAAGCTGTAGGGAAGAGGAGGAGCTTGGGATGGGAGGAGAGGCTGATGGATGGAACCCCCCCGCCCCCACCTCGTGGTCTCTGGAGTGAGTAATAGAGGCCGAAATTTCATTTTGCAAGTGGCTGATTTAATGATCCAAAGGGTAATTAATGGCCTGATTATCTTAATGTTAAATATGGCCAGCAGCAATTACACTGACCTCCTGTCTGTCATTGCTGCCCCCCCCCACACACACACACCTCGCCTCCCAGTTAGATGCTGTGTGGAGGTTTGGCAGAGGAGGTGGAGAAGATGAACACCTTTGATTCTGCGCCTCACCTCCCTGCTGCGGCTCTCATTAGCATCAGATACTTGTTGACGTGTCTGTGAGGCTCTGGGTGGACCAACACCAGCCGCCGCCGCCGCCGCCGCCACGGGGAACCGGCCGGCTTCCAACCACTAAAAGACTCAGCCGTCCTCTAAACGTTCCCATTAACCCACGGCGCGCCGTCATCACCTCGCTGCCCCAGCTGATGCCACCGCTCGGGGGGGCTGCTAAGTCTGAGCGGCCGGCTCGGCGGCGCCGCCCTCAGCCACGGTCCTCAGCGACGCGGCTCATTGTTTTAATGAGGTGTCGAGCGGCGCGTCAACACCAGCACCCTGGGCCTGAGCCGGTCCGCTGGACACGGCGTGTTAGCGGGCCTGAGCCGACACCGTGTGACAGCGGCCCCTGGTCACCCGGCGTCACCCGACCCCTGACCTTTGGTGTTGTCGCAGAGGGTCAACATCCTCCACTGGTTCATTACAGCGTGTTCACACCTCTCCTCTTCTACAGCCTTGAGGTTCTGGTTCCTCGGTCTTCTTTATGCTCTCGGTGGTTGGCAGCCATGTTTCCGTTCTCCTACAAGCTGTTCAAACAGAAAAACATTCCCCACAGCATGATGCTGCCACCACCAGGCTTCAAAGTAGGCATGGTGTTGAGTAATCCCGTTTTTTTTTTTTCAACCAAAACGTTCTGCCGTGGTGTTATTTTTCCCGTGACCCTTTTTAGACCTTAACGTCTTCTTTCATCGCTGCGTCTAGTCCTGTCCAACAAACATTTAATCTGAAGGGTTTTTTTGTTGGTTTCACATCTACAGATGTTCCTGACTTGACTGTGTTCCAGAAAACCTTCAGAAGAAATCGTCTCTGCCTCTTTGAGCCTTTGTGGATAACCGAACTGCTTTAGGAAGCAGAGTTTTAGGAGAACAGCCAGTGAGAGTTTATTGGCTGCTATTATCTCCATGAAAGCAGGTCCTGAACATATTGATCCTTTACTGTCGCTGGAGTCAGAACCGGTGAATCATTACATGGTTAAATAGGTCTGAAGGTGCAGATTCTCAGCAAATGTTCTCAGTTACTTGGGTCAAAGCGGTTCTGATGAGAGTAATCCCGGGTTGGAGGTTCGGCTGAGTGGGTTCAGGCGGCGCGACAGCAGAAAAACGAGCAGCGGCTGACGGCGGCTGACGGATGGAGCCGCGGAGCGATGCGTGCGCCTCGCCGCCACCGTTTAACGGCGCTCCCCGCATGACGGATGCCCGGCCAGTAATAATTCAGCAGCAGGTCTGCGTCGCTGGGAGCCGGGGGGGCGGCGGCAGGACGACGGGCCCTTTATGGGAACAAATCCGTCTTGTTCTCGCCGCTCCGGCTGAAAAGGCCAGCGCTAACGGATTTAAAATTAGACCGGGGGCTTTTAATCTGGGCTGGGGTCCAGGTGCGGCCCGACACGGCAGCCCGATTGGGCTCAGGGGACCAGATGGGGCCACCATGCAGGGGGGGGGGGGCCCTACATCACAATATAATTGCCCCCCAGGGTCAGGAAATGGTGTTGGGGGCAGATCTGACTCAAATCCTCATAAAGCCAAGCTCAGATGAGCTGGGACTGACCTGAGAGGGACACGTGTCCCATTAAGGCCCGATGATGTTCCTCTGAAACCGAGCTGATAAACAGATCATTGACCGGGACGTTCCTCGTGGTTCTGCCTCTCGCTGAGGCCCCGATGGAGGATGTTGTGCAGAACGCCTGAGCGGCTGAGTCGAGCCGACTCCCCCACGAGATCATGGGACCCAGATTGGGCTCGGTTAGCTCTCGTCCCGGTCATTATCGTCTGACAGGCGGCCTCGGTGCAAACGCCGAGAAATAATTGGCTCCTACATTCTAATTCATCTGTAAAAGGGAGGCCTTGATTAAATTAGTCCTAATAGACATTATTTTGTACATGACTGCCCCGCTGCTGCCGTAACCGCGTCCCCCAACTCGCCTAACAAGCCCTCCAATTTACTATTGACATTAAGCCGGCCGACACGAGCCAATCAGCGGCCCATTCATCGTTTGTCATGGCGGCGGCGAGGTTATGCTAATGCGGACTAAAAGCACAAACTAAATGCCCATTCTTTATGCCTGAGTCATCAGATTAACCTCGCCGTCCTCGGCCCCCTCCTCTGCCTTCTTCTGATAATGAAGAAATAAATAACGCTCTCCACACGCAGGGCTCTGTCCGTCGGCTGCGCTGATTTCGGCTCCTGGAGCAGAAATGAATCCTTTTGGGTAAAGTTCCCCCGCATCCCTCCCACCCTCCGGCTAATTGGCTCAGTCGGCAAATTGCTCACAGAATAAAGAAAAGGGAGAAAGGGGGAGTAAAATCTCTCCTCGCTTGGCTCGGTAATGTGTTTGGATTGAATGGGTTCACGGCGAGCCGCGCTCGGCTGGTAAACACTTCAAACCTTCAGACGCACTTCTCACTACAGCCGATTCTTCTGCAATCTTCACGGCTGCTAAACGGGCTCAGAGGGAAGGAGACGGCCTCTAAAATGTCTGTCGTCAAACTGAGGAATGACGTCCAGCAGCCAATCACATGAAGGATGGATGTCTGAGGAGTGAAAATACTTAAAAACCAGGTTATGAACGTGAATAAATCCATATCATCACAGTGTTAGAAACACCCAGTGTTTTAGATATAAACATGTATTTGGTTTTAATGGTTGAACAGATTCATTCTCAGTCAACTTTATTCATTCACCCTCTACACAATACAGTACCTCAGCCAACAATGGTTTCTATTTTTAACAACTTAATTTAGTTTTATACCCTGAGTTACTCTAAATAAAATGTTTCACTGCTTGTTTAATACATCAACCAACATTGCATTTGTGTTCCTTTATTTTCTTTTTTGATTAAAATAAATGAATTCTAAACTTCAATTTAGTTTTCTCCCCTCAGTCAGTCTAAATAAAATGCTAATATCAATGTTATACTCTATTAATGTGCTAATTTTACTACTTATTTAATACATCAGCCAACATGTCTAATTGTTGCTTTCTCCAGGCTACAGTTAATTAGAATAAATACATTTTTTTAACTTAGTTTTGGTTTTCTCCCCTCAGTCGGTCTAAATAAAATACGTCCATGAGCCATCTTAGACTTGATCGATTCATTGATTTATTGACCTTATTTAATGCATCAACTAACATTTTTTAATTCTTGCAATTATTTACTTTTTTTAAATTAAAATTAATTCTATAGTTAGTTTTCTACCCTCAATCAGTTAAAGTAAAATGCTTACATTCTTAAACTAATAACTGGTTGAAATATTATCACTACCTCAGTTAATTCATCACCTTTGGCTAGTTTAGGGTAAGTGAAATATTTTGTTTATAATTTATTTTATCTAAGCTCATCTTTGTTTTTAACCTTTAGTCGTCCTTAATAAAACTCTTTATTGATCTTCTGATATTGACACTAGTGCTTGGTCGATATATTTTCTGAAGTATTCCCTCTTTTATTTAATAAACTCATCTGTTTGGTTTAAATCTAGATATAATTAGCTGACCAGACTCAATAAAAAGTCAACAAAAGTATTTTTTTGTCTAATTATCTTGCAAATTTGGTATATTAATAGCTAGATAAATATTTTCATGAATTGCACTATTTTTTGTTGTTCTTATAAATGCCTTTAATGTCGTCTTAGTTTTGGTTTTCATGGTTAACCAATCAAACGTTCCCATTGGCTGATACTTGTACTCCAGTATTGGTGATTCTCATTGAGGAGCCACTTTAATGGTGTTCTTCCAGTGTCGCCTTGTTGTGAATAAATCTGATTTTTATCTTAAAAATAATTACAAAGAAGCCAGGTTTTCATCTGTAATGATGTTTTCAATCTTCTGATTAATAAAAAAACAATAGAAATAGTTTTTCTTCATCAAATCTTCTGAATCAACAAAACGAATCCGTTTATTGGCTCATAAACTGTGAATTACCTTATTTTAGATTAAGGAAAGTCGTTTCTACTACAGATGATTGACTGAATGCGTTCCGTATTAATGCAGATTAATCTGAAGACGTGAACTGCCGTCACTTAATAATAAAATATCAACTATCATCATTAGTCTAAGCTGATTTAAAGGCCCAACAACGAGAACTCCCCATTAAAAGCTCACCTCTGTGTGTTCTAAATCCAGATCCTAATTAATCTCCTCATTTGTCGCGTTCGCTTTCTGCTGTCTGGTCAGGAGAGACCCCCATGCTGCATTAACCCCCCCTGACTTCATTAGTGTCAGCCGGGTCCACTCATCTGCATCCAGATAATCTAGTAGGAAATGTCAATGGCTTCCCCGGCCACGGCTCCGCCAGGGTCAACACCACCACCACCACCCAGAGAGACTCCATTCCTCCAGCAGGAGCAGCTCTGCTTCAGCTTTACCAGGAGCGTCAAACGTTGGTTTACCAACCTAATCCCTTAGACCTGGACGGCTGCACTTCATGACAGATGGAAAATGGAGAAATACGCAATTAGAAATCTGATTTCTTATAAATATGGATGGAAAAAAGACGTCTAAAAAAGGCAAATCATTGATTCAGGGAAGGGTTTCAGTATTTATAAAATCATTTTTTCCCCTCCAAGTCCTCCAGAAACCAAGGTCAGGGGCGTGCAAACTTTTTGTCTCATTAGACAAAAAAGTTAAATAAGAAATACTTGTGTCCAAAAAACACTATTTTCTCAACAATAAGATAACCATTCTCAGGTTTTAAGTACTAACTATTTAAGTTTTATAAAATATTCTGATGTGTAAATCATTTTAAGTCTGAAGCTAGATATTTGCCTCATTAAAATAGAGGAAAATTAATGAAGGAAAATACTTTACTTAATTGAACTAAGAAAAAAATATTTTTTGCAATAAGAATAATAAAGTAGAAAAATAGAAGTAATGTCCCACCAAGAGGGAAATCATGTGTACCATCAGTAAAGCATCTAAAAGTAAAATATGAAACCAGAATCAAGAATATTACCCTGTTCTGTAAGGACAACATGAAATAATGTGCATTTATTAAAAATAGCATTTTCTGCTTGAAGAAATGTGCAACTTAATGGGATAATTTATATATTTGTACGAAATATGTATTTGTGCATTAAAATAAGTGAAAATTAAACTGCTGATAACAGCAGGGATGTGAACATTATTGGGTTTGTTGGGTGCAGTGATGTTTCTAGAGACGAACAGCTGCTGGAGGAAGGATCTGTGATAACGCTGCTTCATGGACCGAGGATGCTGGAGTCCGTCGCTGAAGGAGCTCTCCAGTTCCTGTGTGTCTTATGTTGGGTTCTAAAAATCTGCTGGAAGCCTCATAATACACGGGTAAAATGAAAAATAGCAAAAAATAAAAAAGATTGCTGTGATGGCAAAACAATACATGTGCTAAACCAAGAATGGCTAAAAATACTACGGATCATATTTGACTTACTTTGTGGAGATTACGTACAAATATGTAAAAATCCACTTTACTCATTAAAAAAAGCAATAAGAATAATTCATATCTGGAGCACACAAATGTATTATTTTTACTCAATTTTTGGATCTTATCAAATTCTATACCAGTTAAATAATTGATTAATGTCTATTTTTCTTGTTATTTTCTAATATTTAACTTTTAAAATGATCTTAATATGTCTGGAATAATTTTGCCTTAATTAAAAACATATAGTTAGTCTTTGGGCTGCACTTTGGACACCCCTGAACTAGTACGAAATAGATTTAGGCAAATGAATGTTTGTTTTTCGTCATAAAAAATATATTTGAAGATATCATTTTCTGTATGATTTTTAAACTACTTTAAAATAAAAACAGCTGGATAAAGTTCAGTCAGCTGTAGCAGATCAGTGTTCTTCTACAGATTAGTTATTTTTTAAGTCAGTGGGCCAAACCTCGTACCCTGAACAACTCCCAAGAGCTTTCACAAGTTTTTAATAACAGAGAAACAAAATACAGATTAGTTATTTGCTAAAAGTCAGTGGACAAAGCCTGGTACCCTGAAGAACTCCCAAGAGCTTTCACAAGTTTTTAATAACATACAAACAAAATATAAATTAGTTATTTAATTAAAAATCAGTAGGCCAAACCTCGTACCCTGGGGGACTCCAAGTTAAACCCCTTTAGTTTGATAATGACAGGAGCTTTCACAAGTTTTTAATTACATACAAACAAAATATAAATTAGTTATTTTATTAAAAATCAGTGGGCCAAACCTCGTAGTCCGAGGGACTCCAAGTTAAACGCATTTACTTCACCAATAACAGGAGCTTTCACAAGTTTTTTAATAACATACAAAGTATAAATTAGTTAATTTATTAAAAATCAGTGGGCCAAACCTCGTACCCTGGGGGACTCCTAGTTAAACCCCTTTAGTTTGATAATAACATGAGCTTTCACAAGTTTTTTAATAACATACAAACAAAATAAGATGAGTTATTTTATTAAGTCAGTGGGCCAAACCTTGTACCCTGGGGGACTCCAAGTTAAACCCATTTACTTCACCAATAACAGGAGCTTTCGCAAGTTTTTTAACAAACATACAAACAAAATACAGATACGTTATTTTACTAAAAATAAGTGGGCCAAACCTTGTATCTTGAAGAACTCCAAGAGCTTTCACAAGTTTTTAATAACATACAAACAAAATATAAATTAGTTATTTAATTAAAAATCAGTAGGCCAAACCTCGTACCCTGGGGGACTCCAAGTTAAACCCCTTTAGTTTGATAATAACAGGAGCTTTCACTAGTTTTTAATAACATACAAACAAAATATAAATTAGTTATTTTATTAAAAATCAGTGGGCCAAACCTCGTAGTCCGAGGGACTCCAAGTTAAACGCATTTACTTCACCAATAACAGGAGCTTTCACAAGTTTTTTAATAACATACAAACAAAATATAAATTAGTTATTTAATTAAAAATCAGTAGGCCAAACCTCGTACCTTGAAGAACTCCAAGTTAAACCCCTTTAGTTTGCTAATAACAGGAGCTTTCACAAGTTTTAATAACATACAAACAAAATAAGATGAGTTATTTTATTAAGTCAGTGGGCCAAACCTTGTACCCTGGGGGACTCCAAGTTAAACCCCTTTAGTTTGATAATAACAGGAGCTTTCACTAGTTTTTAATAACATACAAACAAAATATAAATTAGTTATTTTATTAAAAATCAGTGGGCCAAACCTCGTAGTCCGAGGGACTCCAAGTTAAACGCATTTACTTCACCAATAACAGGAGCTTTCACAAGTTTTTTAATAACATACAAACAAAATATTAATTAGTTATTTAATTAAAAATCAGTAGGCCAAACCTCGTACCTTGAAGAACTCCAAGTTAAACCCCTTTAGTTTGATAATAACAGGAGCTTTCACAAGTTTTAATAACATACAAACAAAATATAAATTAGTTATTTAATTAAAAATCAGTGGGCCAAACCTTGTACCCTGGGGGACTCCAAGTTAAACCCCTTTAGTTTGATAATAACAGGAGCTTTCACATCTTTTTAATAACAGAGCAACAGCAGCTCCCATCATAGAAACGGAAAATGAAATCCTTACACTATAAACATTGCTGATGTTTGGTCCAGCCATGTTTCAGAGATGCTTCCTAAAACCGGACCCTGACACTCTACGTCCAAACTGCAGAGAATCAGCAGATTGTTCTGGGAATGTTTCCGTTAATGGTTCTGATTCTGTTTCATGGTGGACTCTGGACTGGTTCTGGTCCCAGAGGATTACCACCGTGACATGTAGTTAATTATCGGCCCCTGGTCGCTCTGGGATCCCCCCCCCCCCGCCTCATCTCCAGTATCCGTGCAGCATCACTGGAGCGTCACGTTTCAGCCCAGAGATCAACTTCCCGTGGCTCCGGCCCATTTCTCCTCCTCTCAGCTCATTTGCATGGTGGCAGCTCTGTCCGGGTTAACCCCTCCACTGCCACCACCCTCCCCCCGCCTCGTTTTAATTATCCGTGCCCATCCAGGGGCAGCTAATGACCTGCTAATTGATTTCAGCCTCTCCCTCCCCCTCTCCTTCCAGATAAAACAAAGCCTCCATGTTTCCTGGGTGAACTTAGAGCAGGATCAGTGTCCCTCACCTCTTCTTCCAGGGGTTCATCTTTAAAGCACATTAGGTCCGGCAGTTAGCTGCTGCTCCATCTATCCATCTATTAATCTATTAATTAGAGGGCTAATTAGGCCAGAAGAGAAGCCAGTGACACCACGTCACTCCTAACCCCGTCTCTTACCGCTCATTACCTCCCACACACACGTCCTCCACCCTGTAATTAATGATGGGCTTGAACAGCAGAGTCTGAGCTCATTCATCTCATCTCCACCATCCTTAAACTGGCTTTTAGCTCCCTGAATGGAATCACACCAAATAAATCAGCTGAATTTAACAACTTCCTCACTGGATCTTCCATTTCGTACCACGTTTCTCTCAGCAGCTCAACATTTCTGAGAATCATTGAGTAATGTGAGGATAAATCACATCAAAAGGTTCTGATCCTTGTTTTTTCTTCTCGGCCAGGTGACCTTTAGCAGGTATGACAGTTGTAAATGAACTGCGAGGGACTTTTTTGCCAGTAGATGATGTTTAACGGAGAAAAATCACCACCCAAAACGTTTCTGTGGAGTTCCCCTGAAGCTCCATCAGTTTCAAAGTTAGTTGCAGCCGATGTTAGGTGGTTATTGTGATAGTCGCGCTGTGAGCTGACGTTCCGCTCTGGGTCAGTGATCCCTTACAAACACAACCCGAGCCGAGGGACGTCCAGCGGTGGTCGGCCCAACGCCCTCCAGCTACAGGCGGACAGGAAGCCGTGTGTGTGTCGGCAAACACAGGCAGACAAAGCAGCCGCTGGGGGAGAACGTCGACACACTGAACACACACACACACAACCGACTGTATAAAAGCTCTGAGCTCAAACAACAGGCAGGAAATCAGGGAAGCTCAGTGGGCCCAGTGTGGCACCTTGAGTCACGCCAGATGAGACCCTGAAGAGCAGGAGGTGATGGAGCTGTCGATCAACACGTTAGGTTAAAGTGAACGTCAGCTTTTATTCTGAATGACTGGGATCTTTGGAAATATTGGCTATAGAAAGGAAGTGGAAGGAAAACTTGATCAGAAACCTGCGTATCCCTACGCATTACACAGGTAGAATGATGTTTATATATGTTTACAGGCCTCTGGTAAAATTAAATCAGGTCCATTTACAGTAACGGGATAATTTCTGGCCTTCAGTTTAAAGGAGATGTTGAAATTAACAGGAGGCCCAGTACTGCACCCTGAGGGCCTCCCAATTTAATCACCTTAAATTTTTACCCCAAACACTTTAAAATGAGAAGAGCGCACTAACAAACCGTACAATAAAAACTCTGTGAGAAACGGACACAAATAAAGACGTTTAAAAGGTTTTCAGATGCAGATTCTATCAGGTTATAAAAATAAAACTTTTTGTGGACTAAATATTTTATTGCAGGATAATTAATTGGACGTTAAAAGACGGGATGGCTCTGTCCTGTTACTAATATGAGGCTTCAGACTGCGAGGGAAGACGCGGTTTTGTTTTCTGAAGCTGGGATTGGATCATCCTGGGAGCAGAACCAGTAGCAGTGATGGTGTCGCAGATCCAGTCAACCCAGTGGATGGATGACGGTTGTTTCCTCTGGCTGGTGCAAAATTTATCCTCTCATTTCCCTGACTGACACACAAACACACATTATAACCCCTCTGGGCTGAGCTTGACATATTTGCATTGTGTGTGTGTGTGTGTGTGTGTGTGTTTTCCTGTCACAAGCGATCTCACCGGGACTCATGTTTAATTATCTACCCAGCATGCCTTGGTGCCGAAAACGCAGCGCCTCCTCTAATGGGATGTGAAAAGGGACACACACACACAGATTAACACACAATATCAGAGTGTGTGTGTGCATTCAGACACATGTTAACGCATACTGTCACACACACACACACTCACACACTCGGTGTGGTTAATTAGTGCAATTAGCCTCTCCAGTGTCCGGAGCTATGTTTTCAGGAGTCGTTAAGTCGTGATGGAGACTCGCTGTTTACGGCGACGCGCGCCTAACACAACGCCTCAGTATGCACACAACTAGCACACACCATGGTAAGCAATACACAACAAGCAGAACAAAGCAGCTGTTCGATTGCGTCACATTGATTTTAACACAAAAATGCTTTAGAAATGTTCAAAAACGTAGAAAACATGGATGTCATCAGAGGAGCTAACAAAGCAGCAAGCTAGCTCCAAACAGCTAACTGACCAACCAACTTCCTGTTACTGTAGAGAGATCATCATCATCATCTTATATCAGATTGACCATAATGTGACGACACAGAACCAGGAAAGAGAAGAAGACTGATTTCAGCTCTGGGCCAGAAAAACAGCTAAAGCTTGGCTTAGATGTAAATGTGAAAAAAGGGACACACAGTTTAAGACAGGAAATCAGAGTGACACGCTAACACGCTGTCAAACATTCACACTCAGTGTGGTTAATTAGTGCAATTAGCCTCTTCAGTGTCCCAATTTAACTGTATATTTATTTAAATTTAGTACATTAACTCATTTCTGGTGTTGACCTATCAGTGCTGATCTGTTAGATTCTAGTTAGTCTCTTATTAAACTCTCAATTTATTCAGTTTAACTCATTATTTGTCAGGGTTTAATTGATTTAGTCCCAAGTATAAACAGGATTTAGTCCTGGTTTAAACGGAAGATATATTCCCATGTTTACTGTATACATTGTCCCATTTTAACTGTATATTTAGATTCATTTTAATTAAAGATTTAATCCCAATTTAATTGTGAATTTATTCCAATTTTAACTGTAGATTTAGTCCCAACTAATTTTAGATTTAATCACACTATAACCGTATATTTATTCACATTTTAACTGAGGATTTAGTCCCAGTTGAATTGAGGATTTATTCCAAATTTAATTTAGAATTTAGTCCCAAATTAATTGTGTATTTAGTCCAATTTAACTGAAGATTTAGTCAGAGTTAAACAGTAGATTTTGTCCCACTTTACCTGTAGATTTATTCCCAGCTGAATTGAGGCTTTAATAGAAATTTAACCTAGAATTCAGTCCAGTTTTAACTGTGGGTTTAGTCCGATTTTAGCTAAGGATTTAGTCCCAGTTTAACTGTAGATTTATTCCCAGTTGAATTGAGGATTTAATACAAATTTAACTTAGAATTCAGTCCAGTTTTAACTGTGGTTTTAGTCCTGTTGTAAACAGAGGATTTAGAACTTTAAATGTAGGATTTTGTCTCAATTTTTCTGTATATAATGTCCCATTTTAAATGTGGATTTTGTCCCAGTTTAACTGAGGATTTTGCTGAGTCAGCAGGATTAGTTGCTAACCTTTATCGTCCAATTCTAGGGTTTTGATTAAATCAATTCTAGATTCCACCACATTGACCCAGTTTCACCCATTCATAAAGTTCATGTTTCTGAACCAGAACCACATTTGGGTGTGTTTAGGTGAAGGCAGCGCCATATGTGCCTTTGCTGGGTTCTGGACCGTCTGCAGGCTCTTAGCAACTCCAGTGGGGGGAAGGCATGCGTTTCCTGGGTCCAGTGGCCTCACATTTCCTCCCAGATTCCCGCTGGGCGCTCACACACACACACACACACACACACACACACACACACACACACTCTCTCTCTCTGGGACTCCTCCAGGCTTTGTCCGCGGGCTGTCGGCCGTGGTCTCGTGGCCGGCCTCCCCGCTCTCTGGGTCGGAGCAGGAAGGAAGAACCTCCGGGACATTCCGTGATGCTAGGCGCCACCTTGGACCCCCCCCCCCCAGCCCAGCACAGACTGGTATCCAGGAAGAGAGTTAATGAGATTCAGACTGGTTCCCAGAGAGAGGCGGCGTCAGGTCGCCAACTGAAACCGGACTGGATCAAGAGCAGAACCGTTTCCTCCAACATCATGAAGCTCCTCATGGTTTCATTAAAATAACCCCCCCACCCACCCCCAAGCCCCCAATGGTAGAGGGGGGACAGCTCAATATCCCAGACTAATCCCTGGTGGCTGAGTGAGCCGCTGTTTACACGGAGGGATTAGATGGAGATTAGAACGATCAGAGGTTGATGATGCTGGATTATGGGAACAAAGCTTCCTTCTGCCTCTCTGTGTCTTATTTACCCCTAGAGGACGGATCCATGGCAGCAGGAACAGGTCGGGATTAAAGACGGACTCTGATCTGTGGCTGAAGCGCCTAAAACCAACAAACCGAAGCTGAATTAGTCAGAAGGACTCGATCTGAAGGTTTTAAACTAGCACAGAGGGAAATATCAGTGGGTCTGGAATTTTCCCCCCAGAACCGACAGGAAATAATCACAGATTTTCTACTTGGAAAGACTCTGGGTCAGTTTGTACCAGTCAGCTTTATTCATTTCTCTGGGTGGTAGCAGTATTTTTCAGTGAACCACTCCCATATAAACTGAGTGACTGGTGGTTCTGACCTTTTTGGACCAAATGAAGGTTAAACAACTGTAAGGAACATACGGATTTGAAAATGTCCACTTAGAAATGTTGAAGGAATCTAAAATGCACATTGTAGTTGAAGCTCGACTGTGTGAAACAGTATTTGAAACAAAATCAATGTTAATATTTGGTACAGAAACCTTTATTTGCAATAAAACAAAAATCTGATGTTTTCTGTAGTTCTTCACCAGGTTTGCACACACTGCAGCAGGGATTTTGGCCCATTCCTCCATACAGATCTTCTCCAGAGTGTTCAGGTTTCAGGGCTGTTGCTAGGCAACGCGGATTTTGGGCTCTCTACAAATATTTTCTGTAGGATCCAGGTCTGGATGCTGGCTAGGCCACTCCAGGACCTTGAGTGTTTTGGGCCGTTGTCATGCTGGAAGACCCAGCCACGACCCATCTTCAATGCTCTTACTGAGGGAAGGAGGTTTTAGCTCAAAATCTCGCTATACAGAATTTAAGAAAGGCCTGGAAGTGTTATGGCTTGATCAGGGGGACCTTTCGAGCGCTGCTTGACTTTAAACCATGACGGCGTCATGTTCTACCAACACTAACCTTTAAAACTGTGCTCCCAGCTCTCTTTAAGTCATTAACCAGCTCCTCATGTAGTTCTGGGCTGATTTCTCACCTTTCTTACCATCAGTGATCCCCGACCAGGTGAAATCTAGCATGGAGCCCCAATCCCAGGGAGACTGACAGTGATCTTTAGCCTCTTACTTTTTCTAATAGTCGCTCTGTAGTCATTTTCCAGCCTTGTGGTGGTCTACCATTTTGTCTCTGGTGTCTTTTAGCAGCTCTTTGGTCCTGCCAATGGTAGTAGTTGGAGTCTGACTGACTGTTGGGTGGACAGGTGTCTTTAACGAGCTCAGACAGGTGCTACTAATTGTGGTGGACCTTTTAAAGGCAGAGTAACACGTCTTTGAGATCGTTTCTAACATATTTAAAATACTTGTGGTCCTAACCGTCCAAAGACCGTCGGTCGATGCAGTAGACCTAGTTGTGTCTGGGTTTACCTTAAACTGACGTATATTTGGTTCTCTTTGGTTTTAAAGTTGTCACTGTTCGTCATGCTGACGTGACTTTTCCCTGGTTTCTGTCTTCCAGGGAGGAGCGGGAGCGTTGGATCAGGGCGAAGTACGAGCAGCGTCTGTTCCTGGCCTCGCTGCCCGGCACCGACCTGTCTCTGGGCCAGCAGCTGCTGAGGGCCACGGCGGAGGAGGACCTGCGCGCCGTCGTCCTGCTGCTCGCCCACGGCTCCCGGCAGCAGGTCAACGAGACCTACGGCGACGGCTGCACCGCGCTGCACCTGGCCAGCCACAAGGGCAACGTGGTCCTGCTGCAGCTCCTGGTCTGGGTAAGCTCCTCTCCTTCTGGTCGGTACCGGTCGGTAGTGTTAGTGGTAGAGAGCGTGTTCTGACCCGTCGCTGTCTCCGCAGTACGGCGCGGACCTGATGGCGAGGGACGCCCACGGGAACAGCGCCATGGCGTACGCGCGGCAGTCCGGCAGCCAGGAGTGCGTGGACGTCCTGGCGCAGTACGGCTGCAGCGACGAGCGCTACCCCCTGATGGCTACGCCCAACCTGTCGCGCCGCAACACCAACCGCAACAACAGCTGCAGCAGCCTGGGCAGCGCCGCGCTCATATGACGCCGTGGGAACCACTGGGTCAACTCATCCGCCATGTTGGGTCAAGCAGCGGTGCTGCTTCTACTGGGAGAAGGATCTCATACCTCAAGAATTACCGAGGCTAGTCAGCCAATCAGAATCCATCTCCCCTCCCGTCTGAACCAATGAGAACAAACGTCCCACCAGAACTCTATGGACTCCATGGTGGTAATTGGAGGAACCGGAGCGGGTTCTTCTCCCGTTGGTAGAAACTTTGTTTTATTTAAGGCGTTTTCCCACCATGGTGTATATTATAAACCTGACCAATGGCTGAACACGTCATCATGGGAGGCGTTCAGTCGATGACGTTTGGGTGTAAAAAGTGATGAAATGTACAGAAGCTTGTTCAGGCTCAGGGACCGGAGACTCTCCATCGTCACCATCCATCTTCAGCCAGTCCGCCTTCCTTAAACCTCACTATTTATAATCATATATCGTCCAGCATTCTTACTTTTATTCTACTGTTGTGTGAAACTAGAGACATCGGGAGCGAGAAGGGAACTGATTGTCGCCGTCCGCTCAGCTCAGCGCATCTCCAAGAAGGGCTGTTTCTTCTCCTCTGCTCTGAAAACCGTCTTCTGTAAATACACCCACCTCTCTGTCCTCCGTTCCCTTCAACGATTGTGTCGTGAAAATGAGCGAAAACAAAAAGCACGTTCAGTTTGTCGGGCTGCCCAGTGGAAGCCCACGGTAGGTGTCTGAACCAGTGGTTCTGGGCGTTTTTGATTGGCCGAGTCTACGACGATGGTCAACCAAACCCAAGCTGTAGACTGTTGGACAGGAGGTCGGGGCGACTAAACGACGTTAGATTCCAAATAAGGTTAAAATTCCAGGTAAATCTGATGTGTAATCTGGTAGAGAGGAAGTGTAGACATTGAGTGAACTAGAAACGCCTTCGAAGTTGAATCTAAACGGACGAAAATGACTCATTCATGTGAATGATGGTACTACTAGAACATCTCGTCAGTCAGATTGACCTCCGACCCGGTGATGTTTGTTCTCCGGTCAGGAAGAAACGTTCAGGTTATTTTCGGCCTGTTCGCGTCGGTTGTTCTAAAGGTGTTTTGGACTCGTAGTGTGTCGACCGAACGCGAAAGGAGTGTCGGGAAGGACGGCGCCATCTTAAGGTAGACGTTGCTGTAAACAGCTGGATTATCTGAGCGATATTCATGGCTCACTGAGTCGTCGTTGCTTCGTTGACTCTCATAGAAACACTATATGCTCTGACCCCCCCCCATAACTTCTTTATTTTGCACACCTGCCTTTATGTTCCCAGATTTGCTACTTTCAGTGCCACAACCTTTTTTTTTTCTTCCCGTGTCAGTATGTTGTTTAGTCAGCTCAACCTGTGTGAAAAAGTTGTTTCTTTATTTTTCTATCCAACTTGTCTCAGAACCAGAGGAATTGGACGGACAAGAGTGATTTATTTGTGACAGAAATGCACTAAATTGAACCTCTTATGACCCTTTTCTGCATTTCTTTATTTATCTGATGTTTATTTAAACATGGCTGTGTTGATCGTGCTCACTACAGCTGTTAAAACTAAAAGCATGGCACAACTTGGTATAAAGGGAGATTTTCATTAATTCTGGTGTACAAAGCTGTTTATATTCTGACTTTATAAGTAATTTAAATCAACCAGGCCAGAATGTTTATTTAAGCTTAAATAGGAATATGATTGGATGTTAAATGAAAACCAGTTTGACTCTAAAATTGGCCTCAAATTAAATGGATATTATTTCTGCTTGTTGATTTTAGTTTACATAACCTAAGATTTATTCTCTGTTATCTGATGTTTAATTTTATGACTGCTTCAAAGTTTTTGACAGATTTAAAATATAGATAGAAATCATTTCAGCGGGAAAAAAGTTACGTTTACAGGCCACAAAAGTTGGCTAACAGCTTTTTTACAGCTTTAAAAAGGGAAAGTAATGCTAACACTGTTAGCTCGACATGGAAAAACTGCTGAGTCATTAAATCTATTATTAAAATGAATATTTTTACTTTGTAAATGGGCTCATTTCCCCCCAGATTAAATATAAAAAGCTCTAAATTGGAGAAAAAGCACCATGTGATGACGTAGCTACTGATTAGCTGGTTAGCTTTACATCGCTAACAATGAAAAGCTGCTGGTTAGCTTACTTTTTTGCCCATTAAATTATTCTGCTGATTTCTAATTTATATTTAGACAGTTTGCAAAATTTAAGGCAATATTAAACATTAAATATACATTAAAGAAGCAGAAAAGACTCATCAAAATATAAATGTTATTATTACAATCAAGACTGCTGAGTCATTTCCCTGGTTAGCTAGCAGTGAAAAAAATATTACCTCATAAGGCTGATTTCAGCGGGTAGGAAAATTATTCATTTTCAGAGCAAATTAATAAACCATTTTCCTTCTGATTAAATTTAAAAAAGGGATGTGACTTAAAAGTGGAAATGAGCAGCGAACGGTGGATTGGTTTCACATGGCTAACCGAATAGCTTCGTATTTTTCCCTCTAAATTCTGGCAGGTTTCTGTTTACAGAGATTAAGAGGTCAATTTTGTAACATTTAGAAAGCGTTACAGAAACAGAGAAAACTGACGAGTCATTTTTCTAGCTAGCTCAGACTGAACAAATTAGCTTTGTTAACATCCTTTATCAGCTTGTTGAAAAATGTTATATTTTAGCATGTTGCATTTTTTTTTCCTTCATGCTAAACATAAAAAGTTTCGACACAGTTTGAGTATGAATCCCGACAGCATAGTTAGGCTGGCAGGCAGAATCTTTACATTTTTTTTCATACTGTTTTAACAAGGAAAAATGTGATATTAGACAAAATAATCAAGGAAGAAGTATCGATATTTGCACTTAGTTGTGTAAACCTGCTCTCCTTCCTCCTGAAATCCGGCTAAAAACTGTAAAAAGCTTTGATTGTTTGGCTCCTGGAAACCAAGTGACGACGTGTAGATAAATAAGGCCTCGTCTATGAAATGATCAACCTGTAGAGACGTTTCTGTACATAGATTTTAATAGTTCCCTCTACCGCCCATGTCTTATTTCTAAACGCTGTTAGAGAAGAACACCTTCAACCTTTTTGTACATTTTTCCCAAGCTCCATCCACCCTGTATTCATGCTATCCTCTTATATCATCCAGATGCATTATTGTTCTTGTTGTCACTGTTATTCTAATTAATATTATTATTATTAAATTTTCTTTGTTGTACAGTACCAATGTTGAAAAATTCTACCTAATGCAGAATCTTCTACTGTAATTTGTCTCTTTTCAATAAAGACAGGAAAAATGCTTCTTAATATAAACTCGACGTGTGACTCTTTATTTGTATGAATTTTTAGGAATAATTCCTTTTTCTAAAAACCGTAACGTTGGACACGTTTCCTGTCGGGTTAAAATAACCTGATGGAGCCGACGTTCCTGCAACGTTTCAGGAAGAAAACTGAAATAAAAATTCATCATTTTGATGCAAGTTCACCACTAAATAAAAATTTGATCAACTGTAAGTATTAAGAGGATGATAAAAATGTTCAAACCTTATGGTGAAGCTCTGAGGAAAATTAAATAACTTAATTCACTCATGATAATTTACAGGACTCTCTTCGCATTTAGGCCTAATTTTGATTTTAAAGTCCATTAGTTTTCCTTAAAAAAATTGATAAATGCATAAATTATTATATTTTAGGAGTATAAAAGCTTTGACTTCAGATAGGAAAAAAAAAATTTAGTAAATTTTATCGATAGAAACTGGGATGAGCCTAGAAATAATATTTATCTTAATTTAAAAATAAACTGATTTAAATGATATTCTGAAACATCGGAGTAAATTGTTACTGAAACAAAAATCAGACCAAATTATTTGCTATTAACCGCTGAGGCCCAGATGGTGGCTGAGGAATCAGGGGGTGTCAGTGATGATGATGATGATGATGGGAAGGTGTGACCCCCCCCCCACCCGGTCTCATTTATCGGCCCCCTGGGAGGGCCGCCCCTTCTGCAGGCTGGAGGCCCGCAGCTCCGACCAGAACCAGAACCTTCCTCATCCATCTGAGGGACCGGATCTTTGCTTCAACAAATACATCAAATTAAACTGTTTTGAGAAACTGTTCAACTTTAAATATTTAATTAAAAGAAATAAATCGGGACGTTCTGTCGATTTGATTTAATGTTTGAAACGTGGTTATGGTTTTATAAATAAAACATTATTGGCTTAATCTAATTATTCTTTTTATTTTGGAAAATATTTTTTCTCCTCATAAATTCCAGAATATATTTTTTAAATTAATAAGAAATTAAAAAAAAGAATTTTTTTATGTACCATGTTAACAAACCGCTTGGTTGTAAATTTGCATGAAGATAAACGGAGGGTTTCTTGGCGCGCGTCATTACGCACATGTGCTTCAGTTCAAACGGGCTCAAAAATCCAGGAAAGAGAAAATTAATAACTTTGGTTTTTATTCATTAAATCCGTTTAATAACACGCGGAGTGGAAGATCGGATTATTTCGCGGGAGTCAGGTAAATATTTCATCTGTTTTTGCTTTTGGATAAATTACTGATTAAACTCAGGTGTGGAGACGCGATGGCGGCTTCTCCTGTCTAACAAACATTTCTTCTGTTTTCTGACACTTTTAGCCTCAATTTCTTCACATTTTGTTTGTTTTTCTTCTTTATTGAAGATTTGAGGCCTTCGATATGAGATGTGCACAGAATGATAACTGGTTGTGTAACTGGTGGTGCTAATCCGGGTGGAGGTGTGTGTGTGTGAATGAGTCAGACTGACGCAGCGGCTCACTTTGCGTCCTTTAATCGCAGATTTTGCACATTTGTGTATAAATAAATTAGCAGCTTCATTCAGTCCGGAGCAGCAGGAGCTTTCAGTCTCTCTTCCTCACTGCGCCGCGTCTTCACACGCAGTTTTTGGCGCAGCTGCAGCGGGCTCTTGGTTAAAAACTGCGGTTCTTTCTGCAGATTGAACGTTCTCAGGCTCAGAAGTTATAAAGAATCGAGTTTTTGCCACAAACTGATCAGAATCTCATCAGTGATCATCGTTCTGGGGATGATTTCTGATCCAGAATTATGGAGGAAACATTTAAATTTAATGCGTGAAAACAAATGAAACAAGTGGGAGTTTTTCAGCTGGTTCCGGTTCGGCTCAGAGTGCGTGGCTGCTCACAGAACCAGAGCGGCTCTACGGCCGGGCCTGTTCCATCTGCTGGTGCTGACTCCTGATGGCGAAGCGGCTCACATGCACCGGGATCGGAACCACTATCTTGGGGTTGCGGCTCGGCTCCCCGGACTTGTTGTTGACGTTCCCGGCCTTGACCCGTTTCCACTTGGCGCGCCGGTTCTGGAACCAGATCTTCACCTGAACCTCGCTCAGCTTGAGCGCATGCGCGATCTGGGAGCGCTCGGTCAGCGACAGGTACTTCTTGCAGTGGAACTCCTTCTCCAGCTCCAGCAGCTGCTCGCTGGTGAACGCGGTGCGCCGCCGCCGGTTCTTGCCGCTGCCTCCGCCCACCGCGCCGCCGCCGCCCGCCGCGCAGCCACCGCCGCCGCCGGAGGAGGAGCCGTGGAGGTGCGGCGCGTCGTCCAGGCCTCCGCCGCCGTCCCCGTCCTCTTTGTGGCACATGGAGGTGAGGTTGTCGTCGGAGCTGTAGTCCAGGTCGCTGTCCATGGAGAAGCTCTCCTCCTTCCTGCCGCCGTCCTCCTCCCTGGAGTCGTCTTTACTGTGAGCTCTGGCTGCGGAGGACACCAGGGAGTTCATTAGAGTTATGTTTACTCACCCAAAACATAATTACATGAATTATTTACGAGATTAACCAGAAGAAAAAGTGGCGTAAATGTGATTCCTGATCAAAACAAAGTGGCAATTATTGAAAAACCAAATGAAGAATCAGAAAATGTGAAACATAACATTTGAGATTTAATTGATCAGAAACACGCTGCTGGATGTTTAGGGCGATGAAGAGGAGGGTGTCCGTATCCATCATCAGCTCGGATGTTCCGCTTTCACGCGTAATTACGCACACACTGTCTCCACGCGGCCTTCTAACCTTTTGCGCTCGTGTGTGTGTGTGTGCGCGCGCAGTGATGTCAGAGGTGATGACAAATAAAAAACAAATTTGTCACGAGCCAATAAACCTGAAGCACGCGCGTGTTTCAGGGCCGAATGATCGATTCTAGTTTTTACAAAATGTCCTAAAAATTAATCACAGATTAAACGATTAATATTCAACAAATAAATGTAATTCAACAGTTTATATTAAATATATTGAGGCGACGTTAAATAAATAAATCAGATGATTTAGTTTGATGCATTAAAACTGAGGCCTGCGGCGCATTAGCTCCATAATTCATGACTGTCATAAATTGAATTATAAGCGCGACCTGCAGGGATTAATACAAACATATCCAACAATTTAATATTTCACTTTAATAATAATATTTCATATTTGTACATATTTCAGTTTCACAATCGACATAGATTTTCTTTATTTTAACATATTTTAGAAAAGTTTGTTTTGAATACTTTAATATTTTTAGCATCGAACTAAACTAAAATTAATTTGTTCTATTTTTTATTTTCTTTAATGAAACTTTGTATGACTGCAAAATTAAATACGACTAATATGTCATTTTAAGAAACCCTCCCCACATTCTCGGCTGGATCCAGCCCCGTCGAGCTTCCAGGAACCCGCCTACCTGTGGATGTCTGCAGCGGCGTGTCGGCGTCATGGAAAGCCGGCAGCGCGGACTCCTTCCCCGGCAGGAACCCCTTGCCGTCCTCCGCCTCCAGCCGTAACTCCTGAGTTTTCTCGAAGACGGCGTGCAGGGCCTGGGAGCCGAACTTCCTGGCGGCCTCCTGGTGCTGCTGGGACGGGGAGAAACCGCCGGGCAGCGAGGCCATGAGGGTGGAGGTGAGCGCCATGCCCTGCGTCAGTCCCTGCGCCAGGCTGGAGCAGAAGCCGCTCTGCAGGCTCGGCATCTGCGGGTGGTGGCCGCCGGGCAGAGGCTGCTGCAGGGCCGGGGGTGGAGGAGGGGGCGGCTGCAGCACCACGGAGCGGTAGGGCATGAACATCGGGTATCCGGTGTAGACGAAGTGTCCCGGGCTGGGCTGCGGGGGGCCCCCGATCAGCGAGTCGATGCTGAAGGCGGTGGTGCTTCCGAGTGGTCGCTGCATCACCATGAAGGACGGACTGAACGCTGCGCTCATATGAACGACCGCTGGAGCTGCGAGGAGGCCGGGGAGGAGGCGCTGTGGGCGGCCGCGGATAGGTGGGAGTCACCGGGAGCGGAGGGGAGCGATAATCCGAGCAGAGACAAACATTCCTCCCTAAAGTCCGCAGGAGATCAGCTGCTTCCAGGGAAAAGGCGCAAACTGAAGGTGGACTGATCCGTGTGCGTGTTTGCGCTGCTCCGCCACGCACCGTGCGGTCTTTGGAGAGGACGCGTTTCCACGCCAACTGGACCGGACCTGAAGCCTCAGTCTGCGGACTCCTCTCCTCTCTGACCCGCTGATTTTGCCCGACTGTGCGTCACTGCGTGTGTTTCCGGCCGCTCAGCATCTCCGCAACTGTTTTGGATTTAAATTGCGCTCCCCTCTGTTTAATTGCGCTGCCTTTAGCGCCGGGACGCCGCCTCCCTCGCTCTCTGATTGGTGGATGAGATGTGACGCTCCGGGTCCGGTGAATGATCGGAGCAGAGGCCGATCAGAGAAACTAAGGAGTGAAAGTGAAACAGGATCAGATCGATCATTCATTATGTTTCATTCTTCTGATTTAAAGAAGTTCTGGTTCTGATGGGCTGGAACAGAAACCAGTGCAGATCAACAGAACCTGGTCCAACATCAGGAATCCTTTTGGTCTGACTCTGATTTTATTCAGATTCAACTAAAACGATCCGAATATTTCAAGTTTTGACCGAATCGTGGTTCAGTTGCAGAGAAAACCTTTTAGATGTGATCCTCATGAGCAGAACTTCAGCTCCATGTTGGCTTCTCCAATAAATACGCGTTTCATATTATTAAGGTTCTGAAAAAACGGAGAAATTCTTCTGCAAACCTGAAACATCCCAGTTTTTTCTTCCTGTTGCTTGACGATGAGGAGAAACCTGAAGGAAGCCACAACGTGAGACGGTTTTATCCAGCCGTACGCTGATGCATGACTCCGTCTCAGTGAGGAACATTAATGATGGAGGATTAGTTCAGGGAAGAGTGGGAACTAAAGGAGCAGTGGAGCACCGAGGGTTAGTTCCAGGAACCAAAACACAGAGATGTCCGGAAAATTAAAATACGTGCGTCAAAGCTGGTTATGGTAAACTGTTTATGACTTAATGTTTTAGCTAATTTATAGCTCCGCCCCTTTAGAAGCTGTAGGATGCCAACTACAGATTCAAACAGGTTAGTCAGCTCGTCAGTTCTGACAGATTCAATCCAGTTTATTTCTACAGAACCAACTAACAAGAAAAAACATTTTAATCCAATTATCCAAACGTTCCAGTCAGATTGTGCTGAGTCATGATGTGAGGCTGTGTCCGGATCATGCAGACTCCAACCACAGCAATCCCTCATACTGAGCAAGCATGTAGCGACAGTGGAGAGGAAAAACTCCCCATTAACAGGAAGAAACCTCCAGCAGAACCAGAACCTGGATCAGTACAAGCGGTCATCTGGAGGTCTGAGACGACAGAGAAGAGACGCAGAAAGAACAAAAGAGCTGATGTAAGATTATTTTATATGTTTAACAAAGTAAACACTTTAAAATCTGATTAGTTTAATTCACTTAAAAAAGCATTCAAGCCGATGCACTTAAAAATAATAAGTACGCAGGACTGTTACGTGTTGGAGCCACGAATTTATAGAAAGTAAAATTATCTCGCATGCAAGTTACTTTTGTTTTCTTCTTCTTGATTAACAAATCAACAAAACTCTACAAAGTTAGTTAAAAATCCCAGTTTTCTGTTAATAAAACAGAATAATTCTTATTTGCTGTTGGCACCATTAAAAGAACAGAAAACTTATTGCCTCATAAATACATTAGAACGGCAAACACTGCCGATTTGGAATCAATAAAAAAAAAACCCCATTTATTATTATTTTTACAGTTAAATTATCATGCAAGGGAAACTTAATACAACAAACTTCCAAGTCACTCATGGTTTCAAAAACATGCCCCTAAGCACCCTGGGAAATATGATAATTAGGTAACTCGGATTAATACTTTTAGCAAGAAACTAAAAACTTGACCAATGAGCGACAGTAACTTAAGATATTGTCAGGTTGAATTAAAATAAAATTGGCTCATAGTGGTAACTCAGAATAAGTAGTAAGACGTACTTTTCTTCTATCCAATTACATTTTAATTTATAACGTCTATTTAGTAGCTGCTACTAGTACTGGTAACTTATCTAAAGTAAATAATGGCAACTATTCCATTTTACAGTGCAGTTGGCAACAAGATGAATATTTAAATGAGCTAATTAGTCAATTATGGTTAATTAATAAAGAAAAATTAGGTTTAGCACAATAATTACAGCTGATGTTGAGGAAATGGGACCATTTGGTCACATTTAGCGATCAGCCATTTTGTTTTTGGCGCAAGAAAACCAACAGATCATCAGCGTATGCGGAGATAAAATTCCCTTTTTCTCTTGTTTGAGTTTCTTTAGTGGAAAAATGTTAAACTGAATAAAACGGGATGATTTAATGATCCAGTCAGGAGGGAGATATCTTCCTGAAATGTGTCCAGATTTACAAGCTGAACCCAGAACAGTTGGAGGCTGAAGGATCCGAACGTGATGATCAGTTTTTACACGGCAGATAAATCCAAATTATTCTGAAACATCTTCACTTTAAATATCAGCCGATTCCAGTTGGATAAGAAGATAGTTTGGTAACTTTGGAGCAGAGATGTCCAAACGTTTTGCTACATGGGCCAAAATCTTCAAAAGTATTCATGGGCCACAAGAAAATTATTTTTAAGGTTAAAAAGTTAGTTTTTTACCTGCTTGACAATAAATTAAATATGTAATATTTCGACTAAACAAAAAAAGTAGAAATTCTTGTAGAAATTTTATTTTTAAAGGATTGCAGATTCAGAAGAGTTTTTATGGTTTGTCATTTTAAAAGAAATCATTACGTTTCATATATTTCAGATGGACTCATTTTAAAACAAATTCAGCTTTTATTTTCCTCAGAAAAAAAATAAAAAACACACAAACTACAGAGTTGAGTCCCTTTTTTATTTGAAAACATATTATTTTTAATTTAGCTTGATTGTCTCTGCTTCTTAGCTGTTTATAAAATGAAATGAAAAAGATACCATGGATAGTTTTCTACTCATTTTAATGATTAAATAATAAGAATAAAGTTTCCATCTGCATCGGTTATGTGTGTAAATATCAGGAAGTACCGATCATAAATGGGCCGCGCTGCTTTAGGGGTTCTGTCTGGATGTAACGGGATGTTTTACCGGTTAGATGCTGGTTTGATCTGCTCATGTTGCATAATGATGATTGAAAATGAGCAGAACTTTCCCGTCCGGACTCCCCGGATCGGACCGCCTCCTCCTCCCGGTGATTATCCGCCGATCCATCATCTCTTCCCGGCCCTGTAGCCGCGGCGCAGCGCTCTGTTTGCGGCATCAAACTGCGTCCTGATGAAGAAACGATCCTCCTCATCAATCCAACCAGCAGCTCATCGATGCCGGCGGCCATCAGAGGAGGGGGGAGGGGGGAGGGGGGACATGTGACCTCTGACCCCTGGGCTGAATCAAGGACATGCCCGGCTTCCTCCTCCTCTTCCTCAGGGTCAGCGATCTCATTAAAGGCAGCCCAAGATGTTACTGCAATGCAGACATTAACTAGCAGTATTTTTCAATTAGCGCTGACAAATTCAATCAAAATTCCATAGATTAGGATGAAATGAGGCATGGGTCATTTACAAGGGGATTTAATTGCACCGCCATTAGACAAATAGTACAGCAGTCTCTGTCTCATTATCCATCATGCCGAGGCATCGATAGTAAAAGGTTGGAGGGAAGCGGCTGTGTGCGGCGCGGCGGCTAATAAATATCCTCTTTTCTACTTATAAATTATCCAGTTTAATTAACAGCATGGATTATGATTGGACTGTGATTTAATTAAACCTTTGCTGCATGCAGGGCGAGCCGCTGCCATCCATTATCAGGGGGAGGATGGGGGGTGATGAAGCTTCATCTGATCGGAGCGGCAACAAGCCGCAATAATGGACCGGAACCGATCAGAACCGGAACCAATCAGAACCATCAGAACCAGTATGTTCTAATTAAAGTTAAAACCGATTCAGCAACATAAAAACCGAATTATCTCCATTAATCCACCTTTCAGGTTAACATTTTATATTTCTGTAGAATATTATTATGTTTTAGAGCCAAACCAGAACCTTTCCAGAACCGAACAGGTGTGTCCAGGTGAGAAGCTACCTGCAGGTGGAGAATCACATGACAGGAAGTTGACCCCCCCACCCGCCCCCTGTTCTCAGTGGACCAATCAGAAAGCTTGTTTTAACAGAGACTTCCCTACAAAAAAATTTTAATTTTAAACATTTATGTCCATAAATGTAAAATATTTTATCTGGGAGAGGAAGGAAAATGATTCCTGGTTCTAGTGTGGAGAGCTTTAGTATTCTGGGTCAGAACCAGAACCTTTTCTGGCTGAAACCATCTTCTCTACAACCGTTTCCAAACCTGACCTCAGCTGGGTTCTGTTCTGGACTTTGACTAGGCCATCCCATTACATCTCTGCCTTTCCAGCCTCAGGTCTTCTTCCTTAGCTTCATCCACTGTGACCAGCTACTTCACCCCACAGCATGATGGTGCCACCACCGTGCCTGATCAGAGCGTTCTGTAGTTCCTCCTACATGGACCTCTTACTTCTCTTCCACAGACATCAGATCCATGGACTAATATCTGACAGGTTTTCATCTCTGCAGCTCCTCCAGAGTCACCATGGACCCCCTGGTTGTTCCTAAGCTCAGTGGACCAGAACCTCTTCCCTGACCTGCTGCTGGGTTCCTTGGTCTTCATGATGCTGGATGAACGGGTTCCTGTTGTTCCTTCACCTGTAATCCAGATAAAACCCGTAAAAGTTCTGGGTTCCTGATGAAATAAAACGGTGAAACGCGAGAACCTGATTGGTCGACCAGAGATCAAGTGGATAAATGAGTCCTTAAAACGCTGTTGGAACTCGGATCCATAGGATCTCCAACCCTGTGCGGTTTTCTGAAGCTACAGAGACGACTCTGGTGAAGGTTTCTGATAATCTCCTCATGAAGAAAAATGCTTTTTGCTGGACCTCATTGGACCACAACACCTCTCTGTTCCTGTTTAGACTGGTTATCTCTCTGACAGAACATTATTCGCTGCTCCCCTAACTTGTGGGGTTCCACAGGGTTCAGTTCTGGGCCCTCCATCATTCTCTTTCCATGTCGTGACTTTGGCTCCCATCATTCAGTCCTTTTTATGCTGATGATACTCAGCTATCCTTCATGTCCTTTCTGACAGAGATCAGCAACTAGTTGGCCAGAAATATTATTCTGAATGGCAATAATACAGAGACACTGGTTGTTGGATCCCCGGAACTTTTGCTCATCAATCAAGCCTAATCTAAAAGGTATTTTTAGCCTGTTTTAAGCTTTGATTCATGTATCACATCTATTTCTCTTTCCTGTTTCTTTCATCACAGAAACATCTCAAATCTCCATAAAATGGTATCAAATGCTGATCTGGGAGACCTAATCTATACTTTAATCTCATTACTTCTGGATTATTTTAAAGATCTTTTTATTGGTCTAAACAATCATCTTCTTATACCTTTGGGATCTTTTTGAAGGGCTTTTATTACCTTTTTCCTATTTCTGATGTTTTTAATTTGACAATACTTCTTACTGCTACATTCTTGGTATGTATAATGTTTTTGGGCCAGATGTTCTCCATGTTTACATGTTTTTACTTCTGCAGTACAGTGATTCATGACGTTTCATATTTACTCTATGATTTCATTTTTATTCCTTTTTACCTTCAAGTAAAACAAAAAGTGCTGGGCTCCATAATTTTCCCAGAATATCCCCAAATATCTCTTTACTAGTTACTATGGCAGTAATTGGCTGCAGTGATCTCGGATAGTTAAACGTCTTTGGGTTAAATTGGTTCGTCTCATCAGGTTAGCTGTAAAACACTAACTCCTATCCAGCCTAATGTTGAACCTGCTGCAGCTACATTTTTAATCTTTCATAATAGACTCATATTCCTGGTGACTTCAGGCATCAGGGTCTTCTGAACGTCTCAGGTCCCAAAGCTTGCATCCATTAGGATTCAGAGCAGTGATTGGATTTTTGATTATCAGAGCTGAAAGGGGCTCCATTGATCGAGCAGCGAGGTCGACCCCGCTCCGACGGCGGTCGCTCCAATGAGCCGAGAGGCCCGATTAGGATTGGATTTTTAAAAAGTGTCTTGCAGCAGGGAGTGAGGTCCGAATCGATCAACATGCTGCAGAAAAACCTCCGTCCTGACACACCGTCGGTTTAAAGTTCTGAAACAGGAGGAGCAAGTGAGGGCAGAAAAGCTCCAGGTCGCCTCAGAGCGTCAGCGTTGACTCCAGTCAGCCAGGATGGTTTTACAGTGTGGAGACGTCCAGATTAACTGACGCTAACAGCGGCTCAGACGCTCCAGAATATTAAAAAACTAATAAGACATGATGTAAAAAAGTACCCAGCCAAGTAATCAGCCCTGATCTGGAAGCAGTCTGTTTGATTTAGCTTAGCATGAACCAATGTAAGTTAATGGGAACTACTAGCTAGTAGTAGTAGTATTAGCTAGTAGTTCCTCAGTAGCTAGTTGTTCCCATCCACTTACATTGGTTTATGCTAAAATAAAGCTAACTTGATGTTCTAACAAAACAGCATACCCATCAGAATGACATACTTTCGGTTAATGCGCATGCGCAGCAGTAAAAAAAACGTACTTTTCCCTTTGGTGTTTAAAATCTGTTAAAATCAACTTAAATTAGATATATTTTTGGTTTAGGTTTAGGCATTTAAAAGAAAGTATATTTGTCCTTCTGTGACCTTAGGGTTAGGACATAAAACTTGTGGGTTGGTTAACATTGGTTGGATAACTTCAGCTATGCTATTCTGACAAAGTATGCTGTTTTGTCAGAACACTAGCAGCAGTCTGTTTGATTTAGCTTAGCATAAATCAATGTAAGTGAATGGGAGCTCCAAGCTTGTAGTAGTAGTAGCATTAGTAGCAAGTTCCCATTCTAGTAGTTTGCCACTAGCTATTAGTTCCCATTTACTTACATTGGTTCATGCTAAGCTAAAGCTAATCTGCCAGCAGTCTGTTTGCCTTAATTTAACATGAACCAATTTCTTTATGCTAGTAGTTCCCATGTACTTACATTGGTTTGCGCTAAGCTAAACTAGCATACTAGTTATTCCCATTCACTGACATTGTTTTGTGCTAAGCTAAATCTTGTTTGGCAGCAGTCTGTTTGCTTTATCTTATCATAAATCAATGTAAGTGAATGGGAACTCAAAGCTAGTAGTATTAGGAACAGTAGTAGCAGCAAATTCCCATTCTAGTAGTTCGCCAATAGCTATTAGTTTCCATTTACTGACATTGGTTCATGCTAAACTAAAGCTGAAGCTAATCTGGCAGCAGTGCGTTTGCCTCAGCTTAGCATAAACCAATTGGTTTGCTTTAAGCAAAAGCTAAAGCTAGCATACTAGTAGTTCTTCATAACTTGAATAGGTTCATGCTAAGATAAAGCCTTTCTGGCAGCAGTATTTTTGCTTTAGCTTACCATAAACAAATTTAAGTTAACATAAACTGCTAGTAGTTCCTATTCAGTCACATTGGTTTTATGCTAAGCAAAAGCTAAAGCTAGCATGCTATAGTTCCCAAGTATTTACATGTTGTTTATGTTAAATAAAAGGTAAAGCCAGAATGCTAGTTGTTCCCACTTACTTGCATTGGTTTGTGCTAAGCTAAAGCTAAAAATAGAGACAGGGCATATCATGAAAAGCTATTGGTTAGATTACAACGGGTGTTACAAAAGTATTAACATTAACAACAATGGAGGCGAGATGCAAGACTGTACACCTACAAAAGCCTGGGATGACCAATAGGTAAGAAGCTTGGTGAGAAGAGATCAACTGTTAGCAGTTATTAGAAAAATGAATAAATAAAAGACCTGGAAATGGTTATGTTGAGACGTCCTGAGATGGGGAGATGGACCTGAACCTTTCCTGGTCTCTAACTTTGAGCTCTGACTCTGATTGGTTGATGTGTTCTGGACTGAGCCCAGGCGGGCGTCACTCCTAGATGACGGTTCTGATCATCAGGAGCCACATTAACGGTGAGACGTGTCTGGATAAAAGCAGAGAAGTTTGTGGCATCCTTTGTGGGGGCGCCGGTTTACGAGGACCCAGATAAACGTTTTATTTGAGCTGCTCTGAATGGAAGCTGGTGGTCAGCGGAGCGCGGTGAGACTTAAAAGCTCGTTAAAGTAATCAAGCTGAGCGTCGTCCTGCAGTAAAGCGCTGTCAACACGGAGCCAGCAGCAGTAACTCAGATCCAGCTTTACTCTCATCAGACTGTAAATCAGTGCTTCATTGTGGTGCTCCTGGTGCAGCGGTGTCGCCCCCTGCAGGCCAGAGCAGGCAGAACACGGCTCATTTCCTGGTGTCTCCAGGGTGCAGCCAGCAGCTCGGATCAGTCCAGTTCCAGGACTTTAAGTTGATGCTGACTGTTGGTCCTCGGGCTGCAACCAACTGGCCTCATTCAGCCTCATTAACAGGGATGAGCTGCTTGACTTGCAAAGATGATGAATAAAATGAGTTGTTGGGGGAGTTTAGGGGAAACCGAAGCCTCAATCAGGTCAAGAGTTCATTTCTCACAGCAGAGGAGCGTCAGGCGTTTATTAAATCTGACTTTTCTCCTCCTGGATGAGATCAGACGGGATGTTCCTCTGCAGCAGGTGTTCCTGCAGCCTCTGATCACTGTTATTACCCCTGAACACCGCCTGCCTCCCTCTTTAGGCATGAGAGGTGTGACCTCTGACCTCAGCCTGTAAAAGCATGCAGGTATGTATCCTCTGCAGCGAGAACAAGCCGTCCAGACGCTTCTCTGCTGTGTGTTTCCAGAAGAGGAATCGGTGCCGATTAGATCAGGGCAGATTTTTACCTCCTCTCCCACAAAGTCTCCAGAACGCTCTGATTGAATCACTACAGCCTTAATTAGTGCTGGTGCGTCTGAGAGGCGATGTGAAGAGACGGCGGCTAAATCCGGCTCTCCTGTGTCGCCTCCTATTAGCGGCGTGAAGGCCGATCTGCTGGGAGCGGCTCATGAATGCAGGGCCTTGTCTGCTCACACAGTTCTCACAGGAAACGGCTCCTGCAGCTCTAACGTCGTTATCACCTGCGTGTCTCCCCGTCGGGCCCAGATTCCGCCTGTCCGCTCCGTTCTCACACAGCCGGGATGGTTCGGATCCACAGGCAGCCGGCTGCCTTTCAGACCGGGTTCAGGGCTGATATTTATCCAAAAAATAATGTTTTTATGTATTTTCAGAGGCAGAACGGAACCGCTCTGATTAAGAGGTGTGATTTATAAAGCTGCTGAGGCTCAAAGTGGCTCTGAAAATGTCACAAATCACATTGTAGAAAAAGTTTGGGATTAATAGAAAGAAGTATGATATGAAAATATGTGCAACTTTAAGCACACCAAGGATCTCACTATTTACTTCCATTCTGGAGCCGTTAGATGGAGACATGGAGAATTTAAGACACATTTTCAGACACACAGACAACCAACAGTCTGAACTGAGAATCTAAATGAAAATATGTTGAATTTAAGATTTATATATCAATATATTCATATGTATGTCTTCAGATTATATAGCAGTTGCACTTATTGGCGTATTGATTGTATGAAGTGAAAATATGAATATATACTGCAGTGACACGCCTGCATAATGCTGGAAGATCAGCCACTGGCAGCAATTTGTCGTCTCCAAATGATATTTTGCATTGATGACATGATGTTTTAAAAGTTGATGTAAAAATGTATCATTTGTGTCAGTCTTTAAATATTTAGGAATGCTGAAACTTATTACGTCCTGCTTTAATTTATTTGGTTTAATATGCTTTTATCCCAATCTTATTATTGCTTCAATAAGAAATCACATAATTCAAACTATTGTTTTAACTTTTATTTTAATGTCTTTACTTTTGTAGTCTTGTTGCACATTTTCTTATTACAAACTATATTTTTGTCTTTTAATGCAAAGCACTTTGGTTGCCATTTGGGGGAGTAAAGCTCTATGTACAGTCGTGGAAAACAGTTTTGAGAATTACATAAATTTTGAAAAGGGGAAAACTTGCTGCTTAAGTTTTTATAATAGCAATTTGCATAAACTCCATAATGTTATGAACAGTGATCAGATGAATTGCATCGTCCTTCTTTGCCACGAAAATTCCACTTCATTTCATTGCTGTCATAAAAGGAGCTGCTGAGATCATTTCAGTAATCGTCTCGTTAACTCACGTGAGAATGTTGATGAGCACAAGGCTGGAGATCATTATGTCAGGCTGATTGGGTTAGAATGGCAGACTTAACATGTTAAAAGGAGGGTAATGCTGGAAATCATTGTTCTTCCATTGGTAACCATGGTGACCTGTAAAGAAACGCGTGCAGCCATCATTGGGTTGCATAAAAATGGCTTCACAGGGAACGATATTGTGGCTACTAAGATTGCATCTAAATCAACAATTTATAGGGTTATCAAGAACTTCAAGGAAAGAGGTTCAGTTCTTGTTAAGAAGGCTTCAGGGCGTCCAAGAAAGTCCAGCAAGCACCAGGATCGTCTCCTAAAGAGGATTCAGCTGCAGGATCGCAGTGCCACCAGTGCAGAGCTTGCTCAGGAATGGCAGCGGGCAGGTGTGAGCGCATCTGTACGTACAGTGAGGCGAAGACTTTTGGAAGATGGTCTGGTGTCAAGAAGGGCAGCAAAGAAGCCACTTCTCTCCAAAAAAACCATCAGGAACAGATTGATGTTCTGCAGAAAGTTTGGTGAATGGACTGCTGAGGACTGGGGCAAAGTCAGATTCTCCCATGATGCATCTCTCTGATTGTCTGGGGCATCTGGAAAAAGGCTTGTCTGGAGAAGAAAAGGTGAGCGCTACCATCAGTCCTGTGTCATGCCAACAGTAAAGCATCCTGAGACCATTCATGTGTGCGGTTGCTTCTCATCCAATGCAGCGGGCTCACTTACAGTTTAGCCCAAAAACAGCCATGAATAAAGAATGGTACCAAAACACCATCCAACAATCCAACAACAGTTTGGTGAAGAACAAAGCATTTTCCAGCACCATGGAGCACCGTGCCATAAGGCAAAAGTGATAACTAAGTGGATCAGGGACCAAAACGATGACATTTTGGGTCCATGGCCTGGAAACTCCCCAGATCTTAATCCCATTGCGAACTTGTTGTCAATCCTCAACAAAAACCCACTAATTCTGACAAACTCCAAGAAGTGATTATGAAAGAATGGGTTGCTATCAGCCAGCATTTGGCCCAGAAGTTGATTGAGAGCATGTCCAGTCGAATTGCAGAGGTCCTGAAAAAAAAGGGCCAACACTGCAAATACTGACTCTTTGCATAAATGTCATGTAATTGTTGATAAAAGCCTTTGGAACGTATGAAGTGCTTCACAGAAACTGAAAAAAAGATCTAAAACCAATTTAGCAGCAAAGTTTGTGAATACTAATATTTGTATCATTTTCAAAACTTTTGGCCACGACTATAGCTAAATGTTGATTATTGAAATAAAACCTTTTTCCATACCTCCACTTTACCCATTGATGCAGAATATCCACTAGACACTTTGCGTTGGCCGTTTATGGCAGACACTGTGTGTGGAGGAGGCCGATTTGTTCCAGCTGATCCAGAAACAGCTGAGAACATTTCTAAGGAGAGTCTGATTTATAAAGCGGAGACTGACTGCAGATGTGTTTACTCCAAGTCTGATAGATCAGAAACTTCCTGGGCGTAGGTCATTTTTTTCTGATTTTGATTTTAGTGAGGATTCTACACAGTTTTATACAAGTCATGAGACCAGACTCAAACAGATTATGGATCTATAAATGGGCTAAAAGTTACTTTTGATGAATTTTTAAAAATGTTCCTGCTGCTGGAACAATCATATCTTTGAGCTGGACCAACCCTTCCCTCCTGTAGCCAATATAACTTCTACTTGTCGTCTGGTTGCTTTAAAACTCTCTAATCATCTGTTCATGTCCAAAACATGTGGAAGAAGTTGTTCTGAAATCCTCCTTAAGGCCAGTATAGAACAGGAGTTACTTCTTATATTTTCTTTGATTCCCTTTCATTAGTACAGATCAAGGTTTTATTAAGCTTTACATTTTTCACCAACACCTGTGACACTTCTGAAGAAGACAACAGCTGATTGCCGAAACATGTAAAGGTGAATAAAACCTTGATTTGTGCTAATAAGAGGAATCAAATAAAATATAAGAAAGGAGTATAGAATGAACATTTTGACAATATTATCTGAGGCCAGAGAACCAGAACAACATTTCATAAAAGCTGCAGGTGTAGAACCAATACAGGTTCTCAGTAATTCAGTAGTAGTTCTGTCCAGATGATGGATTTTGGTTGTTCTGCAGCTCTGGGAGACAAAAGTTGTTTTTCCAGAGTTCTGCTGGTCTTCAGTCGATACCCAGAACAATAATCGATCTAAAGAGTGTCAGTCTGCCGTGAAAAACATCTATAATCAATAAATTTGATTAATAGCAGAAAATTATGACCAACCTTCCAAGACGCTGTGCAGACAATAAATAAAGAACAATTTACATTTTAGAGAAAACCTAAGAACAGAAAATGATGTCTAAGCTGCAACCAGGATTACATTTCATGTAAACTCCCCAAAACTTCTGAATGGAAAACTTCCAGACTAAACATAATAATAAAAAGTATTTCAATAAAAACATATTTTTAAAATGCTAAACTTATTTAACGTATGCGCAGAAGCTATTTTCTATAGTCAGGTGTCTACGGTCTGGTTTCTATGGTCTGATTTGTATGGTCAGGTTTGTATGGTCTGGTTTCTATTGTCAAGTTTCTATTGTCTGGTTTCTGTGGTCAGATTTATTTGGTTTGGTTTCTATGGTCAGGTTTGTGTAGTCAGGTTTTTATGCTCAGGTTCCTATGGTCTGGTTTCTGTGGTCAGGTTTCTATAGTCTGGTCACTACGGTCTGGTTCCTATGGTCTGGTTCCTATGGTCTGGTTTCTGTGGTCAGGTTTCTATAGTCTGGTCACTACGGTCTGGTTCCTATGGTCTGGTTCCTATAGTCTGGTTCCTATGGTCTGGTTTCTGTGGTCAGATTTATTTGGTCTGGTTTCTGTGTTCAGGTTTCTATTTTCTGGTTGCTATGGTCAGGTTTCTATGGTCTGGTTTCTGTGGTCAGGTTTCTATTTTCTGGTTTCTATGGTCTGGTTTCTGTGATCAGGTTTTGCTCTGGACGTTCTTTTTCTGTGGTCATGTTTCTATTTTCTGGTTTCTATGGTCTGGTTTCTGTGGTCAGGTTTTGCTCTGGTTTCTATGGTCTGTTTTCTGTGGTCAGTTTTCTGTGGTCAGGTTTCCATTTTCTGGTTTCTATGGTCTAGTTTGTGTGGTCTGATTTGTGTGGTCAGGTTTTTTTCTTGGTCATGTTTCTATTTTCTGGTTTCTATGGTCTGGTTTCTGTGGTCAGGTTTTGCTCTGGTTTCTATGGTCTGGTTTCTGTGGTCAGGTTTCTGTGGTCAGGTTTCTATTTTCTGGTTTCTATGGTCAGGTTTCTATGGTCAGGTTTTTATGCTCAGGTTTCTATGGTCTGGTTTCTGTGGTCAGATTTATTTGGTCTGGTTTCTGTGTTCAGGTTTCTATTTTCTGGTTGCTATGGTCAGGTTTCTATGGTCTGGTTTCTGTGGTCAGGTTTTCTCTGGTTTCTATGGTCTGGTTTCTGTGTAGTTTCTTGTCAGAACCGTTTTGTCGGTTTTTCGTTTTTTCTTCTTGATTTTTCGTGGTCAGTTTCTTCTGGTTTCTATGGTCTGGTTTCTGTGGTCAGGTTTTGCTCTGGTTTCTATGGTCTGGTTTCTGTGGTCAGGTTTTGCTCTGGTTTCTATGGTCTGGTTTCTGTGGTCAGGTTTTGCTCTGGTTTCTATGGTCTGGTTTCTGTGGTCAGTTTTCTGTGGTCAGGTTTCCATTTTCTGGTTTCTATGGTCTAGTTTTTGTTGTCAGGTTTCTGTGGTCAGGTTTCGATTTTCTGGTTTGTATGGTCAGGTTTTTATGGTCAGGTTTCTATGGTCTGGTTTCTGTGGTCTGGTTTCTGTGATCAGGTTTCTATTTTCTGGTTTTTATGCTCAGGTTTTTATGCTCAGGTTTTTATGCTCATGTTCCTTTGGTCTGCTTTCAGCGGCCTGGTTTCTGTGGTCATGTGTCTATTTTCTGGTTTCTATGGTCTGGTTTCTGTGGTCAGGTTTTGCTCTGGTTTCTATGGTCTGGTTTCTGTGGTCAGTTTTCTGTGGTCAGGTTTCCATTTTCTGGTTTCTATGGTCTGGTTTCTGTGGTCAGTTTTCTGTGGTCAGGTTTCCATTTTCTGGTTTCTATGATCTAGTTTGTGTGGTCTGTTTTGTGTGGTCAGGTTTCCATTTTCTGGTTTCTATGGTCTAGTTTTTGTTGTCAGGTTTCTGTGGTCAGGTTTCGATTTTCTGGTTTGTATGGTCTGGTTTCTGTGATCAGGTTTCTATTTTCTGGTTTTTATGCTCAGGTTTTTATGCTCATGTTCCTTTGGTCTGCTTTCAGCGGCCTGGTTTCTGTGGTCATGTTTCTATTTTCTGGTTTCTATGGTCTGGTTTCTGTGGTCAGGTTTTGCTCTGGTTTCTATGGTCTGGTTTCTGTGGTCAGTTTTCTGTGGTCAGGTTTCCATTTTCTGGTTTCTATGGTCTAGTTTGTGTGGTCTGATTTGTGTGGTCAGGTTTTGCTCTGGTTTCTATTTTCTGGTTTCTATGGTCTGGTTTCTGTGGTCAGGTTTTGCTCTGGTTTCTATGGTCTGGTTTCTGTGATCAGGTTTCTGTGGTCAGGTTTCTATTTTCTGGTTGCTATGGTCAGGTTTCTATGGTCAGGTTTCTATGGTCTGGTTTCTGTGGTCAGTTTTCTATGGTCTGGTTTCTGTGGTCTGGTTTCTGTGATCAGGTTTCTGTGGTCATGTTTCTATTTTCTGGTTTCTATGGTCTGGTTTCTGTGGTCAGGTTTTGCTCTGGTTTCTATGGTCTGGTTTCTGTGGTCAGTTTTCTGTGGTCTGGTTCTGTTCGGTTTTGTCTGGTTTCTTGGTCTGGTTTCTGTGTCAGTTTCGGTTTCTCTTTTCTTGTTGCTCTGGTTTCTATGGTCGTTTCTGTGGTCAGGTTTCTGTGTCAGGTTTCTATTTTCTGGTTTCTATGGTCCCTAGTTTGTGTGGTCTGATTTGTGTGGTCAGGTTTTGCTCTGGTTTCTATTTTCTGGTTTCTATGGTCTGGTTTCTCTGGTCAGGTTTTGCTCTGGTTTCTATGGTCTGGTTTCTGTGATCAGGTTTCTGTGGTCAGGTTTCTATTTTCTGGTTGCTATGGTCAGGTTTCTATGGTCTGGTTTCTGTGGTCTGGTTTCTGTGATCAGGTTTCTGTGGTCAGGTTTCTGTGGTCTGGTTTCTGTGATCAGGTTTCTGTGGTCTGGTTTCTGTGGTCTGGTTTCTGTGATCAGGTTTCTGTGGTCAGGTTTCTATTTTCTTGTTTTTATGCTCATGTTCCTTTGGTCTGCTTTCAGCGGCCTGGTTTCTGTGATCAGGTTTCTGTGGTCATGTTTCTATTTTCTGGTTTCCATGGTGTGGTTTCTGTGGTCAGTTTTCTGTGGTCAGGTTTCCATTTTCTGGTTTCTATGGTCTAGTTTTTGTTGTCAGGTTTCTGTGGTCAGGTTTCGATTTTCTGGTTTGTATGGTCTAGTTTGTGTGGTCTGATTTGTGTGGTCAGGTTTTGTTCTGGTCTCCTGGCTGGAAGCCGATTCGGCTGCAGAGTCAGTTTGAGGCTGCGGATGAAAGAGCTGTGACAGATCTCTGGCTGAACATCAGGCGGCATTTAGTTCTGCTCGGCTATTTCATGTAAGAGGCCGTAATGAGCGCTGAGAGACACGGCGGACGTGAAGAGCCTGGCGCTTCCAGTCCAAGCTCAGATTAAAGGGACAATCTGTCATTTTGTTCAAATGTTTTCCTCCTGACTGCCAGATTTACAAGAGGAAGACAGATGAGCCTCCACAAAATGCCAAAATATTAAAGCTCCAATAATTTAGATCCTGAGTTCAGATCGACATGGCTTCAAGCATCAAATTTAATTAGTGAGTTTATTTAAAATGACATTAAACGTCTTCTTATTCAAACATGAACAGCTTCTGCAAAGAGAAAAATAATATAAAAATTCACACTAAAGCACAATAATTGAACGATTTTAGCTTTCTTATCATAATTGCTCCTCATAGCTCCTAAAAAAAACTAATGCACAAAACATTGAACTCATGTGTTATTCATCCAAATCAATGGAGAAGAATCAGCTTCCAGGTATAAAATGGACTCAGTCATAAAGGTACGAAGTGACGATGGTCCAAAAACCAGAAACGTTCTACAAAGTTGGGTTTCTGGCTTCATCAGCAGCCATTCCTGCATCTGTTTGGTGTGGAGTGCTTTAGGCCCCAGTCACAACACTCCATATGTTATTGTCTGTGGGATTCCATATAAAGAAGTTTAAATTACCTCTTTTTGTCCAGATGGTGTCGTCATAAACTACAGACAACATAAACCTTTGGAAAAATGGACCAGATAAATATGAGGAGACAATCATCAGAATAATTAAATGTATTTTACCAGATATTTGGTTTTTATCTCGTTTAAACGTTGCTTTTTCCCCTTCCAAACTAAACCCTGCATTTCTCTTGTCAACAATAGCCTATAGTGTGTTACCTGAAGCGACAAAAATGGATAAATGCAAAACACGATTGGCAAAATATGGGTCCCAATGTACATAGAATCAATTATAGATTGTAAAAAAGAACATAAATTGTACAAACTTTGTACCATAACATTCATAAAAATAAAAAACGAGACGATCCTGTAGATGTCGCTCTACAGTGGATCCCTGCTGTTCTGAATATTTGACTTCCCACTTTAAATATGCTTATAATTATGTTAATACTTCAAACACCAAATATACCTTAATGTGCAATAATACACACTGTACTGGCACTATACTGATAAAGGTAACATCTATAGTCTTCTTTATCTTTATTCCTAAGGATACAGCCTATCAACGCCAATGATGAAAGTCAAGTAGCTATTCCAGCTTCCCAAGATGCATGTTTAATGTTTTAAATATGACAAAATGAGCAAATAGGCAGATTTTCAATGACTAATTTGAAGTTAGATTCCACAGAAGGATTAATGACTAGGTGAATCTGTGAACACAACCTGGTTTAGGTGAGATGTTGCTGGGATTTGTGCCTTTATCTGATCTCTGCACATCCAGTCCACCTGTATAAAACCTGAGAGTTACTGCAGTTCAACCAGAACCCAGTTACCCTGTGGACTGAAGGAGCCGACTGAGGAAAGTAGCGATGCTCTGGATGGAGCAGCTCATTAAAAGCAATTAAAGCACCTGAGACTGCCCTCCATTGCATGAAAGCGCTGATGACCCGTAGGCAGCATGTTGTCTCTCTGACTGGAGGACCTCTGCTGTGATGTCTCTAAAGCAGAAGTTCAGGGTGAACCCAGCGTCTCATTAGACACAATTGGACTTTTTCTACCATTGCCATGAAGGGGCTTCCGTATTTGTGCAGCAGCAGGTTGAAACAAGCAGTGAGTGATGTTTAAAGGTGTAAACTGGCTGTTAATGAGTCTGCGGCGGTCTGGACTCAGACGGAGGGAAGTCAACAGCCGCGTTAACCTGCAGCCTCTCCGCCGGCTGATGAAACGAGCCGCTCTGCCTCCTCTCCACGCGGATCCAACATCATTAGCCGGGAGAGAGACAGTATGTTCCGACGGTAATGAGCCCTCGCCCATCATCCCTCACACCTTAATTAGCAGCGCTCGCTCTCCCCCGCTCGCCGCTAATGGACTGAACAAGGCAGAAAACGAGGACTATTAGAGCTGGACGTGAACTGGGCCCGCCATGTGAAGCTCTGGGAATGTAATCGTCCTCTGGGATGGCTGCCTCGTCTCCTGGACGTCCACGCCGAGACACGGCTGTGTCTCTGGGATGGGACACGTTTCATCAGGCCTCCCTCAAAGGTCAAGGGTCAAAGTCATGCTGGCTTTGGTTACAGGAACGCTGTCAGACTGTTTATGGGGAGGGTTTAATTCGCTCACAGGTGTCAGCTGGATGTGATGTGTGACGGGGGGCGGAGCTAACGGCCATAGATCTCAAGGTCAGGGGTGGGATCAGTCACATGATCAGTGAGGTGAAGAGGGCGGGGTCAAGGTTGAGATGATGAACAGGCTGAATGGTGTACAGGAGTGTCTATTATGGTCTGTATATGAGAGTGTTGAAAAGTATTTATCTGCTTACAGGTTTCTGCTGTTTCCATCTTCAGTTCCAGATTTTATTTATTTATTAAGGAAAAAATGACATAAACCGACTTGGAACATCCATCCATCCATCCATCCATCCATCCATCCATCCATCCATCCATCCCAGTTTCTTCAGATTTTCACACAAATTTATCCCAAATAATCCTGCAGATTTAAACCATCTATTAGAGCTACAATGACTAACAATTGACTCATGAAGTCAGTCCATATGTTACCAGAGTCGTTTCTTACTCTGCTTCGTATAGCAGCTCCTTCTACTCTGAGTTTATGAAGATGCTACGTTTTCACTTCCTGTATATTTGCAGTGAACGATCATTGAAGACAGATAAATGGCTTTAATTGGAACTATTTGTCTTTTATGTATTTGCGTTTACATCGATCTTTCACTTTCATGTTGCGAGTCTGATGTCACTAAAGTCTTTGTATTACAGCCCAAGTTCATCACTGGCCCCCATTTATCCCTCTTTAAAAACTTCTTAGATACATCCCTACTCAGCTGTCTTCATTAATATTTTAAGCTTATTATTATTATTTAAGCTACATTATTAATAAATCATTAATATGTGTAATACTTTTGAATTAAACTGACTTTAGGGTTAAAAACAGCCGGTCTGACAAACACTATACATTTATTAATTGAAACTGTCTGGAGTTTTTGTCAGAATTTTATTCATGTTTTTCCTGACGACCCTGAAGACTTATGGGAAAATATTTCCTAGACTGAAGAGACCGAAGAAGACATTTCTGGAAGGTTTATAGGAAAACTAAAACACGGTGGTGGTAGTGTGATGCTCTGGGATGCTTTGCAGCTTCTGAGAAGCAAAAAAAAAGTTATGTTAGAAAAAGCTTGGCATGATTCTGCCACCACCGTGCTCCACCATAGATATGGGGCTTCTGATCTTATCTTTTGTTTTTCCCTCTTTCCTGGTAACTCAACTGTTTAACCACAGTTTGGGAAAAGTCTGTTTCACTTTCCTCCTCCTCATCCCGCTGTTTCCTTTCAAATGTTTGAAATAATTAGAGAGCATCCGGGGAGATGTTTTCTATGATCCTTTATTTGTAGTGGAGCTTGTTTTTACCAGAATGAGCCTTTAGGGGGTGCAGAACACAGACACAATCAGAGTCTGAATCAATTAGTGTTCAGAGGACAATTAGCCAGCTGGCTGTTATGAAACAAAGCAATTAATGTTACGTTAATAAGTAAGATTTCAAGCAATTCCACATCTTTTGCTAATCACCGTCTAATTACTGCGACGACTTATTAGTGCATCTGATGATGAGAGATTAATCGGACAAATCTGGGGCTTTAGCAAACTCCTCCGAGCTGCTGTGGCATCAACATCTGGACCGAATGTCGTTCAGGCTGGTTATGTCACTCTGCTGATGTTGGGAGGTCCAGCTGGTGTGACTGACACCGAAACATGAGGCGTTTATGGGTCATGGTAAAACGTAAAGGTAGAAACATGAACAGTGAGAAAAGGGCGATTTCTTCTTGTAAAACTGTACTGTACTGTAAAAATGTGCATCTCAGAGTCAGTTTGAAATACAACTTCTGTTCAGCTTCTGTCCCCCTGCCTCACATTTACAGATGAAACTATGGGGGGGGACACAAAGAAAAAAACAGAGAAAATAAGATATCAAACCCAAAAACATAAACAACTGAAAATGATCAAAGGAAGAAAAAATTACAAAATGAAAAACTGAAAGGATCAATCACTATAATAACCTAATGAAATGCAAAGAACCATGTTAAATGAGCAAATCAACATATTTACAAAACAAGAAAACTTTTTAAATGCAGATTTTCTTCTAAACTTAAAAAAAAAATTAAACTCAAGAATTGAACAAAGAAAAACCCAAAAAAAATACTAATTTTACACCTTAAGCTGCATTCACACCGCACATTTGGTCAGCGTTAGCTGCGGCAAGATTACGTGTAAAGTCTACGGTGGAGTACGTCAGAGGTCCGTAAAGGCCTCTGCGTTGCGTTGAGTACGTTGGCTCCGTCAACGACGCTTACGTTTCATACGGCAACGTACCAACGCATGCGTCAAAGAAGTTCAGCAAGCTGAGCTTTTGACGGACCCAACGCAGTTAACGCAGTGCGGCAACCAATCAGAGCGTCTCACTGTAGTGATGTCACTATGCACGTATCTTGAATGAAGCGGGGGTCCACTGAAAACATTTTCAACAAACGCAGATTTAAAAACTCATAAATAACACTTACCGAAGTCAGATGGACAGGCGCTCATAAAGAGGAACAGAGAACCTGTAGTTGGTGTCCTGGTAGGAGATTTAAGCTCTGATGCGGCACAGGAGGTCGTAAAATTAGGCGCGGGACAGACGGAAGTAGCACTGAAAGCGAACCTCATCCATAAGCAGCTCCTGGAGCAAATGGTTAAACTCCCCAAACTCAGAATGCATCTGAATAATGGCTGCTGATGCACCCGATGTCAACGTTGTCTAGCTTTATCTAGCTAATAAAGCCAAGCCACTCTCTCATTACGATCCACCATAGTTCAGAACTTACGGTAACAGAGGAAGCCCCGCCCATGCGTTGTTTTTTCCTCAGAAGCAGGCTATGGAAGCCAAAAAGTACATACATCAAACTTCATCCGTTGGATGCGTTGCTCGACGTAACCAACGGATGCGGTATGAATGCAGCATAAGAGTTGTCTAAACAGTCTGAACAGTTCTTTCATAGTAATAAATGTCAAACTAGAGATGAGCAGCCAAAAGAAGATGAGTTATACAAATATATCAATATCTAGTTGACGGTAATTGAAAAAAATAGTTTAAGACATTTTTGAAGCCAATCATTTTTCTCCTTATTTACTGCTAGCATTGTTAGCTCAACATTATCCTCTGGCCCAGTCAGTGTCAGATTACAAATGGCCGCTCAGTGTTTAGTGTTAGAGACTCACCTGTGATTGGCTCTGGAACCAGGAACCAGGAACCAGGAACCAGGAACCAGGAACGACCCAGCCGGCTGAGAAGGAAATCTGTTTCCTTCCAACATGACTGTTGTGATTATTTGCCAGTAAAATTCTTCTATTTTCCACTTTCAGGCTTAATATTTGAGGCTAAAATGTAAACTTGTGATCCAGTTGGAACACCATTTTTTGTGTCAGGTTTGTGGTCAGCAGTTTCACTTCACGAGTTCAGAGAGTCGACAGAATCCCAGTCTAGGTGAGTTTTATCTCTGGCTTTACGTATGCATAACTTTAAGCTCTCCAAGTCAAAAAATTAAGACAGTTGTTCTCAACCTTTAACTTGATCCTTTTTTATCATTAAATAACCTGATTTTCTTTTTTTATAAAGTGATAAAATTCCTAAACGACAGATTATTTATTCCCAATGGTGAAACTAACTCTATATGTTGGAGTTCTGATGGGCTAAATTCAGCTTCTGTTGAACTGATTCATGGTTTTATTAGAAAGTACTCAGTAAAAGCAGTGATACCACTAGAGTAATGGTAGAGGACCAGTAGTTTATCTGACAGACCAGTAGGAACTGGTCTCTCTGGTTTGGTGGAGCAGCTCCACCTCCTCGCTTTCAGGTGGGACTTGTTTCCTGAGTGAATCCTGCAGAAAACAGGTGAAGGTGCCATTAAAAGGCAGCTGTTGGCTCCGTCGATTACAGCGCAGCGAGCGAGCGGGCGGGACGGGGGGGTAATTGACATCCTGGTGGGTGAAGGTCAGGGCGGCTGTGGGCTGATCACAGGAGGCTGAGAGGGTTTATGTTCCCCTCTGGAAACAAACGCTGCAGTCGTCAATCAGAGAGCTGCAGCTCCAGAGCGTCTGAAGAACGACGCCAGGTTTCACTAAACTCAACAATCAGCTGGAGATCTCCCTGGTTCTATCGTCCAGAACATGGATGCTTGTTGACCCAGATTTAGGTTGAAATGCTAAAAACGTCCAGAAATGAATGTTTAAAGGTTCAGAAAACCTGCCGACGAACTGACAAGTGCTGATATTCCTGCAACTGCCACAAGACACGTGAGCTTTGGTTTTTTCTAAAGACTCAGAATAGATTCAGAAATGTCATTTTCATTTAAATGTATGTAAAAAAAAAGGTGATGATGATTATAGTTCCTGGAGGATTTCCACCATATAGAGGAATAAACGCCCATCTTAGACTCTGCTGTGGCTCAATTTGAGCAGAAGGAGTAATTATCCATGGAGGTTGAGGACAGACGAGGAGACAAAGAGCTCAGAGGGCTGTGAACTGATGAGCCTCTGATTACCACTTGGTTTGGGTATCTGGCTGTTTACGCGCCGTCCCCGCTGGGACCACAACTGGAGCCAACGCAGCGTGGCGTCTTGATGCTCGCGGGCGTCTTTCCTCGTCTCAGGAAGCCGACGAGCACACTTGGTGACTAATCGAATTAAGGTGACGGAGTTTGTTCCGCTCTGTGGGCCCACCTGGACAACATCAGACTTCACCTGTTTGTGAAGGAAAGTCGTAAATGACCCAAAATGATCCGATTTAACGGGTTAAAGTGGCAAAGCGGAGATTTCTAGGGTTTATTGGGGCTGAAACAGAATCCTAGTTGGTCAACTTGAACATCAGGAAACCGTTTCTCTTCTCTGTTCATCAAAGCAGATAAGCTGTTGAATTTGTCTTTTCACATCATTTCCAGATTTCTCCTCTTCACCTCATCCCAAAGGTTCAGCCAACCTGATAACCAACAGGCCCATGGCATCACACATCCTCCACCGTACTTAACAGTGGGCATGTTGTCCACATCTTCATCCTAAGATCTACGGCAGAAAAGGTCAGCCATAGTCTCATCTAACAAAAACTAAGGGCTACAACCCAATAAAGTACCGCAGGTTATCTATGTGAGGGCAGGACTGCAAAGACTGGCCCTCTGAAGAGAAATGTTGCTTCTTGTTGCCATTTTATGAAAGATCTGTAATATTTAAAGACGACTGAACGGAGAGGAAAAACTTGATAAAGAGAGCAAAGAACCTGCAGACAAAGAAAAACAAGAAATCTGGAACAATGTGATAGAAAAGGAAGCCACTGGAGAAGGAAACGAACCGGAGAGTTTAGATACGCTGAGGAGGAGTGGAGAGTGACGCAGGAACCAAAGGACCTAAAGGAGGGGAAACCAGATGCAGGTGGAGAATGAAAGAGCAGAAGGAGAAAGAAGGGAAATAAAGGTTTAAAGGGGAAGTTTGTTTTGTTTCAACCTGGACCTTATTTCTAGAATTTATTACGTTCATTTAATCACCCAGACAAGTTTGGAGCCACTAGGAGTCCTTCAGGAGAAGTTTAGATCCATTGCAGATCAGCGTATGTCCATATAATGGGAGATAATGTGACAACGATGTCCAGCCTCTAAATAAGGAATTATCTGCCACTAAACTCGTTTCGCCAATATTTCTTTAAGAATTGCTAGCTCTATTTCCCGGTGAGTTTGGAGCATCTCAGAGGTGCTGTGCTGTTTTACTGGCTTTTAATCAAACCGATTCCAATTTACACTAACTCGCAGCCGCCCACCTTTGTAGAGTGTAGCCTGAGCACATTGCAGAAAGGAGCCTGTAGAAGCTGAACTTAGTCATTTTGTTTCTGTAATCTGGAAACACGCAAACATGAACCATGATGACGTCTGCAGTAGTTCTGTCTAACCGACCGCCGTAGAGCAAAGAAAGTCCTGATCAGACCAAAGCTGGGATGTTATTTAAATCAGGTGTTAGTGTAGATGGATTAAACGTCTGAAAAACACCATGAAGACAACAACTCACCACCTGAGAGACACTCTGAACTCCCAGTGGAATAGAGCTAGTGATTTATGAGCAAACATGGTGAAATTAAGGAGTTAGTGGCAGATAATGGCTTATTTAGATGCTGATCTTTGGCTGACCCATTATATTAAAATAAGATAATCACCAATGGATCTAAACTTCTCCTGAAGGACTCCAAGTGGCTCCAAGCTTGTCTGGGTGAGTAAATGAACATAACAAATGCTAGAAATAACGTCCAGGTTGAAAAACAAAACGGTACTTCCTCTATAGAGACTAAACAGAAGAAACTCTAAAAGAACTAACTGAACATTTAACTAGAAATAAGATCTAAGTGATTAAATGTGGATTTATTATTCTCCATTTTCAGATAAAAGTCAGGTTCTGGTCCAGAGGTCTAACTTTCAGCTCACAGGAATCGACTTTAAGAGCTAAATATGACCTAATCTCTAATGTTCACATTCAAAATATTTAGGAAAAACAGCAGAAATACAATAAGATGTTGTTAAAGAAGGACAGAAAATCTGATTTAGCCATTTTAGTTCCGTTTTCTCTCATTTACAAAGGCGTTCTGTATCTGATCTGTTTCTGCTAATCACACTCAGGAGATCATGTGACCTCCAGTGGCCCCGCCCACTCCTTACTGTGTTGAGGGGGGGTCGTTTGGTCCTTGGGGACCTCCGTCAGGAAATGGGTCAGCGGCTCGCTGAGGTGGAAACACGCGCACACACACCTCAGCGCCAGCGGCGGCTCACCGATGCAGACAGAGGCTCACTTTGTCTGCGTTATTTTCTGCAGCGACTTCATAACTTCTCTTTTTAACCTGCGTTTCCATGGTAACAGATGAGTGACACATCCTGTCTGAGCAACAGGTTGTGTGGCTGGGGAGGAGGAGGTTCTGACGGTCTGACAAGAGGTTCTGCTCCCTGTTGGTCCAGAACCAGAACCTGAAATGTTTCCCCATCCTGCTGGTGGTGGTTTAGTTTGTGGTTGGAGATTCATCTGGTTTCATCCGACCAACAGGTTTTCTTCAGACTGCAGGCCTAGTCAAAGTCCTGCCTTTAATCTAATGGAGAATCTGTGGGGGCAGCAGACGATTAGGGTGATGGTACGGAGGGAGGAAGTGCAGAAAGCTGCTCATTGGTCGGAGGAAAGCTCTGATTGGCTGGGAAGAGTTTTCTTTCTACGGCAGCGTGAATCTCTCCTCCAATCAGAAACAAACTTCTTCATTTATTGAAAATAAATCCAGACTTGGAGCTTGGAGCTCTAATTCCTTTCAAAATTAAAGTCCACCATGTTAAACTTGTTGCCTAAAATGAGACATTTTTACAGCTTGTTTAATTTAAATATTCACAAATCGTAAGAGATTGAACAGAAACGTCAGTGAAAATGTTCTCTTAATGATCTTAGAAACAAATAATGTAAAGATGAATCCCTTCTTACAGGAAATGGGTCCAAACAAGCCAACGATGTTCCAAATAAAGATTTTATATGACTAATTATATGATTGGCTAAAACATTACTAAGGAAATGAAGGATGAAAAAAATCTTAAAAACCATAGATTTCTGACGAGCAAAATACACTTTAGTCATTTATGTAATATTACATTTCCTCCAGCAGATTTCATATTTTTTTAAAGATTTCTGTTAATTGGATTCAGATTATTTGAAGCTTTATTTTCTCTGTCTTTATTACATAAAAAAATACCCAGATTAGGCCAACATTACATTTTAAAGCATGATCTATAATAACGTCACCTGTTTAAGGGCGTGTATCAGAAATATTAAAAACGGGCACAATTAAATAATTGTTAATAAAAAAATTCTGAGACAATATTTCTGAAACTGAATAAATAAATCAATTTGAACATGTTTGAAAATTTAGTGAAGAGGAAATTCTGAGTCCAGAACGAATCAGTTCTGTTTCAAAAGCCTCTTTATTTAACTTAACGTAAGTATTAATACATTAATAATCAGTTAGAGTCTGTATAATGTTCTATTAACGTTCATCTAATTAAAATCCATAAGATTCATTTTCATCTTCAGAGATTTTTATAAAATCTGAATTTTTAGAGGTTTAAAGGAAAACTAGGTTAAAATCTGTTTTAAATGTTTATACAATGAAAATAAATATAAATACCTGAATCCATCCAGAGGAAGATTTCATGTTTCTCCTCCTCTGCAGATCCTCAACTGCATGGAAGCAGCGCCATCTGCTGGCAATAGGAAGGAACATCTGCAGAGTCGGATCCTGATCAGGTATTTAAATTTATTTCATCTTCAGAAACATCAGAGAAATTAATGTGCAGATTTATGGAGCTTCTTCTTCACCTCCTCTTCTGTTTCTGTTCCGTTTGGGCTGCAATGCGCTCAATGCGCTGCTGCCACCTAGCGGGTTCTTGTGACACTGCACTAAATAGATTATTTATTTGTTTTAATGTTTAATTAATTTTCGTCTTTTAAATAGTTTCTCAGGGGCAAACAGAAATGAACCGAACCGGCTCATTGATATAATTTAGCAGATTATGCAGCTTTATTGAAGGAACAGATAAATAATGTAACAGTGAAAAACTAAACCTGAGCTTTAATCACAATATTTTAACAAAGAAAAACCAAACAATAAAGAACATGTTCACATTTAGTATTTATAGGTTTCATAAATAACTGCTGCTGGATGGGTGTTAAAATAAAACCTATTTATTAATATTAAGACAAAAACAAGCAGGTTTTAAAACGTTATTATTTCAAATTTGCTTCATATTTTCTGTCAGATTCAGAAATCAGAATTAAATTCAATACAGAGTAAAACAGGTTCAGATCTAAATGTGGACCAAATTATTTAGGAGCAGATTTTTGCCTCTTCTGATCATTATCAGATGAATTATCCATAATAGTTTGTCTTCTGACTCGTCTATTATTGATAATAAAACTATAACTTTTCTTTATGTTCCCACACAGGAGATCATCTCCCCTCACGTCCCACCGTATAGTTACTAAACATGAAATATGAGCCCCATTTAGCTAGACTGAGACTAAATACAGATAATATTAAAGCAATTAGTGCAACAATATAGCAGAGGGTTTATTATATTTCTATTTTCAGCTTCAGTCTCACATCCGACCAAGAATAATAAGCAAACGTAGAGAGGAGTGAGCCAATAGGAAGCTGGGTTGTGTTTTCTGCATCAAATGTTCGTCAGTCGGAATAAAGCTGATCATCTGAACATTTTATATTGTTAATAATCTTTGAGCTATTTTAGGTCAGGTTTACTGTAACGCTGCAGCCGTTATTAGATCAGACTGAGACGTTCTCTAATCTATGAGCTCTGTGTTCATTCAGACACGCCGCAGCAGCAACAGAAGGGTTTCCCTCTAAAATCCCGACCGGGAAATGAATTATATGAGAATAAAACCATAAAAACGAAAGTTATCGTAAAGATGAGAAATAATTTTCAGACTCTGACTGAGCAGCTTTTAGCAGCAGCATGAAACCTTTTTGTTTTGACTTCATCCTGCTGTTTCCTGTTTGTTCCTGAACATCGGAGTGTGTGTGTGTGTGTGTGAGAGTATTTAATGGACTGAATAGATGTTCAAGGTTGTGAGAGCGAACTAATGGATTTATATTTACCTGCCTGCATTCAGAGACTCCTCAATCGGTCCATTAGGACAACAAAACACGAGTTCTTCAGAACCAAAACGACTTTGCAGCGTCTGACGGACCTGAAGTAGCATCACTTCACTCCAGTCTGCAGAAATACTACATCCTCTAACAACAGGATAAACATAAAACATACATCAAAATCTTAAAGTACATGTATGTTTCAGCTGTAGATGATATAAAAACCACAGCTGGAGCTGAAACTAAAGGAGGAACTTCAGAGAGTCAAACCATCCGTCATTGATGGTGAGGATTTGATTAATGAGAACCCAGAATGCTTAGAGAAGCCACAATCAGGCAGTTACCAGATCACCTGACAGTCTGTAACATTGGAGGCCCCAGCTGGGATAGAAAACATCTCCCTCACCAGACCTCCATGTTACACTGAATCTGACTGAAATATCAAGAGTTAATTTAATTATTAGTGCTATTTTAATAAATATAGCTCAATATGGATTAGTTCACACAGTGGAAACCTCCTTAGCACCAATACATGAGCTAATATTTAAAGGGGACATATTCTGTCTGCTTTTAAACAAGTTATAACAGGTCTTTGATCTGAGAAAAACATATTAATAAAGTGTTTTGCCCAAAAATCTCTCCCTCATAAATTGATCTCAGTAGCTTAATTTTTGACCTTTTCATTCTTTTTATTAATGAGCTGTCTCACTTTTATGCTAATTAGGGGCTACAGACCACGCCCACTTATCTGGTTACTAGGCTGCAGGTTTATCACTCGTCCTGTCAAAATGGGAAATAAATACATAAAATAATTTTTTCTTTCTTTCTTTCTTTCTTTCTTTCTTTCTTTCTTTCTTTCTGCAGTATCAGGTATTCATTAGTTAAATGCATTTATTTAGGGTTCGGACGTAATCAAAGTCACCTGCTGACAATGTAATGTTGAGCTGAGCATCATCTGCATAGTTATACGAACTAATCTTATTGGTTGTCATGATCTGGTTTAGTGGGTAGGTATTAAATAGAAGAGGCCCTAGGATGGAGCCCTGGGGGACCCCACGTGTGATTTCTGTTTGTTATGATGAAAAATGACCTAATAACACAAATAAATCAGGATTAGATATAGGTCTGTAGTTCTGCATTACCAACTTATCCAGCTTGTTTCTTCATTAGCTGGTGGTAACTGGTGAAATCAACTGGACTTCCTTATGTGTATCCCTTTGGCTGACACCTGAATCCTGATTTAATTGGCCTTCAAGTTGAAATTCCAGTTTTATTAATTTCCTCCCTTTGACTCTCCTCTTTATCAGTGAACTTTTCTGTTGTTTGTGCATCAAACTCATGATGTTTTCTCTGTGAAGACACATTTCAGATGGAGAAACCTGCTGACCCCTGTGAAGACCAGAATAAGGTACGTGGAAAATCAGCCTCACCTCCTTGATGGAGATAAACCCCGAGACAAAACGGCATTAGTGACGCCGAGGCTTCAGACAAAAGGAGGAGGCTGCAGCAGCTGTCTGTGTCGGTAACTGTACACCTGGATGTGCTGGTTTGAATCCCGTCCCGCCTGCTGTGACAACATGCCACCTCAGTGCTAATCTCCCAAACCTGGGCTCTGACATTTAACACAGGACAACAAGGCAAGGCAGAAAAATGGAGATTTAGAAGCTTTTTCGGATTATTTTTTATTTATTAAGGCCTAAAAAAGGAAAAGAAAGCGATTATACACGGGAATAAAAAACGTCCTAATAAAAGGACAGATGAAACGAGTAAAAAATGAGCGGAAAAAGTTGTTTCCTCTGGAAACAAAGTGTGTTTGTGTTTGTGAGGTGGGAGGAAGAGGAGGGAGGAAGATGCTCCATTGATTGGTGCAGCGGTGTGTGTTTGACCGGCATGAACGAAGCCCGGCGGTGACGTTGAGCCCAGAACCCCGTGTGTCCTTGACAAGCGGGATATAAAAGCGGAAGAGACGCTCAGAGCCCCAGAAGAGGAAGGAGAGGAAGAAGTCATCTTCATCCAGAAGCAGAAGAACAACACCAGCAATGAGAGGAAACGGCAAACAGCGGTGAGTTTTTAACATTCGGGGAGTTCGTTTTTCTACTTTTTAAAGCGGAAGACGACAGTTTATGGTCTGTTCACGAGAAATCAGAACTTTTATGATTAAATGAAGTAAAAAACTCTTTAATATTTGGTTAAACCCGGACAGCAAAATGTAATTCAAGCTTTTATCGGCTCTCTAACCCGTCATCTAGCAGTGTTCTGCTCGTCTCCTGATGATTTCTTTCCTGATCAGCTCCAAGTCTGTCCGACAGGAAGGCCTCCGTACCATCACCCTTATCTGGAACTCACAGATCCTGTCTGATTATAGTCAGGATTTTAGCTCAAAAAGGTTCATTTTACTTCCAGACAGAAGAAACTTTAGAAATATTACAGACCTTGTTAGAAAACGAATGTTAAATTTGTTTTATTACTTTTATTTCCATGATTCCATGATTTTATTTAACACAAGGGATTGAGGGCTTAAAAATTAAAGCTGATTTTTCTTCATACCAAAGCCGATTTCCCATTTGAATAGATTTTTTTTCTTTCTTCCCAAACTTTCTTAAAAAGTAATTGCAAGTGATGAAAGTTTATTCCAGTCATCTGGTCCCAGAGCTGACCTGAATTCAAAGCTAAAAAACAAGATGGTGGTCCTGGGCCCATTGACATCGGTCTATTCCAAGTAGGGCAAAGGTTAAAAAACAACTTGATTTTCCAAAAAGCAAATCTTCATTAACAGAATGATTAATCAATAAAATGATTAATCAATAAAACCGATCAATCGATAAAATCGATTAATCGGTTTTATTGATTAATCGGTTTTATTGATTAATCGATTTTATTGATCGATTTTATTGATTAATCGGTTTTATTGATAAATCGATTTTATTGATTAATCGGCGAGCTCTAAGAGGGATGTAAGAAAAATACCAATATGCTGATGTATCATGATATTTTCTGACAAGATATTGTATCTATATCAACATCAATGTATTGATTTTTATTTTTTAGAATATGAATGGAACCATTAATGATGACAGCAGTTTTTGTAGTAAATTTTAAAGTATAACTGGGAGTTGGTGGCTGTTTTTTTTAACCTTCTTTATTCCACTGGATCATCTGGTAATAAAACTGGATGTTTCAAGTATGAAACGGGTTTGAGTGTTTAGAAATGGTTAAAATCAGTTTTAAAAATCACAATATATAGTCTCAATCATAGAATCGTAATATATCCATACATATCGTATGACCATCAGTATTTTAGTTGTTGTCTATCTTGAAGATTTGATGTCCGGAATCGTTTTAATGTGGCGGTTTCTCTGCTCGTCTCTGATTGGTTGACAGGATAATGTGTCCTGTGTGGTTGTTGGTGGCGGTGGGGATTGTGGGCGGAGCCAGAGGAGCGCTGGGTCAATGCTGGGAGAATCCGAGCTGCCAGGACCTGAACTCTGAGAGCGGCATGATGGTAATCCAGGAACTAGCCTGGTCCCACATCCATTTCTATCAGATTGAATCCGTAAAACATGTAACCATGTTGGTTTCCTGATTCTCCGTCTATCAGGACTGTATCCACGCCTGCCGCTCTGACCTCACCGATGAGACCCCCATCATCCCAGGTGAAGCTCACCTCCAGCCTCCTCCTCCTCCCCCCTCAGAGCTCTCCTCCTCCTTCACCTCCTCCTCCCCTCCGTCCAAGCGCTCCTACTCCATGGAGCACTTCCGCTGGGGGAAGCCCGTGGGCCGGAAGCGCCGCCCGGTCAAAGTCTACACCTCCAACCAGGAGGAGTCGGCAGAGGCGTTCCCAGGGGAGATGAGGAGGCGGGGGCTGGCCAAAGAGCTGCTAGCGGCCGCTGAGGCGGAGGAGAGGGCCCAGGAGGTGATGGAGGAGGCGTCGGAGGAGCACCAGCAGCTGCTGGAGGGCCTGCAGCAGAAGAAAGACGGTCAGTACAAGATGAAGCATTTCCGCTGGAGCGGCCCGCCGGCCTCCAAACGCTACGGCGGCTTCATGAAGAGCTGGGAGGAGGGCCGCCAGAAGCCCCTGGTCACGCTCCTCAAGAACATCATGAACAAGGAGGAGCAGATGTAGGAGGAGCAGACGGGGTCAGGGGTCAAGGGCCAGGGAGGAGGTCCAGAAGTAACCAATAAAAAGCTCCAAAACTGCTGAATGTCACGTCATTTTCACTGAGAGCAATCAAGACATGAAGATGTTTTGGTATTTATTGTTTTGTGTAAATAACTGTATTTATTATATGGAGAGAAAAAAAAAGTCATTTGCAAGCAAAAGAAAAGACGTGTTTGTGTTTATTTCTGGTCTCTGCAGATGAAACTCAGAAAGCAGCAGGAGTCTGGATGATTCAGTGAAAACGTGCAGAAAACAAGAAACATGTTCTGGCTGTGATCTAGAATACAGTTAGTTTAACAGAACACTGATCCACTAACAGGGAAAAACTCCAAAAATAATGCCGTCTATAAGCACACAAATAATTGATCATAGTTTTATCTTTCATCCAATTCATCATTAAACTGGTCTGAAGGATTCAGTGAGCCTGGAAACACAGAAGGGCGGCAGAGAGAGCTTCAACCTAAAAAATCTAATCCTGAAAATAAGAAAACCCTTTTTTTTTTTTACTGAAATAAAAAAGCAAGAGGAAAAAAACCCCCGTTATTTCCCGTTTAATTTAAAGTTTTCTTATTGCTGTGTTTCCAACCGGCTTTCAGCTGGTTGACATTACCAAAAATAAATATATTTTGATTATTTTCAGAGTTTTACAGTCCTTAATTATTTTCAGTTAGCCACAGTTCATTTTTCTGGGAGTAAAACTTCATTAAAAAATTGCACTGGCTATATTTTCAGCTAAAGTAACATATATTATTTAAATTACTCAGTATTTCTTCTTTAATTCTTGTTCTGTATGTTTTTTTACTAATTATAAAATACATATCTAAAAAACGAGTATAGATTATGTAGCTTATTACTCAAAAAATCAACTTATAGCTTCAGTCATTAGAAACTGTTGAAAACGATGGTGAATTATAAGTCCTCATCGCCCTCTGGTGGTGAACAATGGTAACAAAAGGGATTCTGAATATTAATTATTAAAAGGCTGTTGTGTTTATCTTTCTTTGTTATAAATATAAGTTCAGATAAATTAGATGACATAATTGTTAAGATCACGTTATACTAATTATCATGTTCTGTCAGAAGTACTGAGATGCTTTAATATGTTGATATTTTTTCTTATTGAATTAGACAATCATATTTTCTGTTTCAATGAATAATTAATAAACCAGCTTAAAATGTATTTACAGATACATTCAGTTATGGGAGTTCTACTTTGAAGAAAGTGAAAGTGAAAAATTCCGACTTATAAAACTGAATTATTGGTGAGAAGTTGCAGGGACCAAACGTTCACAGGAAAGGGTAAAATAATCATCAAGAAGTCCCTGCAGGGCAGATATCACGAGCAGATGGAAGATGTTGCTGATACTGAGAAGTTCTATCAATGATTTATTTTCAGTTTTTCACTGACTTGATATTTGAGATCTTCTTCTACGTCTCCTGGTTCTAGGGACCATTCGGTCCTCGTTTCAGATCCTGAGCAAATCTCTCAACAGTCTTCTGCTGAAAGTTTTCACCTGGACAAAACGATGGAGATGTTAACATGAGTGAGTTCACACTACATGTGCCAGTCTGATCTCTTTACTAGCTGGTTTGTTGGCAGTGTGGTTAACAATAGCCTGATGTGAGTTTGCAGTAGTCAGATCTCCTTGCCCCTGTGCTGGTAGGTTGGCAGTGTAGTTAGAGGTGTTATGCTTTGCTTTGGAATCCTTGGTTCAAATCCTGCAACCGTCAGTATTTCTCTAGAATGTTTGTTCTGATTCAATGTTTTAAAGTGTCTCACAGAAAAGTTAGTGTTGTTGTTTTATTTAATATCTTCTAAGGAATGTGAGATTCCACTATTTGTATCCAGTACATCAGGGTGGTTGGTGGTGTGGTTAAAGGTGCTCTACTATAAACCCAAGGATTCTGGGTTTGAGTCCTGCAGACTTTAAATAAGAATTGTCTTCCAAACCACAGCCACAATATCTACCCGATCCACTCCTGTCTGCATCTCAATGAGTGGAACGAGGATGACGGCGGGATGAGCCTGGGTGAAAGCTTTTTGTTGACCGCTTGCTCGTATCGCTTGCTTGTACGGCTTGCTTATACATCCTGTGCATTTTTGTAATGTGGATCACTATCAAGAAGGTATGACAATTGGTAGTTTGTACGTCTGATGGTGAAGATGGAAATGAATACAGAAACGCACTTGAACAGCGTAGCGCGTAATCAATCACGTCCCTTGCTTAGCCAATGGTTGCCGCATTAAACAGTCTGCAAGTATTCCATGTAATAAAGACCCATAATATTATAGAACCTTTATCCAACCACCGAAACATCTCTTCCGGTTTTAGATAAGCTCAAAGACTTAAATCAAATTTCACCGATGCTGTGCTTAAGAAGGCCTTTTATCAAACTATTTCTTTGGCTTATTGAGTCAGTGGCAACATCTCTGTCAAAGATGACAGAAACACGGTCAGATAAGGTAGTGATTCCAAAACGTTTTTGACTTGTGTACCCCCAGCGCCATTTTCTCATACCACAAGAACCCCCTCAGGGAAATGTGTTGACGATTCTCCAGAAGTAGACTTTACAGCTGATATCATTTGGTGAAAGTATCTGGATCTGACTTTTCCTATCAAGTCATTTAAAGTGGACGTAAGTTCCCTCAGGTGCAGTCTGTGAACCTCGAGTTTGGAGGACTTCCATAATCGCTCAGTTTTGCCGCATATTCTCCTCATACACAGAATGTTGCCATTTAACTAGGGACAGATAGTTTTCTGGAACACTAGATTAGATTTTACTGTAACAACCTGGTCAAATATATCTTTGCAGCGACTATTAAAACAAGCAATGAGACTGTCCACATCATAACAATTGGATCACATTTGATCACTGAACAAAGCAGTAAAATTTTGCACAGAATCTTCAGCGAAAATGCGTCTCTGGAACCTGGTAGCAGCAGCGTTAGGTTCACAAGTAGAGATCGGATCATATAAAACAGAACTGTGATCACTCAAGTGGACCTCCTCAACCCAAAGATGGAAGCATTTAGGATCACACGAAGTAGAAAAACAGAAAAATATATGTACATTAAGGTCAAAATTCCAAAAGCACAGTACTGTGCAGTAATGTGAATATACAACTGAGTAGGAAAAATTTAAAAACCAAAAATATTGACAGAATGTAAATTTTTTGCTGTGCATTAGAAATAGGGTTGGTATCGATTCAAATATCAAGAATCAAAATGATTCAGATTCTCAAGATTCGATTATCACGATCCAATTTAATCTGAACCAGTTCGACATACTGTAGATATGGGTCAGTGCTATTAAAACTGTTTTTAGCAGCTGTTATCTAAATTATATGCATGTAATTCAGTGACTTAAAACTTAGTTTATCAGGAAAAAACTGTATTAGTACTTTAAGAACTAAGCTGTCTGCATTTTTATTCCTATTTTAGCTGTAAAAAAGAATAAAATATGTTAAACAAATAAACCAATTTTAGAACTTGTCACCTGATTTGATTCTTAGAATTTTTATAAGAATAAATTCAGAATAGTTATTTCTCCATTTTTTTCCAACAAAGCCCTAATTATGAATAAAAAAGTTAATTTATTATTTAGAAGATATTAACAGAATGTAAACTGCAAATAACTGCAGCAGAAATGTTGAGTTAAACAGAGCGGATTACAACAGTCGTGTGAACATTACTGAGTTTGTTATAAAAATTCTTCTTCATGCAGCAGTCTATCACTGAAGGAGCTGTAAACTATTAATGTTTATTTATTGAGAAAATGCACTGTATTTATTTGGTTGTTGAAAATTAGTTAAAATATTTTGTTTCTTACATTTAAGATTCAAAGGATTTAACAAGTTTCCTTTGAAAAAGTGCCACAAATACTTCAATGTTTTACTGTTCTATTACAGTAGTTAGAATTTGATTTTTTAAAATGTTTTATTTTCTTCATGTTTTAGCTCACTTTGTTCATGAATACATCTCACCAAATAAACTGTCCATGACTCAGTTAAATGGCCTGCACTTCTATAGCTCTTTATTTAGTCCCCAAAGCACTTCATACTACCTTGATTACTATAGAAACTACTAACTCCTGAGCCACAATTGCTCCTGGGGTGAAAATTAAAGACCTTTTTTCTACAGATAGAAAAAGACGAAATTTTAAGGATTACATTTTTTACAGATGGCAATCCTGCAGGAAACAAAAACTTAAAGGTTAACATATATTTCTCTGATATCCAACTAAAGTTCAGAGCTCTGATAAAGAGAAGACTGAGAAATTGTTTTACCTTTTAGACATATTTTATGTTCTGTAAAATAACAGTCAGAAAACTGGGAACAAATCCTTTTTTATTTTCAAATATTTACATTTCAGTCATCTGCACTTCAAGCACAGACAGTCTAGAATTATTCTTTTCCCAGGGCAAGTCAAATTGTGAACTGATGCGGCTTATTAAAACATAGTAGATAATAACAGTGAAGAACTGAACAACCAGCTGGGCAGTTAAAACAGCAGCTCCACTCACGTCATCATTTTTTAATGACAAATTACTTTGAGAAACCCTGAATTTCACAGCCCACAGATCCTGAGGAGGCAGCCTGTTTATCTGGGACTCATGTACAAAACTGTTCAGATCAGATGGAGAATAACGACATTAGTGACACAAACAAGAAACGTGGCAGAACAGATTGGAGAGAGAAATGATCAAACTTCTTCTGATGGTGATATTAAGAGCCAGGATCAAAGATTTACTGGAAGAACTAGTGAAGAACCAGTGAAGAACCAACTCCAACTCAACCGACTGAATGTGAAAATGTTTCTGAGTGAAAGAGACAGACATGGAGAGACTGAAATATCTGTTCCACAGTGAGAGAGTTTCTCTGACAGGAGGAGACTCTTTAGACTCAACATAGAAACACTGAGGAACCAGGAGACAAGAACCTGAATCCAGGATAAAGAGGTTCAGTGAATGTGGTGTGTGCAACAGACTGGCGTCCTGTTCAGAGTGTACCCTGCCTAACGCCTGATAATTGCTGGGATAGGCTCCAGCTGCCCCGTGACCCTGAATTGGATAAGCGGTTAAGAAGATGGATGGATGGATGAATGTGGTGTTTAAGGTGTGGAGGTGGATCAGTGAGTCAGAGGAGACGCTGTAGAAGGACAGAATACCAGCAGGAACGTCCACATACACTGCTACTCTGTTAGAGACAGACGACGAGATGAATGTATAGTTGTTTTTGTGCCAGACATAGTAACCATCATCAGAGCAGCTCAGACTCCAGGAATGATCATTCTCTCCAAACAAACAGTCATCACTCTTTCCTTTCCTCCTGATTCTTCTGTAACTCACTGATATATCAACTTCTCCACTCCGCTCGACCTCCCAGTAACATTTACCAGTCAGACCATTACTACACAGCAGCTGATACCAGGGATCAAATCTGTCTGGATGATCAGGATATGACTGAAGCTCCTCACATGTCACCTTCCTGTTTTTTTCAGAAAGTTTCAGGTTTCTGTTCACTGTGTTTGCGTCGATTATGAGCTGACAGGAATCTGATAGAGAGAACAAACACAATCCAGCTACAGTTATTGATCATTTATTCACACTTTGATGATGATTCCTGAATGAGTGATGGGACAGTTTGAAGATGGTTGAATGTGAGCTGCTTTATTATCATGAATCCAATGAAAGACACACTTACATGTCCTCAGACCTGGTTTCATCCATCGGACTCCAGGAGGATTCCTGAAAGGAGGAGGGGGTCAGACCATCAGTCTCTTTCAGTAGCAAACATGGACATTGTAATAGATCGGATCAGATTCCACTCTGACATGCTACTGGAAGAACTGGATCTGGCTCATTTGGACTCTGTGACCTGATGCAGATGTTGTCTGGTACATTGTGGGAGAAAGCAAACTGATGGATCAGTATCAACCAAGACAACATGATGCAGCCTTTACTGTCTGTCAGCTGCTAACAATGAACTCTGCTGTAGAAAGCTGCTCATGACTGATGAACCTAGGCTCATGTCTGTGTCAGCCAAGCCGCAGTCAGCCAGGCCTCTGGACCCAATTATCTTCATTTTCTACTTTGGACATTAAAGACTCCAAATCAACCAAAGATCTTCATGCAAAAAAAGTCCTGATCTGTGTGAGACCAGAACTATTAAAGTGATCTGCTGTGATAGGAGCAGCATCCAGGTCACTGTTCTTATATTCACTGAGCACATCATGTAGTGCAGTCAAAGCTAGATCTTTATCTACCTGAGGTGGAATATAGACAGCTGTGTTAGTTAGACTGCTTGATCTTGGTTACACGTGATTATTAATAAGACAGTGAAACAGATGATAAACTAACTGCTGTCTGTTCCAGCTGAGAATCTAACCACTCAGAAGGTTTGACCAGAAAATCGTCACTTTAGCATTTAAACCATTTTTAATCTGGGAACCAGAGAATATTGTTCCTCATTAAAACCCAGAACCAGTTTGATGAATCCTCACCTGAATATCTCCAGTGTACAGTCTGAACCAGACGGAAACTTCTCCCCTGAATCTTGGAGGTTCTCGTTGTTCTGGAGATCAACCTCTTTCAGACAGCAGGACTTGGAGCTAAGAACTGATGACAGAACTTCACAAGTTCTCCCTGAGAGCTGACAGGACCTAAGTCTGAGAGACAAAATAAAAAAGTCAGAAAGAGACTGGGAGAGGATGAGCTGCTGAGTTCTCGCGAGAGCTGTGCATAGGTGAACATGGCGGTTATGTGGTAATGGATACACCCAGGTAAAATAAGACAATCATTTTGAATCAAACGCGGCTTCTAAAATAACCATCAAGTTACTTTTTTTTTTCTCTAAACAACCTGGACGAGGAAACATTGGATTCGCTGGAGTGCTACCTAGACGAGTGCTTTGATAACATCGTTATGGGTAAGTCACGGAAACCTGCTTCAGATACAACAACGAGCACACCGTCGCAGAAGCGCACTCGTTCCGAGGCTAGCACATCCACCGACTCGCCAGATAGAAGCTACGGCGACATCCTGGACTCAATAGACAAGAAGCTAACCAGCCTGGACGCCCGTCTCGCGCTGGTTGAGGTTCTTCATAAAGAATTTCAGGCTCTGAGGGAATCGCTGGAGTTCAGCCAACAACAAGTAGCTTCGCTAGTTACAGAAAACCAAACACTAAAAGAAGACGTTAAAAAACTCACCGAGGGAATGAAGCAGCTGTCTGGAGAAAACAAAAGCTTCAAGGAGTCTATCCTAGACATCCAGGCCCGATCAATGAGGGACAATCTTGTTTTTTCGGGGATACCAGAGCAGGCTGAGGAAGATGCTGAAGTAGCCGTGCGAAAGTTCATTCAACACCAACTGAAACTGCCAGACGACACGGTTAAAAGCATAACCTTCCATCGGGTTCACCGACTCGGAGGTAAGAAACACAACAACACCCGCCCGCGACCAATTGTTGCAAAATTTGAACATTTTAAACAAAAAGAACAAGTCAAAGGACGCGGGAGAGAGCTACGGGGGACGAATTACAGCGTTAATGATCAGTTTCCGAAAGAAATCCTGGACAGAAGACGCGTGTTATTTCCAATTAGAAAAAAACATATTAGTGAGGGCTGTAGGGCTACGGTTAGTGTGGATAAACTGTATGTTAACGGTCAGCTGTTTAGGGACCCTCAGGTTACTCCTTGGCTTTATTAGTCATATTTAACAGAACCAAGACAGAATTAGCTTTATCAGACAACTATAGTTTTTAAAAAAAGCACAGCTCAGCAGGCTGTTTTTGTTTGTTAATGTGGGTAGGGGCAGGGCTGTGCACTTTTTTTTTTTTTTTTCTTTCATTTTTTCTTTTTCACTATTATCTTTCTCACATGTGTACAACCAAATCTCTTTATCACCTTTTTTCCTTTTTCTCTCTCACACACACAGACTTTTATCATGGCATATTCATGTTTTTCCATCATACTTTCATTCTGTACACACCTGTATGGTGCATTATTTGCCTCGCTTTATCTCTGCTACTGGTTTTTTTTCAATCTGGCAACCCTATGGACAAACCAAAATTACACCTATATTCATCCTTGGCGATAGTACATATCTAAGGTTTATCTTAGCTCTATGAATCCTGTAAAATTTATAACATGGAATATTCGCGGCGCTAGCTGCAGAGATAAAACCATTAAGATTTTCAACCATCTTACAAGACTGAAGGCAGATGTCGTCTTACTACAGGAGACTCATAAATCAAGTTCAACAGCTAATGATTTAAAAACACCAGAGTATCCTAATATATTTTCTTCATGCTATAACTCTAGACAACGAGGAGTAGCAATATTAATAAATAGAAATACTAATTTTAAAGTAATAGACACAGCTACAGATCCAGAAGGTAGATTTATAATATTAAAACTATTTATAAATAACCAAAAGTTATGTATAGTTAGTATATATGGTCCAAATGTTGACGACCCCTCATTCTTTCATACTTTCTTCTCGGTTCTGGCTAATCACATGGATTGCTCACTTGTTCTTGGGGGAGATTTCAACTTTGGACTAAATGAAGAAATAGACAGGCTCAGTACAGCAGGGATTCAGCGCAGATGGCAATCCATAGATATAGTTAAACAGTACATGAGCGATTATGGACTCTGCGATGCATGGCGATCGCTTCATCCCAACGACAGAAAATACACTTTTTACTCAAACGTACATCATTCTTATTCTAGATTGGACTATTTGTTAGTCAGCAGCTCACTGTTGAATGACATTTCAGACACTGAGATACATCCTATAGTGATCAGCGATCACGCTCCTGTTTCTTTAAATTTAGCAAATAAAATTGCAACCCTTCAATATAAAAATTGGAGATTTAATACATCATTACTTAAGGATAAAGAATTTATTAAATATATTGAAAAAGAATGGGCTTCATACATGGAATTTAATGATCTCCCTGGTATGTCGCCATCCACTCTATGGGAAGCAGGGAAAGCTGTGATTAGAGGTAAAATAATTTCATTCTCATCAAATAAAAAGAGAACAGAAAATAAACATGTTCAGGAATTAGAAGAAACTATTAAATCATTAGAACCTTCCCTGGATAAAGAGAGCTTAAGTAAAATAAGGAAAGCAAAATTAGAGTTAAATGAAATTATTAATAAAAGGACGCAGTTCTTAATCCAAAGACTTAGAATAGAAAACTTTGAACATAGTAATAAATCAGGTAGCTTCTTAGCTAATCAGTTAAAAATAAATAAAGAAAAAACAACTATATCTGCAATCAAAGACAAAACTGGGAATATAATATATGACCCTGAAAAAATAAACAACACTTTCAAAGAATTTTATGAGACGTTATACACACCAGAGATAAACCCTTCAAATAATGATATTGTACAATTTCTGGATAAAATAACTCTTCCTAAACTTTCAGACAGTCAAGCAAAGGCCCTGGATTCACCGCTAACAGTGTCTGAACTCCAGGAGGCCCTCCAATCTATGCCTAATAATAAAGCTCCAGGTCCAGATGGATTTCCAGCAGAGTTCTATAAAGAATTCTGGAATATTCTGGCACCAACATTTTACAAAATGTTACAGGAAACAAAGGAAAATGGTCGAATACCACCAAACATGAATTCTGCCTACATCAATCTTCTATTAAAACCAGGAAAAGACCCTATGTCTCCTACCAGTTATCGTCCGATTTCTCTTATCAATGTGGATCTGAAAATAATTTGCAAAGCTCTTGCAAGAAGGATAGAGAAAATAACACCTCTAATAATCCACCCGGATCAAACAGGTTTTATAAAAGGTAGGCTCTCTTCCACAAATTCACGTAGATTAATAGATTTAATAGATTATTCCCACTGTAAAAACGTCCAAACCAATATATTATCTTTAGATGCAGAAAAAGCATTTGATAGAGTTAACTGGAAATTTTTATTTGCAGCCTTAAATAAATTCGGATTCAGTAATTCTTTTGTAAACTGGTTAAAAATATTATACAGCTCACCAACAGCATGTATTAGGACCAATAATCAAACATCATCAAGGTTCTTTCTTCAGAGAGGTACCAGGCAGGGATGTCCACTTTCTCCCTCCCTCTTTGCTATTTTTATTGAACCATTAGCAGCAGCAATCAGGCAAAATAATAATGTTAAAGGTATACAATGCAACAAAATAGAACATAAAATCAGTTTATACGCAGATGATGTACTACTTTTTCTACAGCATTCACAAACTTCCTTGTATCAGGTAATTGAGTTAATAAAATCTTACTCAAGAGTTTCAGACTATTCCATAAATTGGTTAAAATCTACAGTCCTTCCTATCAACTGTTCTTA
>JAPXFQ010001681.1:600000-811152 GCA_028564705.1 Apricaphanius iberus | reverse complement strand
CAGCGAGATGCATTGAAAACGATGTCTAAGACCCTCTCCACACACAGCTGGGTATCTCACAAAACTGAACTATTATTTTACGGTTTGACCTGTTGTCCACATGTAAATGCTGATTTACAGAACCAAATATGATTCTAAAAACTCTGGGCAAAGTAAAGATCTGCGTTTTCAACGTCTGCATGTGGACGGATAAAACCGGAGTTTTAGGTGTCGCAACATCACTGTCCACGTGATAGAGACACCAGCAAGATGTCGTCCTGGCAAGACAACTTCTTCTGAGCTCCTGCCAACAATGTCTTAAATTCGTACTTTAAGCCTTCCCCTGAACCACTATTGGGTAACTGTACTCTACTTGTGTTTCCCCATCCTTCTTTAATACGAAGAAGTTACTTGAAGATAGGTTTGCTGTCCATTGGGAAAATGCTGCATGCTAAATCTGAATTAGCCAGACAGAAACTTGTTTCTACCGCCAACGAAGATGACCACGCTTACGCTATGGAGACCTCCACTTCCAAATGTAAACCTCCTCTCACTCCAACTAAGTGAACAACCCCTCCTGCCAAGGTAAAACTATCCCAAGCTAATGATTCCGCCTCAGCTGCTGTACTTGATTCCATTAACTACCTAGCAATGAAGATGGTTAACTTTGTCATACAACTCCGTAATAACTCTTTTATGGTTGCTAACATCTCAAAGTCCGTTGAAATGAACACTGCGGAGATTAAAGACTGCAAAGTCCCCTCGCTCAATAAAGAAAATAAAGCAAGGAAGGAAAAGCTGGATGACATAGAACGAAACCAAAGGCGGTGTAATTTAAAGCCGCAGGGGCTTCCGGAAAAAAAAAATTATGAGGACACCCGTTAAGAAGTTCTAAGTATCCTAGCTAGGATTGCACCGCTGTTAGCTTCTTCTCTTGAGCACACGGTGGACACTGTTTGCCGCATGGGAAGAAGTCAACATGGAAAGCCCCGTCAGGTGATCATACAGTTCACGATAAGACACCAGCATGACTTCTTTTGGAGGATGACGAAGAATTCCCAGGTCTGCTGAGATATGGGAATCAACTTCAGAGAAGACTACAGCAAAGCTGACAGGGAGGCCCGTGCTGCTGTGTGGCCAAAGATGTCTCGGGCTCGTGCGGAGGGGAAGAACATCTTTTATGAAGGTGCTTTTGGTTACATAAACGGCGCAAGAGTCATCCCAGACTGAGAATGTAGCTCTATTGTGTGGTTAGTTGTCATTCTACACCTTTTTTCTATGCTTATTTAGCTCTCTATGGTTCTTTATGTATTCTAGTCCCTTTTGGGGGAAATTAAGGGGGAATACGGTTTGTTTATAGCATTGGCTTTTCTTGAAAAGGGTTTAAAATGAATTTATTTTTTTGACAAGTTACCTTTCTTCACTCAATCTATTTAGGTTTAACTGTTCATGCAAGGTTTATTGGATATTGTGGTATATCCAGCTCCGTTCCATCAGCAACTTTTATTCGTACAAGCACCTTAAAAGGTAAATTCGGTTTTTTATGTCTTTAATTTTTCATGTGTTTCTTTAAATGCTAGAGGTCTTCGTGACAGTCTATTTTTCTCTTTTGTAAAAATTCCAACTTAAAAACACACCTATCAGTTGTGTTGATTGATGATTTGATCATGATCCCTGTTTGAATAGGAGTCAGGATGACTGTTCTGAAATTCACTTCAATCCCAAATGGAAATTTAAGTTTATAACTCAAGTATCTTTGAAGACTTGCAGATGGTGAGATACTGTGGGATCGAGCTCTAGTAGTGGAAGCAAAGTTGAGGCCTGTGACTGAATCTTTTAGCATGTTTGACAATCATGCGACTGTCATGGCATAACAGCTCAGTTTCAATAGTCAAATTTCCTGGATGTGATCCATACATCCCAGATAGTTTGCATCCATAAAAGCCTTTACTTTTCTGGGATTTGCTGCTTTCAGACAGAAGTTCCAACAGTAACTACCCATTCTAAAGAGAACCTTTTATTCCAGTCGCACCGGAGTCAAGGGCGTTGACAGGTGATGAAACTAGTTTCCCCAATTTTAAGCGCCTTAATTCTAGCAAGGGATGTAGGACAGGTAGTGAAACCACAAGAGACTCTGCCCACGTAAGAGTTTATTAGAACTGATGGCCATGGTCCCTAGTCCTTCCTATCAGAAGGTGGAGAAAGTAAAACCCAGATTACTGTCTGAAAGATAAAAATCCAAGGCGAAAGAGAATTGTCCAGACAGCAAAGCCTCAAGATAAAATGACAACTAAATACCCAACAGAGCTACTCTACAACAAGCTGAGCAAAAGGCTTTAAACTGAATGTCAGCTAGAAAATGACCATCTCTTCTATAGAAATAAGAGACCATTTTGTAATGCATTGCATTTTATTAGTGGTTACAGAAGCAGCAGCTTTCCTGAAACAGCTGAAGAGACAAGAGTTGATCAGACCACCTGAAGCAGAGTCTCAACATGTTGATTGTAGCCATAGGGATCCTCAGGTCTTCAGTAGCCCTTTTGGCCTGGAGGAGTCTTCTCATGAGGGGGAAACATTGGTGGCTGAATGACAATTGGTTCTGTTGGGGTGTAGCGGAACTGGCTGAACCTCAGCTGCTTACGGTTGTACCGTGACTTGGACTTGTAGCCGTAGACCTGATCCTCCTCATCTACAGGAGTGAAGACCGGCTCGTCCTCACCGCTGGGATCAGATGAAGAGCTCCAGCTCTCCTCTGCAAACTGGTAAGGGCCTGGAGCTCCCTGCTGGCCGCTCTGTGGGGCCCCATGAGTAGAACCGCTGTCGGCACCTCCAGCACCGCTGCTGCCTCCACTGTAATACTGAACTCCTGGGTAACCGCTGTAGCCACCAGAACCGATAACCTGTCCTGGGTTGTGAAAGACAGGCTTGGATGGTTCCTGCTGAGAGGGTGAAGCTACATACCACCACATTGGGTCAGCTTCAGTACCTGAGGAAGCGGTTCAGAGTCAGAGCAAACAGCTACAGCTGGTTTAGGAACTGGTGTTGGATTAAAGCTTACCTGGTTTTTGAGGAGCACAGGTGATGCTTCCAATCAGCAGGAAAGAAATCCACAAAAACCTGCAGACACAAGGATATTTAAATTATTACAGTTAACAAAATATCAGAAGGTTTTCACAACTTCAGACCAGGATAAGGGCACTGTTAACCTAGTTCTCACCTCATCGTGCTGTTAGTCCAGGATAGACCTCAGATTCCTCTGATAATGACTCCAACCTTCAGGAGCTGCTTTTATATGATCCTCAGAGCAGCTGGAGCTGATTGTTGAGTGGGACCAGCTGCTGCAGAGGAACCAGAACCACCAACATGGAAGTCCTTACAGTTAAAAAATCTTTAAAGAAATCTGGTATTACACTATAACTCCAGGAGAGAATGAAAAAAAATATAGCATGCTAAATAATCTGATATCAATAGTTTAACATTAGAAATATATTACAGGATATATTACAGGAAATAATATTGCGTGGAGAGAATTTATTATTCTCCCAATGTCAACAAGGTTCAAACAAGTGTTATAAACCCACTGAGTTAACCTCAAATTAAGGTTATGGAAAAAATGGTGATTAAAGATTTAAATAAATCTAATTCTAATGTATATGGTACAGCAAATTAGAAGAGTTCAGGTGGTTAAAGAAGAGTTTTGCAGCTGTTCTTAGATTCTTAGAGGGCATACTACATGAAAACATGGGCTTCTGATTAAATTGAACCACTCTGGCTTTAAAGGGAAAAACAGAATCATGGATTAGAAAAAAAATGTTTTACATGCACAAAAATTGCAGCAAAAGTAGAAAAAGATTTCAGCTCGAGGTAAGACATAATGGACGCCGATCTGAAGGGAAGTGTAGTCAGTCCAGTTTTATTCATGATTGAATGTTTAAAAATGTATTAAAAAAACTGGGTTTTACTGTTTGCTGATGATAAAGCTATAAAGAAAAAGCAATCAATACATTTACAAGTAGAATTCTAAACAAAAAGCTGTAAAAAGTTTGTGTGTGGGAACTAGAATGGATGTTTAGATTTTCACAGGAGAGCCTCAGATGGATAAGCGGCCCATATAGATACAACAGAATTATTTAAAGAATCTGAATCTTTCACATGTTTGAGTGGCAGAGAGTGGAGAGCAGTAAAAACGACATACTGTGGTCTTGATTGCACCATTTATGGATATTCTTGAGTCAAAGTTTTGCTAATTACATTAACTGAGAAAACATATTTTACCAACCCCAAAATTGGTGGTCACATTTAAAGGTTTCCAAACAAAATTTTAATATTTCACAAAGATAACCAAAGTAAAAACAATACTAATTTATAAGGGAGAGATATCCACACCAACATGGCAAATGGGAAATCTAAACTCGATGCTGGTGGTCCACTCAATACATGCTTTGAAATGTTTGCAATAACTGCCGTTGAGTCTTAACCATTGAGGAATATTGGCCCACTGGCATTTGCAGAAGCATTTCCCTGCAGCAGTTATCGTGGGTTGGAGTATAAATTGTGCATTTTAGGTTTTAATAGAGCATCTCTGGTGGATTCAAGTCCAGACTTTGTCTGGGCCACACCAAACCTCATTGATTTGAGTTACTCAGGTGGTCTCATATCATGGTTCGGCTTCAGAACCGAAGTGTAATTTAGCTAGATGTCTGAAACTGATGGACAGCAATGCTAAGATAACATTTAACTCATTGACTTTACTTAACCATAACACATAATTATGTGTGCTCTGAGACATTTTTGTTTTCAGAAGGTCTTGTCAGAGAATCAGTGGAGACGATAGGTCATAGTCAGTGCTGGTGACGAACAGATAAAGAAGGCAAAAGGAGTTTCCTCTTTCCGTTATGATGTCATGCTTAACACTGATCAGTTTGCTGTGTATAAATGTAGATTGTGAGCCCCAAGAGGACAGAGTATCATATGATCTGGTCAAGCTTCTATCAAGTAAAACCTCTTGAAGCTTCATTCTGAATCCTGACTCTTCCGTGTTAACGGGGTTTCCACGAACTAAAACAAAGAAAGCCTTTAATTTCTCCGACACAACACATTTTGTTGTGTAGAACGTGTAGATGATGTCAAGGTGCCTCAGAATTCAGAACCAGAAAGTTCAACTTTCTGTGTTAAAGCCTGAATGATGTTCCTGCTCCTGTTCCTAAAATATGAAGCTTCAAATCAGATCGGGCTCCTGACTCCCTCAGTCAAGATCCCATTAAACTCTATGGGGTCAGAGTTTATGACTACAGATCAACAGATTTCAATATATCCTTTTTATTGTTTTTACCATAATAATCTTTAAAAACATGAATACAATCCTGACTTCTGGTGCCATCCCATACATTTCTATGTTCCAGGGTCTGGGAGACTTCAGCATTCACTCAGTGGAGCTGGATATGGAGGGACTCGTAGTCCGGCCAATGTGATAAAATTCATAGAACTTATCGAAGCGTCTCGATCGCGCAGCATCCTTCAAGTTACCCTCATCTGGCCATTAGTAACAAATGTAGAAGAGTGTTGACCTGACCTGGCGAACGTAATGGCGAGAAGTAAACATGATCTGCACATACAGCTGTTATCTCCATATGATTTCGTTACTATCACTGACTCTTCTTACATGTCCGTACATGGATGAAAAGGACTTGTTACCAGCAACGCTGTTAGTGGGTCTTCTACATAACTTACTTCTGAAAGGCGCCTACCACCACTTAAGTAATCACATTGATTGTACGTCCTCATAACCTGTTGAAACTAATCAGGGAGTTACCAAAAAGCACAACCTCTCTTTTTATATATAATGTGATTAAATGTCCTAACTTGTTTTGAATAATTACACAAAGTATGTATGGTCCAAAGATGTGCATCCAGAAGTCTTGATCTGTGAAATGCTTAAATAAATACAAATACCAGCCACAGTTTTGATGTGTTTTATATTTACTAAAGTACTTTTAAAAGGAATGCATAATTACACTTCAAGTCTTATGAATGGTTGTTTTTCCCTTACTATCTGTAACCTCACTGAACAGTAATAGGCCACCTGAAGAATGATCAGCTTAAGCCCAGGGTTGGGTCTTTGCTTTTTCTTCCCGTTACACAGATACGTTTCTGTTCCCTAAACTGTTTAACTTCCACGATAATCATGAAAACGAAGTCGAGGTGCAAAGAAAAACACAGACAGATTTTGAGAAAGCCAAGATGAGTGTCTGAATCACAGGAAGGGGGAAAAAAGCAGTAGGTTAGGACTTTTGAATACCAGGTCCCGATGATGATATGTCACAGAAATAAGAGGGAAATGTTTACAATAAAATACATTTAAAAAAAGGGAGATATCTACTGATGGATTACTGTGCTAAACATTTTTCCTTGAAGAAAGCATCCAAAAAGCTGCAAAGCAGACCTCCTGTTCACCTGTAGGAAGACTACAACACAGTTTCTCTCTTTAAACCAAAAGGTTGGTTTATAAATTCAAATATAAGGTAATGGATACAAAAGAGGTGGAAAAAATGAAAACAATATACAATATTAAATTTTTATTAGTCTGTAAATAAAAATGTTGGCAGAGTTTTCGGGAGTGTTGCTGTTACTGTTTAGCAGCATCCCTTCTTTTTCCTCCTTTAATCTCGGAGTCCATCTGAAGACTGTTTCTCGCCCTGACCAGAGTCATACACCATTGGCAGGTTTTCTTTTCTAATGGCAGGTTTACTTTGAAGAAAACACCCAGTGTTTCTTCAAATATCAAACTTCTCCTCACAAACGATATGTCCATTCTCCTCGTAGTCCTCCCGCATTACCACCATCTCATCGTAGTCTGGGCTGTGAGCCAGCAGCTTCCCTCCTTCCCAAGAGTAACAGACAGGACTAGAAAACAGAAACACAGTTACAGGCTTTAGGATCAGAACTGAAGACACTCAACAACTGGTTCCTCCGCTAAGAAGGAAAGTTTTGTACGGGACCTCACAGCATTTTTTAATCCATGGCTCTGAAGGATGTAGACTTTAAAATCTGCTTTTAGGGATGCAACGATGCCACTTTTTTCAAGCTGAAATGATACCGATACTTGGATTTGAGTACTTGCCGATACAGAGTACAAATACCAATACTACTACCACACAAAAAATGTGAGGAATTGGAAGACAGGTTTTATTTTCTTCTTTGTTTGTTACAACAAGCGATTGTGAATTAGACAAAAAAAAAGATAAAAATTACCACTAAACTAAACTTTTAAGTGAAAACTAAACATTTTCTGTGAAATTATTGCATTTTACACATTTAAAGTATCTGTTCATGGTATCGGTTAACTTTAACCGTTGCTGATACAGTACATAAGAACAGTATTGGCCCAGATACCAGTATCGGTGCATCCCTATCTGCTTTGCATGCAGAGATGGAGAAGAGCCGGAAACATTAATCAGGTGCAGAGTTAGTTATTCTGTGAGCACTAGGCAGCAAAAACCCCTAAACTTTGCAGGTTTTAGAAGAACATCATGGAAAACATAACAGAAAATAGCAATAAATACTATATACTTGTTAGAATTTTTTTTTTTATCGATAAAGGTAGACAGTGGCCAGTGAAATAATCCGAATTAATAAACTTGCAGGCAAACACGGATCTGCTGTGGTCATTGGGTGTCTCTACATCCTGAAGTAAGAGCAACACAGAGAAACAGGAGAGAGAGAACCATGTGTGTCTGTAATCTAGAATAAACTAGGAAAAATAATTGCAATTCCTGCAAAAATGCATAATGCTGTACGGTGAACGTATGTTCAGAAAATTGCTCAACTTTTTGAAGTCAACTACAGAAGACTTGGTAAAATGTAAATAAAGCAAAATCAGCAGGGGAAAAAGTTAGCAAATTATTTTACATAAAACTCATAATTGGCTACCTTTAAATGCCAATGTTAGCTATAATCTTAGCGGTAGCATGTTGCTTAGCTGTAATAACCAGAATCAGCAGAAAAAATGAAAAATAGTCTGCAAATTCTCTTACAAGGTAAAACTCTCCAAATTAGTAAAAATGTCACTAAGTGAAATGCTGGTGATAGCATCGGCAAACAAAAACATGTCCATTTACAATTACTAAATCCATTTAGTAAATTTAAAAAATAGCTAAAATATGAATGTTAGCTAAAAAAAGCTGAAATGGTAATGATCGCTAAAATGTTATCGGTATCATGTTGACAAGCACTAAGAAGTCAGTTAACAATAACTTAATCCATTCAATATATTAAAAATTAAGTGAAATGCTAATAATAGCTAAGATATTAGCGACCGCACGGCTATAACATGCCTGTTACTGATGACTCACTCCATTTAGTAAAATAAAAAAATAGCTAAAATGTGACTGTCAGCTAAAATTAGGTGAAATGGTAATGATAGCTAAAATGCTAGCAGTAGCATGCTGACAAACACTAAGAAGTTGATTAACAATAACTTAATCCATTCAGTAAAATAAAAAATAGCTAAAATGAGAATGTTAGCTGAATGCTAACCGTAGCTACAATGCTAGAGGTAACATTTTAACAAACACTAAGATGTCGGTTAATAGTAATCCATTCAGTATTTTAAAACTTTACTGAAATGCTAATGTTTGCTAAATTCATTGAGGCAGAATCATTATTGTGTGAATGTCTGCAGCGTTTATACAACTGTTCATCCGACAGACATGCTTTGGACTGCGGGAGGGAAGTGACAGTAAGAGAACGTTATTCCCATGGGGATAACACATTTTTATGCATAGTGGCCACAACATTTACTATGGATTTTTGGGGTTAAAATATGACATAAACAGTTCACCAGCCAGAAGATATAAAGTGGCCCCCTCCAGACCGGCAATAGGAATAAAAAATAACCTTTATACAACAATGTGATGCCACTACTGCGCCCCGGTAGGAACTGTAGCTACTTATAAATCAGTGTCCATCCACATTACTGGTCTGTTTGTGGACCAATCTGAAAGAAACATACTGATATGCCATAAATGGTAACTCTGGACAGAACTGCAGCAGCATTTCTGTCCAGAGTCTGGTTCTGTTCGGACCTGAAGCTGCAGGAAACCTCTTCCCATTTGTGTGGATTAACTAACTGCCAAAAGGGATCCGATAGGCTGTAACAGATGTTTACAGGGGGGTAATCAGAACCAGGTCCAGGTGTCTTACTTTTCAGGTAGGAACACCGACACTGGAAGGTGGGCGGGGACGAGGGATCGAAGCTCCGCCTCCAGACGCTCTCTAAAGCCAGGAAACAGCAAGTTCCCTCCGGTCAGGACAATGTTCTGGTAGAAGTGGGGCTGCATCTCTAGGATATAAAATTAGATTTTTAGATGTTCCATTTGCATTGCTTGATATGGTTTTAACAGAGACAGCCATCCCCGCCCCCCACAAAAGACAGTGAGCTTGAAGAACGAACCTTCTGGCAGAGACTGGACCGAGTGAACAATAGCCTCTGGGATTCCCATCTCCTGGATGCCGATGTCGGACGGATGGAAGAGCATCTCGGGAACGGCGAAGCGCTCGTTGACCAACCTCAGTATCTGCTCGCCTGTCTTGTACTTCCCACTGAAGATCATCTCCTCCCGCGGCTACAGGGCACAGAAAACGTGAGACACTCTCCCAGAAGCATTATGAAGGCCCAATACAGATAAGAACACAGATATATCTACGAAATAAGAACCAAAACTGAGTGAAATGAAGGAAAAGCCAATTTACAGAATACTTCGGCATCATCACTGATATCGGATTTTTAGGGATATCCGATATTATCGGCTTACCGTTAGCTTTTATAGCTTACCCGCATAGCATACACATATTATACATCAAACCAGTCAGCTGAGATATTTTTGTTTGCTTGGCAAAACTCGCAATATATCCTTTAGCTTCTGCATATCTGATCCTAGCTGGAATTGTTTATTGGCAGCATCGGTTCATATCGGTACCGGAAATCAAGATTTAATCTATAATGGCATATTGGATATCAGTTAAAAAAAAAGCCGGTATCAAACAACCTTAGTCATTTTTTAACAAATTAGTATTGGTCCTTTAAATTTCACAATTTTACCAGCGCATGTGAAAGTGATAGTTATGCAGCGCAGGATTGTGGGGTGTTTAACTGAAGCACATAGACAATGTAGGTGGTGTGGTTGCTTTTATTGTATCAAAAGTGTAGGGAAATATATATCAGTGAACACTGGTCATCGGTCAAAACAGCAGTATAATATTAGATATCAATATCGGTTCAATGTACTAAAGATGTACTATAAATTTACTAATTTCAGTGTATCCCTACTAATAAGCGAAAACAAAGACAAACCCCCCCCCCAAACATTATTTCGTTTTGTCATGAAAATAAATATATAAGTATTAAGAATGTTCGGGCGACTGTGGCTCAGTGGTAGAGTAGTTGGCTTGCATTTGGAGGGTTGTAGGTTCGATTCCAGCGTCCTCCAGTCACATGTTGATGTACCCCACAAATTCTACATCGTATGAATGTGAGTGTGAATGGGTGAATGTGGCTTCAATGTAAAGTACTTTGAGTGGTCGGTATGACTAGAAAAGTGCTATATAAGTTCGGTCCATTTACCATTTAAAATAGCATCTTTAATTAACAGGAATTTGACATTTTTTCTACACCTTGAAACAGGAATATGGAGGAGTGAAATCCTAGGCAGCTTGCTGGTCTGGAACATAGGCCCTACATCCGAATACCCTACTATGCCTACTATTAGTAGGCGAAAATAAGTAAGCGAGCGATGTAGTACATCCAAATCTCTAGCATGGACTGTCCAAGTAGGCATAAAGTTCCCGGATGTGTACTACTGCCACAGTGAAATCTGATGTATGCTATGCTATCCCACAATGCAGCGGAAGCCCCAAAATCGTAGAAGAAGAGTGATGTCAGCTATGCCGAGGACGGGACCACAGGTGACGTAACGTATTGTAAACATTCTGGTAAAATGGTGGAGCAGGACGTCCGATTTCATGTCTACTACCCACTCGTTTGCTGTGCAGTACTTACTGGATCAACGGGCAAGAAGTAGCTACTAGCAGTATGTAGTAATTACTATTGAACTCGGATGCAGGGACAGGTGTGTGTTAACATATTGTCAATACAAAAAGGCATCCGCAATGACCTCAGAGAACCAACCATTGCGATCCATCACTCTGTGAAGGGTTATACAGTAATTTAGAAATTATATCTATCCTTCCACAGAGAGAAAAAGTGGAGAACATTTAGGTAAGATTCCTATTAGACTCTATGCACCTGAAGACTCTATGCACCTCAGTTAAGGTTAAACGATCAAGTTCATGACAGGAGAGATAATCACCAGGACAGTTCCTGGCGGGCTGGTCTGATATTTGGGCCAAATGGCAGGCAGAGTCTTACTAGAGTACACAAGGTGCAACTAGACAAAAAAATAAAAAAACAGCTACTAGTAAGAGTATTTCTGAACTAATTTGGCAAAAGTTTAAGCCAGTAGGAGCAAAAATGTTTTACTAGTTCATTGTAGTCACATACTAGTTGACATACACAACAGTTGCTATAAAGGATATGGAGTTTTACTGAAACTGCTTGCCATACTGGGCTGCTTCTGCCTTAACCGACAGCTCCTTTTTTTTTTAAGACAACAGAGCATTCAGTCAGCAGTGTTTGAAAGCTCTATAAAAATATGCTGCTAAATGTACAAAAACTGTCACATTTTTTTTACAATAACAGTCAAGTGCTTTGTGTCAACAACCCAGGACGATTAAATGGGTAAGACAACATGGTGAATTTTGCCTCCAAAAGTCAATTTGAGTCTTTGTGTATCATTCTAATAATTGTATGGGAAACTTTGACTTGTAACTCATCAGCGGTGGAAGGAAAAGCCAGCATCAAACCATATGACCCACAAGTCCAGAGTGGAGAAGGACAACATTTTGAGTGAGTATTATAAATTACTATTAATATAGTGATTTGCATGGTGTAGACCAGTTCCATATGAAGTGTCTTGCTACCTGATTCAGCACTATAAAGATAAAACTGACGTGACTTAAAGGCTTTGTAAAATTGAAAGATTTGTACTGAGAATTATAATCATTTTAAAAAGTGAGTTAGTATCAGAAGCAGAGTCAGGAGTCTGTAGTGATGACGGGATTTCTCTTGTCGGTATAGAAGAAATATATGTGTTTACATCCAGGCATTAGTTCCAATATAACCAGTTTCTATACCCATATTCCCATATTCTTTGGGCATGATTTATCATGATTCCTGATAATCACTGCAAAATTGCGTGCAGCGCTAAAAAATTTCTCCACTGGGTTGTCCTTAATTTGCTCTTTTTATTGATCTTTTAATTACCAGGCTCCTCTCCTGTGGAACCAGCTCCCAGTTTTAGTCCGTGAGGCAGATACTCTGTCTGTTTTTAAGTCTAGGCTTAAAACCTTCCTTTTTGATAAAGCATATAGTTAGAGGGGCTTAGGTTATCCTGAGCTATTTTTGTAGTTATGTTACTATAGGCTTAGACTGTTGGAGGAGAGACTGACCACTTTTCTTCTCTCTTCTACTTTTCTCTTCTACTACTTTCTAGATATATTTTTTCTGCTGTTATTGCATTTGTTAACCCAGTTTTCTCTCAGTGTTTTTCTCCCCATAGAAGCTCCACATGGTCTGGTACCTTGCTCAACTACAATGCCCCCTGCTGGATGGGGAACATCGGTCCAGATGATGCTCAAAGTCACTGAGCATCCTCCATGCTGTCTCTTCTCTGTCTTCTCACACCCCAAGACAATCGTGGCAGATGACCGCTTGTACTGAGCCAGGTTCTGCCGGAGGTTTCTTCCTGTTAATGGGGAGTTTTTCCTCTCCACTGTCGCTACATGCTTGCTCAATATGAGGGATTGCTGAGGAATGGCTGTGGTTGGAGTCTGCATGATCCGGGCACAGCCTCACATCAATGACTCACCCCAATCTGCTGGGATTCCTTACATAGAAAACTTCTAACTGATTGAAATGTTTGTATGATTGTAATTAAATTACTTTTGTTGTAAAGTGCCATGAGATCACATTTGTTATGAATTGGCGCTATATAAATAATAGTGAATTGAATTAAGATTGCGTGAGCAATTCAGAACAGGAGCAAGTAGCAGTATTCAAATGGGGAGTTTGCAGCCGCTAATGTTAGCTACACCACAGCTAGAGAGAGAAGGAATATGCGCATAGATCCATGATGTATCTTTGGCACAAAACAAAAGGGGGGAGTGGGGTGACATAAGTATCAATTCTTTTGCTGTTACAGCATTAATTACTATTGGGCTAGCATGATGTCAGTTATGTTTTTCATTTGGCAGTAATAAATATATTGCATGTTATGTAAATGCGCTGCTCTCTGCTGCTTGCACACATCGCATTAGAGTCAGACTGATTAAAGCTCCAGCATGTCCAGAACTAGGTAGCTAATATATCCATATTCTACTATTGTTGCTGAAATGCATCGCACTTTATCATGGCCTCTGTTAAATGTCAAGTTGCAGTGGAAATAAATGTCATCTGGAAAAAATATAATCCCAAATTGTGTTATTGTACATGATTACTACATTTTATAAATTAGAACCCAGCAAAATTAACCACTACGGGGGAAACTAATGAGGGTCCATCTCACTGCAGTTAGCTCGTCTTCACCAGGTGGAGACGTAATGAGAGCGCAGTGAGTTATGACGCGTCTTTGGGGAAAAACTGGTAAATATTTACATAACTGTCAGGTTTATAGCCATTAGAGTATTAATAACTCTTATGGTGCGTTCAGACCGCACACTTTGAGTGTCAAGCAACGCTCATAAAGCGACTAGTTCGACGCATATACACAGCAGATATATGTTTAAGCTGAAGCTTTTTTCCCCATATCAAATGCACTAAAGCTTTACAGAATATTGTTTCTATTGTGACACGTGCAGCAGGCGAGTTTAGGGAAACGGATATTGTAAATGGATGTGGCATAAAGAATAGTGTAGATGAGAATGCATGGTGAAATAAATCTATCTTGTGAAGCAATTAACCCTCATTTGAACTTAACTGGACTCTTTTTTTTAAAGAAAAATACTCTGAATAACAAGGCTTAACAGAACAGAGCACTGTTGTAGCTTTAACATGCAAGGTAATAATAATAATAATAGGTTGGGATATAAAATGGGCCAGTCTGAAGTATGAAACTCCAAGGCCAAAAATGAGTCCAATTTTGGGCCTGAACAAGACTGATAAAGTATGGTTTCTTCGAAGGATCTTCCCTCTAAAAATGAACGGCATGGCTTAGGTTTGTAAAACTGGATCTGAATAAAGCCCAAGATTTCTGGAACAATATCCTTTAAGTGAGACCCAAATACAAGTGATTCCAAGCAGGCCTATGGTGGTGGAGGGCTGATGAAATGGAGAACTTTGGTGGTTATAGTCCATGATGAACTCAAGTATACTACAGTCGTAATGTTAGAACCTGACTGGCTTTCACCTGGTAAAACACAACATACATCTACTATGGCCAAGCGATGGAGAGAATTTGGGTGGAAAACTATACTCTGTTTCTTTATAACACCAAAAATTGTCCAAATATTTGCAAGGCAAACAACAATGCCGCTGGAGACAATGTGGTCACCCAGATGCAAACTATTCTCACACATTCTGGAATTGCATACAATTCAAAACTTTCTGTGGAAACATTATGAGAACAATAGAAGCAATAATTGGAAACAACATTCCTAAAAACCCTAAAACCTTCATTTTGGGATGGATACCCAATCAAGTAATTGAAAAGAAGGACAGATATCTATTTAAAATATTAATAATCTCCTATAAGAAGACTATTACGAGGAACTGGCATAAAGTTCATACCCCAGAACTATCCCAATTGCTTCTTATAATAAATTAAATTTACAGTATGGAGAAACGGACCTTAATCTTACATATTAAAAGACATTTACTCACTAGATACTGAAAAAATTGACTGCCTTGAAATCAAGAGAATCATAAATTGATACTACAAGGTATTGATGTGTGGTTACTTCTGGATAAAGCCCCTTGTTCGAAAAAGTTCTTTATGTTTTCGTTTTGTTTTATATTATGTTTTATATTTCAACAACAGCTTCTATCTTGCATTGTTTTGTATGTTTAAAATATGTCTATACTCCAAAACTAAATAAAAACGTATCCAAAAAATGTATACTACAGTCAAATGTTAGACCAGCTGACAAAAGCGAGGAGGAACAGTCTCACCTTACAGAAACCTTTTTTAATGGAGCTGAAATCTGGCAGAACGTAATCCCTCATTATAGTGTTCTCCTCCCCTTTCAGCCTGGCAAAACAGAGGAACCGCCGTTCAGACGGTGTGACACTTAACGGTTCAGGTTACGGTCAGATAACATCAGGAACATCAGCGTGTCTCACTGTGCGATCTCCATGTCTTTGTAGAACTGCTGAGAGACATAGCAAACGTCCTCCTTCACCTGGTTGATCACATACGTTTCGTCCATCACGTGCAGCTGACTGAAATGAAAAGAATAGAGAAGTAACACCCAAAGAGACGCGTCGCTGTGAGATCGCCCCCAGGACACGGGGATGCCTCGTACCGATACGAGATGATCTCCTTCAGGTGATTGGTGAGCAGCTTCCCTCCCACGTTGATCCTGAAAGGTAAAACAAAGCCAGCGGCTCGTTAGCGTCCCTGCGGTTGCCATCGCTTTTGTTTCCCTCTAAAGGTCGCTGCGCTCTGACCTGTGGATGCCCTCCTTCAGCTTCTTACTGCGACAGTAGGGGGCGATGTGGGTAAAGGAGAACCCAGAGTCGACCACCAGGCAGCAGAGCTCAGACGGCTTCGTGTGGAAGTAGTGGTGAGCGCCGAGCGACCCGGCTGGACGACAACAAGGAGTTTTTAGCCAAAATGTTAAGAGGAGCAAGTCACAAAACTAACTAACAAATAAAAAATCTGCGTTTTCTAAATGCTTCTGATCACATCCACCCATCGATTTTCCAGATGATAGAACCACGAAAATCTTTGAAGCAACGATGACCGAAGCTTTTTGCCATGACTCTTTCCACCAAGTTTCTGTGGTACATTAAAAATTGGTGTGAATACCCCCAGGTCTCATATTTATTCCTAACTTCCGGATTACATCCCCTTCTGCTCCTCTTGCTTACACTGAACAGATCCTATACGTTTGTCTCCATTTCTTTGGTTGCTTACGCACAAAACTTACATATTTGCTTACATATGAAAACTACGTGAGCAACTTTCTACGCAAAGTTTGCGATTTATATGAAAAAACGTGGTGGAAAAATGTGTGTAACTTTAAGCACGCTCGGGATCTTGCTTACACACTTTTTGGACACGGAGGACACTGACACTGACGGCGCAGCAGAATGAAAATATGTTGCATATAAGAATTATGTCAAAGCATGTTGATATGTATGTATGTCTTCAGATTATATAGCAATTGCACTTGTTTGTGCATTAATAGTGTGAAGTACAAATGTGAATACTCCAGCGTCCCTCGTGCATAATGGATGCTGGCGCTCACTGAAGATCAGCCACTGGAAGCATCTGGATGGGGGAGCCGAAGCAGATTCCTTAGAGCAATCATTTCAGATATGTAGATATGCTGGACCCGGTGTTAGATCTACCGACCCACTAGAACCGTGCATCCTGACCCCCGCTCTTTCATTTTATGGCAGGCACGTTGCTGAATCCACGCTGTTACTTGCAGCTCTTCCGTTTATTTGTGACCCCAAATTATTTGTGGCACCAACGGCTTCTAAAGTTTTAAAAAGCATCCCAGGGGCATGGTAAGGGTCAGGGATGTTTAATCTTTTTAATTTTCGGTATATTAAATAATATCTTTCATTTTAAAATGGGAACATTTCATTTTCTAACTTCTGCCTTCTGGAAGACGATACAGGACAATTGCATCCAAAACATCTCGCCTCAAAACTAGTTTTTTCCCCAACAGTATTACCTCTCCGAATGCTGCTCATTAGCAATATCCAGTCTTATTTTTTCATCTGCATGTATTTATGTTTTTGTATGTGTTTCAGTGCTAATGTTCAGTATTACCATCATTATGGAGCCTGTGTTGTAACATGACGTACTGGAAACAAATTCCACCAGCTTGGCTGTGTGGTCATTAAAAAAATCTAATCTAATCTAAGTAAAGTCCAGCGGAGTAAAATCACAAGCTGCGACGTTCATTTCATTAGATCCGTTCCTGCCATCATGGCGGCTAAGCCCTTGTGGTCACGCCACGTCTGGAGCTTTATAGCAATGGCTGAATCAAATTCCAATGTAGTGCAGGCATTTAAACTGATAGTCTGGACTTTGTAAGAAAAAAGAGAGTGAGGGACATGATTTGAAGAAAAAGAAAAAAAGACCCCCCCCCCTTCTGATTGGTCTACTTTTATGTACACGCGCCAGGTCAATGGGTCAAGACATGCGGAGGAGAGAGAGAAAACAACCGGAGTGTCAACAATGGAGTTATCGGAGGTGAGGATGCTTTTTTGGTTTGAAATCGGTATCTTCTGCTCTTGAGTTGAGTGTTGATCCATTGCTGAGCTCGGGACTAATGGCGGAGGCTTGATTCCGAGGCTCAGCGTAAACAGAATACTGAGCATGCGTGCAGTTACGAGCACACAGAGTTAGTGATGATTGACAGCCCTTCGCATCACTTGATTGGTTCAAGTGGACGGCACCGTGGCTTTTGAGCCATAGCCGAGATACGGGAAGGCGGGACTTACCCGTAATGCTATAATTCATAAAATTACTTATTTTATATCAACATTTAAGGCCAGGAGGTCAATTTAATACAATTCTTAAAATTTGTAATTCATTTAGAGATTCAGACTATCACTTTAACCTGAACGCTGATGGTTTATGTTAGAAAATGTATATTTCTATTTTAAATAAGATGCATTGAAATGCCAAAATAACGACCACATATGTTGAAAGCCCTATTAGACACCCGTTTATAATTTATCAGCAAAACAAGTTGATTTTGGGATGACTTATCCTTTAAGTAACATTTTAACCAAATACTTTACTCGTGTATTTTCTTGACTATTTTTCACTTCCAATAGAGTAAAGATATGTTCAAGTAGGGCTGCTCTTTCTTGAACAATTCTTGAGCAGTTTTTGGTTAGTCATTCCATCTCTACCAACAATCCAATCTGCCCCTCTTTGACAGCAATCAGTGACTACCGGAGGCTCACCATTGATCCTGAGAGCCGACTGGAACTGGTATTCCTCAAACAGGATCTCGTTCATGGATTCCTGAATGGAGGTGAAGTTGAAGTAAGGCTCCGTGATGATGATGCTTGTGTCTGCAAAATCCACCTACTCGGAGAAAAAGCACGCTCAGCTACAAGCTTCTAAAAACAGAGAATCCACCCAGATAGTTTCCCTTTTTGGGTACAAACCTTAAACATCTCCTTTCCAAATAGGTGGTCCCACACTTTCCTCTGGACATCCCAGTTTACCAGGTAACCCTGCAGAAAACATACGACCTTCATTTAGTCAATATTACCTTCATCTAATCAATTTTCCATCAGAAGCACCAGCATTTTTCAGATATGAACTTAAGAGAAATGCTCACCTTCTGAAAGGGCAAGATGTAGAAGAGACCCGAGGGGTCTTTGATCTCGTCCAGCTGGTTGGCCGTGAACGTTTTTAATCTGGACGTCTTTGAGCGAAATTGACAGTTCGGGATGACACTGAAACGGAAAGAAAGAGGTCAGGAAATAAGTGCAACAAAGAACAGACCCCTGGGACACTGGGAGTGGGCCAAGATTATTATGCGGGGTTCCACAAGGCTCCATTCTCAGGCCACTTTATTTCAGTATCTAAAAGTATGACACAGTACCTCACCATACATTTGCTGATGATACAATTTTTTTTTAGGGTAGTGTCACCACATGGGCATAGTTACTGGCAGTGTGTCCGTGATATAAAGGAGACGCTTCAAATAAATGCAGAAAAGACAGAAGCCATTATTTTGTTAATCTGAGGAGAGCTGCTACTCCTCCATTTCAAAAGGACGTCTGATCTGGACGTTTCATGGACATCTTCATGGAGGGTTTTCAGACATAAACTACCAGGAGTCACTGATTACGACCTAGAACACAAAGGAGGGCCTACATTTCTCAAATCACAGCGACAAACTTCAATTAGTTATACTTGGCTTCAGTGTTATAGACCAATACAACATGATTTTGTAAAGAAAAAGTTTAGAGCTCCAAGTTTAGAGACTGAATTGTTTTTTGGTTAGTCATTGTTGCAACATAACTCAAGCTCAGTCAGGATTTAGTTTAGGGACATTTGTGACCGTTCCATTGTAGCTCTGGCTTCCTGCTGGGTGGTGAACCTCCAAATAGTCTCAAGCCTTCTCCAGCATTAAATTATTTTCCAGAATTGTTCTGATCTACCACCATATTTCACAGTATTCAGTTCACCATGTTTCTGTGGGGATGGTGTGTTCATGCAGTGACTAATAATTATCAAGTTTGCAGATACTCCCAGCTGCTCTTTCTGAGTTACCATGTGGCCTCTTGGCTGATCCTCTCATTAATGCTCTCCTCAACCATCCTCTCTCTGTGTTCAGATGATGGATTGAACAGATCTCTGTGAGATGCTGAAAGCTCAGACAGTTATTTTAAAACCTAATCCTGCTTTAAACTTCCCGGGTTCCTTGGTATTCATTCTTCAGGTCGCTCCTCTAATGTTCTCCAACAAACCTCTGAGGCCAGAAACAGAACAGCTGGATTTACACTGAGATTAAATGAAACACAAATGGAGTTTAATGACTAATTAAGTGTCTTCTGAAGGCAAGTGGTTCCACTGGATTTTAGTAAAAGATGTTATAGTTAAGAGGGATGAGTAGTAATGCTCATCCCATCTTTAAATTTTGTTATTCGTAAAAAAAAATAAAATAAAATAAAATAAAAAGGAGGGAAATTAACTGTATATTCCTGCTGATCTGGGATCACTTTGGGATTTACCTGAATTTTATTGTAGTTTTTTTAATGCATACCCGTATGAATGTAACGAATATTAATAAAAATGTAAAAATACAAATTAATTATCAAATCCTTTTCAGTTTTCTTTAATGGCCTCAATGTTTTGCAATGTGAAAACTTTTGTTCAGCAAAAAAGTACTTTAAGTATACATGTAAATATGTGTGTAATTAAAGTGTATAATTAAAGTTATTTGTATAATTGTGTTTACAATCATATTCCTTTTTGGTAAAAAAAAAATCCTTGAGTAATTTGAAAAATAAATAAATAAATAAAAATCCAATAAACAGTGCAATCTTTTTCAGTTTTTTTAATAACTTCTATGTTTTGCAATGTAAAAAAAACCGTTTTTCACAAAAAAAAAATGACTTCAATTATACACATTGTACATTTTTATGTGTTTAACATTTCCATATATATTTTTTTAATGCTTTTTTCTTCAAAATCTAAATGCGAGGGATTGAATATTTATTGTAAGAATATATACCCCATTTAAATCGCATATTTGAGTGATTTAAACTACATCATATTTTTTGCAATCTCTACATTAACATGATCGTGTCTCACTCCAAAAAGAAAATAAATTACAGCAATCATTGGAAATCTTATTAGATCCTTTATTTACTTTGTCGTCCTTTGGCTTTATACATTTTCAGTCATAATTTAACAAATTGCTTTCTGTTTTTATGCATATAAGCAGTTCGATTTTTTTAAATTAATACTATTGCAGGATACATCGTAATTTAGCTGACAAACTAAACATAAAAACAAAGATCAGAAAACTTCTTATTCTTTTTATCTTAATTTCTTTCATTTTTGTTCATCAAAAGCATCAGCATGTGCTGAGTATACGCAATAATTCAATATCTGAGTAGAATAATACATGTCTGTATTGTGTTCATACGTTACAGGATGTATTTCTTTCCTAACCGTGTGCTCACCTAACTTTCTCCTGGCTGTAGCCGATCTTCGCCCAGTAAGCTCCGTTATCCAGAACCAGCGTGGCCATCCTGGAAACTGGTCGGCTCTGATTCCAAATAATTAAATCATCACTTTATTATTATTTCAATTTCCCCAAAATCCACTAACCGCGACGCTTTTAGGCAGTCCCACTAGTAAATGAGTCCGGGTGGAAACACGACCAGCCACTGTTTCCGCTAATCTAAAATCAATTGATATTTAGTTGCAGCAGCGTATTCTATTCTTTTTTACAGTCTATGATTCTATCCATAGACCGTAAAAAAGAACTCGTTTTTTTAATGTTTTCAATAATAATAATAATAACAATAACAACAGAAACAAAAATAATAATACAAATTTAAATTCAGTTTATTTATATAGGGCCAAATTCACAACAGATGTCTCAAGGCACTTTAGAAGAAAAGTAATTTCAATACAATTATACAAACATTCCAATCAGTTAAAAGTTTCCTATTTAAGGAATCCAAGCAGACTGCATTGGGTTGACACGTGGTTGTTTCACTGTACATGCAGCCTCCAACCACAGCAATCCCTCATACTGAGCAAGCATACAGTGACAGTGGTGAGGAAAAACTCCCCTTTAACGGGAAGAAACCTCTAGAAGAACCTGGCTCAGTACAAGCGGTCATCTGCCACGACCATCTGGGGGTCTGAGAAGACAGAGAAGAGACACAAAAGAACTGATGTAAGAGTGCTTTCTATATTAAATAAAGTAAAAAGTTGACAACAGGAAAGGGAGGATGCTTGATCACTGGGAGTGTCATCTGAATCAATGCTCCCCATCTAACTGGGCATTGGAGCTGAGCAGGATACCAGACCAGGTGGAGCTTCAATGGAGAGAAAAAACCAGGCTAACAATCGCAACAACAGCAGAAAAAAATACATCTGAAGAGTAGTAGAAGAGGAAAGTAGTGAAGAGCGAAGAAAGGAGCACAGCTACTGGCAAAATTTCCAATCTACAGCTTTTTTTTTCATATAACTTGTTTTTAACATTTTATTTTAAGTATGATTAGATATTACAATGAAAGAGTACCAAATAAACATTCACCAACATTGAGTGGAGGGGTCAACCCTGGACAGGTAGCCAGTTCATCAAAGCGCAACATCTTTACTCATTAAAGAAACTCATTAACATACAAAACTGAATAAATGAAAATAGTTCGAGAGATTAAAAAAGAAGGACACAATAGTTTGGTCAAAGTGTCTAGAAGCTTTAATCAGCAATAAAGCACTTTTTGATCCTCATCTAGAGCAAAGAGCTATGGTAGTGACTGAAAGAACGTTGATTACACACCTAAGCGGCTGAAACGAGTTTCCTACACAGGGTGTCTGACACTTAGAGATATGGCGAGAAGCTTGCTCATCCAGGAGGGCCTCAGAGTAGAGCCGCTGCTCCTCAACATAGGGAGGAGCCAGTTGAGGTTGGATCTGGTTAGGATATCTCCTCAAAGCCTCCCTGATGAGGTGTTTCAGCTACGTCCCACGGGGAGGAGGCCCAGATGAAGATCCAGGACACACTGGAGGGGCTTTGTTTCTCGGCTGGCCTGGGAACGCCTCGGGATTTCCCCTGAAGTGGCTTGAGAGAGGGAAGTCTGGGTCTCTCTGCTTTGGAAAATCAATGGACAGATGGATGGATGACCTTGTGTTGACCTGACGAAATATGACTGAACACATCTTTCTAGGCAACTCTTCAAAATTGGAAGGACAAGACAACATGTAATCCAAAAAGAGGAAGACATCTGTTTATGTTGCTACTGGCCATGACTCAGCCAGATGAAACTGTGGGAAATAAAGCTGGACAAGATCCTGAAATCATCTCTCCACAAAACTGTGTTGTTGATTTTGTAGACACCAAAAAGAAAAAAAATCCTTTCAGAATCAGTCAGGTCAGTCAAAATATTTTATTAAACAGTTTTTTTTGTTTGTTGAGCACTCCAAAACACTTGCAGTATGTAAGAAAAAAAGGCACTTGTTTTACATCACCTCCTTTAAATAGCTTTCTTTTCTTTCTATGTACAAAATATTTACAGGTTTTTCGCTCTGACAGCGGAGGTGATGGTAAGCTGGTTAAACAGACAAGCAGATATAACTGGAAACAAAATCTGAAGTTATACTTTAATGCTGACAGTTTCAGTTAAATAGATCAAAATGAAATGACACTTCTGTTGTTAAAAACTTGATAACGGATGTCTGACAAAACGAAACACGGGGAATAAGGAAGTAATCAGATCTACAAAAGAAATATAGATGGATGAAATATGGATGGAAACTGATGCTATTCGCTCGGACAACTAAACAAATGCTCAAATGGTTTTATCGCATAATTTGAAAATAAAATAGTCACTCAGTGATTAAAATATTTGAAGAAACATAAAAAGTTTGCCACTGTTTTGTAGTCTGAGCACATTTTTTGGTCAGATCACAAACAGGAACGTTTGGATTAATTCCTTTAAACTCCATTTAGAACAGCTGCTCTCAAACATCCAAACGTCCTCATCAGTGGAGACCAGACGCAGTTAGAAAACTTTCTTTGTGTTAACCATGGTGGTAATGTCAGTGGGAGGAGCTGCGGTCATTGGCGATATCCTGCAGGCGGCGCATCAGAGTGGTGTGGTTGTCGGGACAAACCCGTTTAGGGGACGCCTCGTCATCCAGGGGAATGCTGCGCTTCCTGCTGGGAGTCTCTCCGGTCCGGATCATGCTGTTGATCTCCTGGAGACGCTGAACGGAAAAACGCACGGCAGATGAAGGCAACTCTACTATAATAACCAACTGTCAAATATTCCACCCCTCAGTGTAATTTAGTCTGTTGCCATATTGAAACAAGTTATATAAGTGAGAAAAAGCATTTTGTAACCAGCACAGTCATTCTCGTTATCTGACAGCTTTAGCTAAGCTTAAACTATGTGAGTAATTGTTAACAGCTTGCATTCAGTGTGCAAAAGTGATCAACATAACCCAACAATGACCCTAATCACTCCTGGTGACCTAAATAATCATGTTGATTGCAAATTAAAATAATCAGTAACACAAAGGAGTTACAGGAGCAGATTTAGACTTGGGACTACATTATCACAAAGCACAGCTGTGAACCTCTGCTGAAAGGGGCAAAGACATGACGGAGTGCCTGCAAAACTCACATACTTCCGTAAAACACAAATGCATGATTACTAAGCTTATGCCCATTATAGTTTTTGAAGAAACAGCAGAGTAAGTTGCATAGGTTCCATTTTCTTGCATTAGGCTTATAACGTTCAAACATTTGTGTTAACTTAAAAACGTGGCTTTTGCGAATGATGTGTCATGTCTTTGCCCCTGGCAGCTCTGGCATTGCTTGGAAGTACTGAGGGACAACTTGTTAAAGGTTACATATGAAACATTGTCATAAAAAAAAATACATCCATGGGGTGTTTAGAGAGGTGCAGAATGAAAGTACTACATCTCCTTAAAAAAATTTGATTTAAATTAAAATATAAGAAAATGTACATTTAAAACGGGCATGACAATGATGTTGTGTGTACATCTACCTGCCAGTAGCGGCTGCGGGTTGCGGGTCGACATACAGTCTCTATAACCCAACTATATCTTCGGCACAGCTCGGATGGCACTACGAAGAATGGTGGAACCTCAGAGATATTGTTATCTGTCTCAGGAGAGGAGCGACCGCAGAACAACAGAAACTAGAGTAGTTTTAGGTGAAGCCTAAACTACATGGACCCTCATAAAACATTTCCAAGGCATCAAACACACACGGAAACGGGCACTTTCCTCCTGGATCGGTAAGCTAACTCACTTGCTAAGTTTGCTAACAATTGCTGTCAGTTAAACTCCTCTAGGATACATCCCTCACCGGACACAGTTCAGGTTGGTCACTGCGCTTATCGGCAGCGAACCAGGCAACCCAACAGCTGGAATGATGTTTTTATTGTTGTAACTATAACCTAGATAAACTAGACGTCGCTATCATGCTCACTTTCCATACACAACCTTAATAGACTGGCGCATTTCAGCATGTAGTCTACATGGAATCAAAGCTATAAAAAAGGTGGTAAGGGAAATATTATTAGGGAAATAATATTTTTTTTATATAAAAAGTTTTTTCCCTATCGGCATGAATGGGGATTCATTGATGAATGAGTTTATATAAGAAATGTATTACGTTTTATTTGTATATTTTCCATTTACTTAATTTAGATGCTTTTATTTTAGGTGTTTCAAATGAATCATTTAGGTTGATCATAATTTGAAATGAATCTTTTAATTATTTGATTTTCTGTTACAACCCCTTGTGGTCTCTTAGACCGAAGCTTTATGTCTGTTTCTTTTTCCCATATCTGGTGCTTGCTTTTTCTATTCCATCGTATTCCAACGTATTATTAAACCATGTCCTTTTATCCATTCTCTAAAATTAACTAGAGAGGTATCATAAATTGAAAGATCTTGTATCTCTTGATATTTTTAGATCACTACTAATAAATCTTGAAACTAAGTCTCCTATCTTTAGATGTTTTAATTAATCTGTATTGTGTTATTTAAATCAGTGTAATAATTGAACTGTTTTGAATGTATGAAATTCATGTATTTAATTTTGCCCTGCCTGTAGGACACTCTTGAAAAATACATTTTTAAAATCAATGAGTTTTATCCTGGTTTAATAAAGGTTAAAAAAAAAAAAATTAATACAAAAATCAAATCTTCAGATACATTGTTTTTATCATTTTTTATCATTTCATTTTTTATCTGTATGCATATGTATACATATGTATGTATGTATGTCTGTGTATGTATATATATATACGTATGGGTATGCATGTATACGTTTATGCATACACTGTCTTTTTATACTCACATTTGTCAATAAATTTTGCGCTAATTATTATTACTTTCATTCATTTCCTGTATTTCCATGTGGATTTTTATTCTCTTAGAGATGTAAATCATCTTAGATATTTATCTATATCTATTGCCCAGTGTTACTTCCAGAAGCATTTGCACTGATCCAGTTCAAAATTCTTGTGACCCAAACAAATTGAGCGTACCACACCCACACATTGATTGGTGAATTTGCTCATGTGTCAACAGATGATTGGCTGACTGATGTTGCGTTGTATATTATGCAGTATATTTAAATTGTGATTGTTTTCGGGGTTTTTTTACCCTGATGAAGGCTACATGCTGAAAACTGTCGGTCTGTTAACAAAGTTGTTCCTTAGTACTTCCGTGAGTTGCGAGAGCCTCTATACCACTCAACTTTTGATCTTGTCCGTACATCATCCAACGTAACTGTAACGTCTTCCCATGTCTAAATCGGCTCCTGTAATTCCTTTGTGTTCCTTATTATTGCCAAGGAGGTTATGTTTTTGCCTGAGTTAGTTTGCTTGTCTGTCTGTCTGTTAGTCACCAACAAAACTGAAAAAGTTGCAGACAGATTGGGCTGAAATTTTCTAGGAAACGGCCGCAGTGGGTACAGGAACAACTGATTAATTTATCAAGCAACATGATTGAGGTTAACAGGAATAATCAGAATCAATATTGAGTAATTTTCCTGACTTTTGCCGTGAAATGCTAGCTGATAAAATTCACTTTCATTGTTTACGCTAAGATAAAGCAGCTAAAGACTGCTTCCAGATTAGGAGCTGGTTACGAAATGCCTTTTCTCACTTTTGGAAAGATGGCAACAGACTAAATTTCGCTTGGAGAGAATGAGGGTGAGGTCTTACATTGGGCGGGCTGGTGCAGATATAGTAAGACATACGGTCCCGGGGGGGTGACAAGGGGGAGGAGCCTGTCCTGTGAGGTGAGATATAAATGGAGTGTTTGCTGGACAGCAGCACCCGACGAGGAGAGCCCGTCCTCAATGTTGGGTACGGACACAGAGGCGGGGTCTCCACCTGCAGACAACACAAAGGGGAACAGCTCATTACTTTTAGATTTGGAGTGAGCAGTAGCATGAGTCAGTTCACACGATCGTTGAGTGGCACATCAAATGTTGGGTTTTAACCTCTGCAGCTAGATTGATTTTATCCTGCTGTTATAGCAAAATTTATCAGCTTGGATTAAAAGAAGCCTCACAGACAAAATAAAAAAACAGCTACAGAAGGTTGTGATGTTTCTGGATCACAAACTTAAAACTGATAGATTCAGCTCCAAAGAAAACATCCAAGAAGATCCCTCAAGCTCCAGGATGGTCTCCTACTGAGGAATAATACTGGCACCAATGCAGGGCTTCATACAGTACATGAGTGTGAGTGCAAGATGTCTACACCAGGACGGCAGCCAAGACAGACTGGAAATTTTCAGGAAGGAAGTAAGGAGACTGGTGCAGTGTATTTTTTTCAATGGAATCCTCCTCCTGATTGTTTGGGACATCCATAAAATGCAAAGCACCCTGATCCAATCCATGTGCGGAGTTGCTACAAATCGTCAGTGAAACTTTGGTTAGCTCACAAAAATCAAGTGAAGCCACCAAAAACAGCTGAATAGGTCAGAAGAGGTAACCAGTCAGGATTTATTGATACCCAGCAGCTAAGAGAGCATTGCAGAAATTAGGAAGAAGATAAATGAAAGCTGGAAACTCTGAGGAAACAATCTAAAGGGTTGGATATTACAACATTTAAAGTTAAAAAAAAAAAAAAAAAAAAAAAGATTTTAAAACAGCTGTTTAAGGTCTCTTTCACTGAAAAAAAAAGTCCAATACAATCAGTCATTCTTAGCATGCTGCATGTGAATATTTTCTCCAAACTTAATTCCCTGCATCAGTTAGATAAAAGAAAGTAACCAGAAAGCGCCTGAGTCTTAAAAAGCCATTCATTCTAACATCATCTCAAAAAGGACCGCCCACAGGAAGGCTCCATTGTTTTGGCCAGGGATCAGAGCTGAGCTGTAGCTCTGAGAAGCTAACAGTTAGCAACTCTACAACACAGCAGAACACGTTCAATGTTTGGTGTGAAAATGCGAGGCTCTGTAAGTGTTTTTTCCACTTTTAGGACAGTGACTTCATAGCTACGGGCCGATGCCGCTTGTAATAAGGTTTAATCTGCCCCAGACGCCTTAATTTTACCATGTTTATATTCTCCTTGTATTTACGAACGCCTCGGAAGTGCTTCTTGACTCTCTTCCGGGCAGATTTGGGCTGACGAATCTGCAGGCAGGACTGTAAAGCTGCAGCCATAGACTGTAAAAAAAAATAGACAGCGCCTCCTCAGTCCTCCCCGTTTACCAGAATGACACACTTTCATGGGGGAATTCATGGCGGATTCACAGACTCCTCCTCCCCAGCTCTGACGAGGCATGTTCCTAAAAAGGGCATAGGGGTGGGATCTTCACTGTAGACTCTGCCATCGCGGGGCGTGTATGGGTGTGTAGTTCGGTCGTAATCCCGCCTATTCTGCTCCCGCGTCTTTAGCTCTTATGCTAAACTTGGCTAGCTAAGCTAAAGGATAACAGCCAATGCCTGACTGCTGCCGTACCTGCGCTCCTCCGACGGTTCTCCTATTTCTCTAACCTCAAAAGGTAAGAACTAGTAACTTGAAATAATTATTAAAATGTATTGTTACTATAATTAAAGTCCAACGAAACAGCCTGTCAATCAAAGTCCGGCCCCCTCATTAATTATGCAAGATTTTAAAAAAAAATCTTACAAAAACCAGCCTGGTGCCTATGTTTTTGACGAGCCCAGCGTTATCTCAGGAAGAATATGTAGCCATAGAAAGTTTTTAAAAAACGTGCACCAGGCATTAAAGTTGTTTTTAACATGTCTAAAGTCAAATGCTTTTCAATGGGGGCCTAGTGGCCAAATGGAGGTACTACAGTAATGGAGGAGCAATGGCAGCCTCCATGGTATGCGGTCACAAAGCAGAGCAGCCAGTGGCCATTGCCTGCAGCGTAATGGTGTGCTACGTCCAAATTGGCCCGGAAGATTATACAGAAGCACTTCCGGGGCGTTCGTAAGTCCGAATGGATAATAGAAATGGTAAGATGAAGTCGTTTGGGGCAGGTCAAACCTTATTACAAGCGGAATGTGGTACAACTTCTGTTCTACGGATGTCCACTGATGGAGGAGGTGAATGTAAATACTGCTGAACGGCTCAGACTGGCACCAAACTTCTCATGCTGAGTAAGAAAACTTTGAAAAAAATTTGCGAAAAATAAGGTCCAGGTTGAAAAAAATTGGAATTCCCCTTAATATCCGTAACCAAATCCACCCAGAGAGGTTGCTAGTTTAATTACCCTCAAAGCTAACCAAAGCTTTAAACCATGAAGTGTAATTACAGCAGCTAAATCTCCCGGTCTCTGGAGCTCATCATGAGCCTCTCCACTCGTCAGCAGACAGCGGGGGCTCGATCCGAACAGACTGGAGATCAGACCAGACGACCCGCTGAATTTAAGTAAATTAGTAAGCGGAGGAAAAGAAACTATTTTAACCTCAGTAGTGAAGAGGTAAGAGCGGAGTGTTGAATCCCCGTCCAGCAGGGGGGCATGTGGCGTACAAGGACGCCCCTATTGCGCTCGTCATTACCGGCATAATGTTGGTGTCACATTATACGTCTCAGATTTTCATAAAACTGAGATAGTGTAAGAAATGTGTTGCAGTTAGCCGAGCAAGCCCCAAAATTGTACCGTTTCTCCTCACTCACTGCCTTGCTGATCTGAAATACACTAAAAGGAGTGAGGATAAGATTTTTTTGAACAAACAGATGGCATTCTATTATACCAGAGAACACAGAAAAATCAGTAAAACAACATCAAATGAGACCTTTAAACAGCCACTATGCTATTTTTTTTTTTTTTTTACAATGTTGATAAAAAAAAACGCCATTTGCTTGGACAAAGAGTTCTGCTAGAATAAACCTTCCCATAAACCTTTGCAAATGTGAACACGTACCCCTGCAGACGGCGAGCTCAGCGAGTATCTCAAAGCAAAGCTTGTCATGTGTTTGATGTAGACGTTGTTGTAGAAGAGGATCAGATCACCACGCTCGTCTTCACCCGCCACCACAGAAGAGGAGGGGCTTCTGTCGGAGCCGCTGGTGGGCGTGGAGGCGGCGCTGCCAGACTGGGGGGCCGACAAGGTGCTGTTGGAGCGGATAGGAACTGGGCTGATGTCTCCAGCTGCTGGCAGACGATCAGAGGGACATTCGGGTTAGTTTTATGGTGTCAGATTGTTCATCTGCTAAAATTAAATAATTTTTTAAGTAAAACAGTTAAACAAAGTTTAACAGAAGTTTAAATTGTTTATATTACGTTGCATTATATTACGTTGCATTATATTACGTTGCATTATATGAATAGAGGCAGAGCAATAGAGATACATTACTGCATTTACAAAAAAAGTAAGGTTAAAGTAAAAAAACAATAATAAAAGTTGTATTTTCAAAAGTTTTGACAGACAATGATTGAAAAACTAAGAAAAAACTGATCAAAAAGAGGACAGAAAAATCTTAAATCATTTAGAGTTAGAAAGAGGGTTACTGCAGAAGACATGGGGAACCAGAAATGGACGGAGAGTAAGAATTAAATCTAACAGGAACTCACAGAAAACAGATGAATCAGAAAACAAACAACAAACAACAAACTCCTTTAAATCAAAGCAATGCAATTCAAAGAGAAATAATCAATCTGTAAGTGGGGAAAACTGTTTCTTTTTCCTGATTTGTATTCATTCTAACCTAAGCACCTTTGATAGAAGCAGATTCTCGTAGAAACTGCAACACAAAGTCAATTTAACACAGCCTGCTCTGTTTCCCACCTGCATCCTGGCTGCCATCAGCCGGTGAGCTCCGTTTGCTGGGGTCAGCGGTAACGGAGGCTTGCCTCCTCCTTCCTGAAATCAGCACACTCCTGTAAACCTAAAACACACACACACACAGAGGTCAGTGCATGAAGAAGCAGCTCGATCAGCTGCTCGTTGCAAACCCAAGTTTGAGGTGGAATCACGGCGCATTGGGCTCTTACATTGCTGCTGGCCTGAGGCTGAGTCCGGTAACACTTCATGATGTTCTGGAAGGACCTGTCTTCTTTGGTCACCTGATAGAAACAAACCGTTACTTCAGGTTGGTCCACAACATCACACTGCAACACCAAGAGCTGGATTAAGACTTTTACACTGAGATAAAATGATTAAACGGAAATTCCCTGCCACGGTCTGTTAAAGGAAAAGATGCAACGTTCTTCCGCTGTTTTCCTGCAGAGATCGTAACTGACGAGTTTTGATTGAGCTGTTAAGCTTTTTACTAGAGGTGCAGCTCATATAAAACTCTAAAGATGCATGGTTTGTTTTGTTGTTCTCTACACATCCTGGTGTTCAAAAATGGCCAAAATACCACATTAGATAAACTGGCCTTTCAATATAAATCATCTAGTGCCCAAAACTGCATTAACTACTGATTACATTGACTGTAGAGCACTGTTCTGGTGAAAATATCCTGTGTTGATGATGGGCTGACCAATCACAGAAATGTGCTCTCCGTCGCACGCTATGGATAATAACAAATTCAGGCTCTACTCCATCCTTGCTCGCATAGGATAACGGTGTTGCATGCCTCCGTAGCTACGCAGACGTAGAAGTGTAAACTAGGCTTAAGACTCCGACCGGGTGAAGACTCTCAATCATGTGTCTGAACTTTGAACACGCACCTTTGCCATGACGTAAACCGCACACATGAGCAGCTGGTCCATGTGACGGTCCTTCATCATGTCGGTGCAGTGAACCACAGAATGTTCGAAACACGTCCAGATCCTCCTCCTTAATTCTGATGAGATGTCCAGTTTGGCACAGAGGTCCCTGAGACGAACGCTGGCCATGTGATACACCTGAGAAGGGGACATGTGGCTATGTTGCGGTGTAGTGAAGAGATGGAGACCAGTGAGCGCATGCAGACAGTGGAAGACTCACCTTCCTGAAGAACAGAGACAGAGAGCCTTTCCTTAATGAGCTGCTGGCTGCTTTGGCGGCTGGTTTGGTGACGGGTGATTGGATGGCCAGGGTGCCGGTGAGAGTCTGCGCTGAGAGAGGCTGCAGTGTGGCTCCACCCATCTGTACGGGGATTAAAGTGATGCTTCCACTCTCATTGGCTATCCCTGCAAAGAGTTCAAAGGTCAGCGGTCAGGTATTTCTCCCCTGTCGTGGGTAACATTAGTAATTTCAGTACCTCACCCTGAAAAGGTATGGTCATGGTCTGCCCGTTGTTGGTGGTGACAGTGAAGACGGTCTGTCCCGCTGGGATGGCGGTGACAATGCTCGCCTGACCCGCCTTTGCAACGGGGGTCTGTGGTGGGGTGGTGAGAGTGCTGGAGCCGGTGGAGGTGACACTGGTCTCCCCTTCCATCGGGTCAACAAACAGACGGCGACGAAACCCACCAGTGGGAGGGGAGCTGTACCTGCCCTGGAGGCTGGTCGGTGAGGGAGACACACCTGCAGGAGGGTCAGGGGCCAATCAGTTTGCAAACTGAGGTATGGATGGATGAATGGATATTTAAAAACACCAACTTTCCAACACTCTCTTCGACAGTGCCCACTCAGTTAGTATGAACAGACTCTCAGAGTAATTGTAGACCAGAAAACGACAGAAACTGTCACCTTTCACTGCGCTGTTGGCTCTCAGATCCGGTCCAGATTTCCCAGGTGTGAGGGGAATGCTACCTGTGTTTGTTTCCTCGTTTTGTTCCAGATACTGAGGAGGCATCACCTGAAACGTACATTTATGGTTATTTTAAAACCATGGAAACATTATCCGTCTGTTCAATAAAAGATGACTAACATTTATGTTATTTAGTTTATTGACCTCCTGACATGATGGCACTTTGGCTGAACGGAGGCTCTGCCACAGCGGGGAGTCGCTGGTCCAAGCCAGACTCTCCAAAACCTGCTCTTCCACCTGGTTTAGGTGCTTCACCACCTCGCGAAACAGACTCTGCTCTGAGCGCACCAACACCTCAATCACCTGCATATGCACACAGATACATATCATTTTAAAAAAAAGATCTGCCTTTTTATATGTATAATAGGTGCGGTTTAAACGTTAAAATTTAACAAAATTCACAACAAAAGTTTTTAATAGGTAAAGCATATCTGCCTTTTTCTCTGCCTTTTTTTGTGCAAATTAAAGGTTTTAAAAAAGAACCTAACACATGGTGCTGTGGTTGTGACGGCCGCCCACCTCTGTCTCTCCCATACTTTTCTCACAATTTCCGTCATGTCCACAAACAAAATTTAAAAAAAGAAGATAACGCACCAAAATTAAGTCAGTAAAATACTGCAATATCTTAAATAATCCTTGGGTAAGCTAAAACAGGGGAACTTGGAATAAAATTAACTCTAGACAAAACTATATTAATTTAGCACAAGGTAAGTGCTTTGAATAAGTTATGCTAAGATACAATACATTACGGTTTTATCAAAGTTATGCTAATATCAGTTTTTAGCTAAAGCATCTTAAGATAAAATAAGCGTGGGTTTTATCTAGGTTGTGCTAACATAAGCTAATGGTCAGATTTAAGTAAAAGCATGTTAAATTAAATCAGTTCATGGTGTTTCTATGTTAAGCACCTATAAGTTAAAATTTGATTTTAGTTCAAACAAGCTAAGATAACAAGCTATGGTTTTATCTAAGTTATGCTAATATAAGCTAAAATAAGATTTTAGCCAAGGCATGCAAAGATAATATAAGTTTGTGTTTTATCTAGGTTGGGCTAGAAAAAGCTCAAGTTATATTTTAGGAAGGGTGAGACATAATCAAATTAGTTCAGGTTGTATCTATGTTATCCTAAATAAGATAAAGTTAGGTTTTAGCTAAGGCATGCAAAGATAAACTCCGGTTTTAACTAGGTTATGCTAATATTTTTGGTAACCTCAGATTAAAGCCAATACGTTCACGTTTTATGTAGTTTGCGCTATCAATGGCTAAAGTTATGGTTTAGCAAGAGAAAGCTAAAATGAAAAACGCTGAATGTGTATCTATGTTGCGTGAAGTTAGATTTTAGCTAAGCTAAAAAAAGATAAGCTCACGTTTTATCTACGTTATGCTAATAAAAGATAAAGTCAACGTTTAGCTGGGTTGGGGCGCACTGAAAAAGGAAAATGCAGCTCTAACTTTAATAAATTGCCTTATTCTGTCTCAAGTAATAGAATTAAAATTCATCAAACTTAATTTATTTACTTTTTTAACTGTAAAAATTTATTAAGTTACTTGAATAAACTTAAAGAAATTACTTATGACCGGTTAAAGCAATATATTTAAGATGGAGCTGCATTTTCTTTTTTAAGTGTATTTGCTTAGTTTTGAAACTAAAACTGCATAGGTTCACTATAAGCTAGTGTTATGTAAAATAATCTAAGTGTAGCTTTCAGATAAAGTAAGTTTAGCTTTTGGCTTATTCATAGCCAATTTAGTTTTTTTTAAGCACTTGTTCTTATTTTTTAACAACTGCTCTTCATCTCTTTTACTTATTTGTACCATAGACAGTATATAGATCGGTTGGTACCTTGTAGAAATGATAAGCAGGAAGCTGGAAGATGTTGATCACATTGGGGAAGTCTCCTGGAGGCTTGTAGGAGAAGGTGACTATCTCCAGGCAGCAGGCCAGCAGAGAGCGATGAAAGATGTCCTGCTCCAGAATACACTGCAGCACACACAGGTACAGGAAGTCAACTCCAGTCTTTTAGACTGTTATTCTCTGTTCAGTAAAACATGTCCTTAAAAAAGAGGAAATAACTGAACATTCCTAATTAGTTGTTGTTGTTGTCGAACAGATTTATGATGATTCATTTAAATCCTAACAATATATAGCACCTCTATGATGGTACATTCACTTATAGATTTGACTGTTGCATACAAAATAACAGTGTGTAAAAAACAGTTATTTTTATTCTTAAATTTAAGATATCTAAGGTAACAAATACTCAATGGATATGAAAAGTGTGTTTAAAACATGTAATTTCTTTGTATGAAAAAGGTGAGACATTATCTGGTAATCACATGTGCAGAATTGGACAGGATAAAATAAGATCTTCTTCCTATTCCTTTTTGGTTGTAATTTGTGATGTTATTTTTGTTGTTTGAACTATTTTTCTTTTTGTAATGTGAAAAGCAAAAATTATACTAAAGAAAGAAAGAAAGAAAGAAAGAAAGAAATGCAGGATCTCAAACTGTCGTCAGTCTGTGTGAAACTCGGAGCAATGATCGGGTTGGCTCTTTACTCACAGACAGGTCAGCATCTCCCAGGATCATCTTCTCTCTCTCTATGATGGACTCCAGGATTCTGTAGTAGAGCGCCTCTGCCAGGTGGAAATACTTCACTGCCAACTCTGTGACGACAAATGTTATTAACACAGACACAGGCAGGTAGAGACAGGTGTTGACCGACGAGAAATCAAGTTCCCACCTTTCTCCATCCCTTTGTTTTCAGCTCCACTGTCTTCATAATGCTGGGAGTAGACGTCAAACATCTCCTTCAGGCGCTGTCTGATGACCTCGCTGGGGTCTCTGGAACAGCCCCTGGGGTTATAATGTACAGGGTGAGGGGTTGTTGTGATTACTTCGGAGGTTCAGTTAAAAACACACAGAAGACATTGGGATTCAAATCTTCAAAAGAAGAAAAAAAATGTTGATGGTTATCAATCTTCTCAAGCTTGAATGTCTCACAATTTTACCCTAAGGTCAGAGAAAGCAGAGAGCCTCAGAATGTAACAATATGGCAGCATGACGTGGGTTTGCAAAGCGGCATCTGAATTAACCACAAACCCTCTTGTCCTTTCAGCAAATGAGGTCAGAGATGTTTTCATCATGGTAAGCAACTCCATGTTTGGGAAAAATCAAAACACATCTCATACAGATTTTCAAATAAATGGGTGGAAGACTGATGACCTGGGCACCCCACAGCTCTAACCACCCGTAAGCTTGTCTTTTACACCAGAGAATTGTAGAGTCTGATGAGTTATCTTGTCTGACAGATGAACCTGAAAAATCTAGGTGCTGCGATGGCCTAGTTCAATTTGTGAATTGAATATTTGAAACCCATGTGGTACAATTCAACCAGAAGCTCTTCTTTCCTAATCATCGTCTCAGCATCTAAAACTAGAGCTACTTCACTTTCTTAATAGTATTATTGACCCACATTATTAATTGAAGGAATTTTTTATTTTATAAATTCACCATTGTTTACCTAAATATCAGGATACAATTATGGGTTTATGAATTAACTGAAATGGGATCTTTACCATGTTTACATTTTGGGCCAGTAGTAGCTTCTTTCCATTTTTTGGATAATCTTTGACCTTTTATCATGTATTTATAGTGTTATAGTATTGATTATTTTTAGATTATTTTGTCTGCTATTACTTATTTGACCTCTTCAGGAGTTTTACTATTTTACCATTAAAAAAACATACAATGTTTAACTTTGCATTAAAAGCATTAAATTAATCAGTTCTTCCTGGTTCTGCTGCACCTCTAAGAATTTCTGTTGATTTCTTACTGAGAAAATGAACGACAGAAGCTCCGTGTTGGTGGTTCTGGTTCCTCTACAGCAGCTGGTCCCACTCAGCAATCAGCTCCAGCTGCTCTGAGGACCATATAAAAGCAGCTACTGATGGTCAGAGTCACTATCAGCGGAACCGGAGATCTATCCTGGACTAACAGCACAATGAGGTGAGGACCAGTCTAAAGTTGCTTTTAATTGCAATAACAAAATCTGTGATGGAGTTGGAGTTGTTCATCTGAAATGTTAACCTAGTCTTGGTCTGCAGGTTTTTGTGGATTTCTTTCCTGCTGATTGGAAGCATCACCTGTGCTCCTCAAAAACCAGGTAAGCTTTAATCCAACACCAGTTCCTAAACCAGCTGTAGATGTTTGCTCTGACTCTGAACTGCTTCCTCAGGTACTGAAGCTGACCCAATGTGGTGGTATGTAGCTTCACCCCCTCAGCAGGAACCATCCAAGCCCGTCTACCAGAACCCCAGTGGACAGGTTAGCGGTTCTGGTGGCTACAGCGGTTACCCAGGAATTCAGTATTACAGCGGAGGCAGCAGCGGTGCTGGAGGTGCCGACAGCGGTTCTACTCATGGGGCCCCACAGAGCGGCCAGCAGGGAGCTCCAGGCCCTTACCAGTCTGCAGGGGAGAGCTGGAGCTCTTCATCTGATCCCAGCGGTGGGGACGAGCCGGTCTTCACTCCTGTAGATGAGGAGGATCAGGTCTACGGCTACAAGTCCAAGTCACGGTACAACCGTAAGCAGCTGAGGTTCAGCCAGTTCCGCTACACCCCAACAGAACCAATTGTCATCCAGCCACCAATGTTTCCCCCTCATGAGAAGAATCCTCCAGGCCAAAAGGGCTACTGAAGACCTGATTACTATGGCTACAATCAACATGTTCAGACTCTGCTTCAGGTGGTCTGATCAGCTCTTTCCAGAGAAGCTTCTGTAACAACTTTAATAAAATGCTATGTATGACAGAAGGGGGCCCTTTATTTCTATAGAACAGTTGGTGCCTTCTCTAGTTCAGTTTAAAGCCTTTTTGCTCAGCTTGTGATGGTGCAGCTCTGGATTTATTTTACATGTCAATTTGTTTCTCGAGGCTTTGCAGTTTGGGCAATTCTCTTTGGCCTTGACTATTGTGTTGTTTTTTTTTTTCACACCCCCATATACAGAAAGCAAGGCCTAGGGACCATGGCCCAATAAGATCTTACTCTGGCAGTCTTTTGTGATTCAATTGATCTACTACTTTTGCTAGATTTCTTAAGGCCCTGCTTTTATTTTTAAGAAACTGGTAGTTTTGTCAAATCTCTCAAAGTACCCTGACGACTGGAATCAAAGGTTCCTATCTGTATAGTTGGTTCTAAATCCTAAAAAAGATGGCAAGTTCTGCCAAAAAGTAGCAAATGACTCCCAAATCCCAGAAGGGTCTAGGCTTCTGGATGCAGAAAAGGATGAGCTGAAGGCTGTATGGATCACAATGTTAATATTGAAACTTAGCTGTTCTACCATGATATGATTTTCAAACATGCTAGAGGACTCAGTTAAAGGCCCTCTTCAAATGTTTCCAACACTGCTGCTAGAGATCCAGCCTGCCCACAACATCTCACCATCCACCACTATTTAAAGCCGCTTTGAGTCGACCTTTAATTTCCACCTGAAGTGTTTAAAGTGAATTTCAGAACATCATCCTGACTCTACTCAACCAGGGATCACGTTCACAGTATTTCCAGATTTGATATAAGTCGCGACGGCTAAATCTGAAGGCTGTCCATTTTAGTCAATTAGTTTTCACAACTCTGACCACTTCGTGCAAATGTTTAGATTTCCACAAAAAATTTACAGAGGTAACTGAAACAAGATTCCCATTAACCTAAGACCATGTACACACATAGTTGGGTTTGTTAAATTTTCCTCAGCTCATTTAAACCTAAATCCCCATCCATACAACTGGATAGGTATGTTTTTAAGCAGTCATATACATGGTAAAACTGTAGGAGGCAGTAATTCTCCAAAATCCCATCCGTTCGGAGTAACTTTCTAACGTCTAAATACAGCAGAATGGAGCAAAAAAAAACTGCTTAGGCAATCGGCAATGCAAACACAGCTATGAGGGCATAAATACTGGAGTGTAAATGTGTGTTTTACAAGTGATGGAGCAATGACTTTGCAACACCTAAAACTCCGGTTTTATCCGTCCACACGCTGAAAACACAGATGGTCACTTTGGCCGGAGTTTTTAGAATCGTTTTTGGTACTCTAAATCTGCATTTACATGTGGACAACAGGTCAAACCATTAAAAAAAATAGCTGTTTTGTGATACCCAGCTACGTGTGAACAGGGTATTAGACATTTTCAATACATCTCGCTGACTGTTCAAAAGTTTCTAAGTCTTTGCAACGTGTCTGTGGCCGGTGTGACTGGTTAGACGCACTTCAAAGAGCTCAATGCGTGCCAAATGCTGCCGCATAATGCTGGCCTTCCTCCTGCTGAACCAATACTTTACTGCTCAGGATTACTTCAGTCGTTTTTTCAACTTTGATTTAATTGGACAAATATTTCCTCATTTCAAAACTTTGGCTTAAGTGGCAATTTAGAGTCTTGAGTGCGGCAGCAGAGCACGGGTTCAGCCTTCAGTGCAACATCTAAACCCCAATGAGAAGTCAACTGTAAGAGGCAGAAAATCCAAAACCTCATGACAATAACCTCTGTAGCAATCCCACCATTTCATTTCGCACGATGGGTGAGCCTATCAGCTCCATGGGGAGTAGGAGGAAGTTGTGAGACTGACAGTTCACGCCACAGCAAGTACGTTTAATTTTAAGTGTAATCCAGCGGCAATTTGAGGATCAAATATTAAGCGGTGCTGAGCACCCAGAGACCTGCCTGAAACATTTGAGTGTTTTGTATATTATAACACACACACAACAGGAGATATGTCAATGGGCATCCAGTCATTTTTGCCTTGTCCACACGTAGCTGGTAAAAATAACCCACAAAGATTTTCCTCCGCTCCTTTAAAAAAAAAAAAAAATCATCTCCATCTACGCATAACCGGATAAATGCGTTTTTTCAGCATATGCATAGATGTGGCAAACATGTAAGGGGCAGTAGTAATTACTGTTGATTTCTTAATGAGAAAATGAATGACAGAAGCTGCATGTTGGTGGTTCTGGTTCCTCTACAGCAGCTGGTCCCACTCAGCATTCAGCTCCAGCTGCTCTGAGGATCATATAAAAGCAGCTACTGATGGTCAGAGTCACTATCAGTGGAACCGGAGATCTATCCTGGACTAACAGCACAATGAGGTGAGGACCAGTCTAAAGTTGCTTTTAATTGCAATAACAAAATCTGTGATGGAGTTGGAGTTGTTCATCTGAAATGTTAACCTAGTCTTGGTCTGCAGGTTTTTGTGGTTTTCTTTCCTGCTGATTGGAAGCATCACCTGTGCTCCTCAAAAACCAGGTAAGCTTTAATCCAACACTAGTTCCTAAACCAGCTGTAGATGTTTGCTCTGACTCTGAACTGCTTCCTCAGGTACTGAAGGTGACCCACCAATGTGGTGGTATGTAGGTTCCCCCTCTCAGCAGGAACCATCCAAGCCCGTCTACCAGAACCCCAGTGGACAAGTTAGCGGTTCTGGTGGCTACAGCGGTTACCCAGGAGTTCAGTATTACAGTGGAGGCAGCAGCGGTGCTGGAGGTGCCGACAGCGGTTCTACTCATGGGGCCCAACAGAGCGGCCAGCAGGGAGCTCCAGGCCCTTACCAGTTTGCAGAGGAGAGCTGGAGCTCTTCATCTGATCCCAGCGGTGAGGACGAGCCGGTCTTCACTCCTGTAGATGAGGAGGATCAGGTCTACGGCTACAAGTCCAAGTCACGGTACAACCGTAAGCAGCTGAGGTTCAGCCAGTTCCGCTACACCCCAACAGAACCAATTGTCGTCCAGCCACCAATGTTTCCCCCTCATAAGAATCCTCCAGGCCAAAAGGGCTACTGAAGACCTGAGGCTCCCTTCAAGCTTTGTTGGGACTCTGCTGCTGCTTGCAAGAAAAAATAAACTCTGTAAATCTGACTTTCTAGACTGAAGTGGTGCTAAATGTGTCAAAGAACCTGTTTAAGGTACTGTACTTGCAACTGAATGCTGGCAGCACTCGACCGGTGCCTGCTCACATAGACCAGGATTGATAACCTTAATCTTTGTTTTTACTGCTACATGGTTTCATTTAGCCCTGAACTGCAGGCCAGGACCCTAGGCTGTGCAGGACTTAACAAAAAAAATTGTTTCAGGGAATTCTTAAGAATGTAATTAAACTTAAAGCAAGACACCTGGTTTTGCATGGGAGAGGAAATGTCAGTTGTGGCTGCATCACCAAATTGATCAGGCAACTGGGTGCCAGTCTTAAATAAGGCCAATGTCTGCTTCAAAGTAACGAGGCAATTTGTGGCTAGCTGGCTTTAGGTTGCCTTCCAAAGTGCTGGCTGAGGAAATTTGTGTTCCGGCTCAAACTCTAATGGTAATTCTGGTATACACTGTCTTTTAACTATTACAATGGAAACATATTTTAACACTGCATGAGTTTAAATTGTCTACTGGTATAAAGCAGAAAATATCTGGTTTTTCAGAACTATATTGGTCAGTATCAAACTAAGAGTTAAACCGGGCAGTTCAAGGAGCATCTGAGTCCAGATTAATCTTCGAACACAGCTAAGCGGGACTGAACCATTCTTTGGGGGGCAGCGTGGTGATCTGGGGTTGCTGCAGGTGGTCAGCCATTTACCTGAGGCAGACTGATCAGGTTAAAGAATCAGGATGCTTTCCTCCCTGATGGCAGACATTTTTTTTTAAATATCAGGCTCGGATTATAAAAACTATCCTACATGATTACTCACAAATGGGTGTGCATTTCAGCGCCATGCATTGGAGAAAGTTGTGAGACATTCAGGCTGCAGTACTTGCTTGCGTACTGCATGTACTACTGGAGAGTTCCACTATGGGGCAGGGTAAAGAACGCAAACCAGTGTTCTGACAAAACGGCATACCCATCAGAATGACATACTTTCGGTTAATGACCATGCGCAGCAGTAAAAACTTTTTCCTCTGTTTAAAATCTGTTCAAATCAATTTAAATTCTATATTAGGTTTTGGTATTTAAAAAAAAGTAGGGGTGGGCGGTATGGTAAAATTTTCATACCACTGTATTTTTAAAAAACATATCGGTAATGGGGTATTTTTTTCCATACAAGACCGTTGATATCCATATTATCTTATAAGAATGAATATAAAAATGTGCTTTAAATAGCCCATTCTACTGCCATATGGACAGAATCATGCTGTTTTTTTCTAGACACCGGTTAATATGAAAATATGATTATGATTCTAGTAGACATTCTTGATGTTCTAAGGCTGAATATATAATTTTTTTTAAACCTCACGCAAGCAACAAATTGCATCTTCTAATTGCTTTGCATAAACTGGCAAATTTTCAGAATACGACAAAACGGCAGCACTGTTGTAGATGGTATATAAGATATTTTCTTGCTTGTCTTTCTTATGCTTTTGCCGCCATTGCCTCTGTGTACCTAAAGCTTAGCAGGCAGCCACGATAAACACACGTATGCATAATTAAAAGCAAGTGTATTACGGGCCTAATGGAACATGTTCACTGCACATAATAGTGTAAGGAATCAAATTCAGCTCTCCCTAACCCAGTGCTTCTCAAATACCCCTACCCCCAACCCCTCGTGCCTCTGTAGCCAAAGCTTTTATTCATACTTTAACAGTGATTAAGCCTCCAGTCACTAGGTGGCAGCAGTGCTCAAACTTAACAGGCTGCCTGTCCAGTCCAGCAAAAGAAGTCTACACAGAGCTGAGGGTGCTGTAAACCTGTAAACCACGATGTGGGAAAGGGAGATTGAATCGCGGAATTTAATGGCAAAAAATGGAACACACAATTAAATGTTCTTGTAGTGATCTGGCGGTTTCGCTCTTGTAAGGCTGCCTGTTTTTAATGGCCGTTTCAGCCCTCCTCTCCATGCAAGCAGTCATAGCGAAACGAGAGGAAATGAGCTCTGTCAGGGAAAAAATGCAAACGGAGCGCAGCAGAAAGAGTGCTAAAGAAAAACACTGACCTACATTTTTTTCACTGGAGTCTGGGAAGGACCAGCAAATAAAATGAGCACCGGTTTTTATCAGTTTGGAAGCAATAGAAATATTTACTGTTTCCTGCTCTGAGTCTTGATTTGGTGGTGAGATTTTCTTTTGTAATATGAAAATTATTTTGCACATAGGATGTTTAAGTTCTTTAAAAACGACAGGGAAATGTTTGAACCACAGCAGTCTTAGACTTGTGAAAATAGTTGCGAATAACAGTAAGCGTGGATCTATTTGGTTATTTATTTGGTAAATTGTTTTCAGTCACCATAATTAGCTTACACACTTTTTTGTTTAATAAATATGACTAGAATGGAAAAAAAGTTGTATTCCGAAAAATCTAAATGGAAAAAGTGGAACTTTTGAAATCTAGAATTTCTAGCATTTCATAGAGTTGGAGAGTTGAAAAGAAAAAACAGTGAAGGTGATATAGAAGTTATGTAGCCTCCATTTTAGAAAAGTGATCAACTGATGAAGCTGACATGTAATCAATGTTCACATAAAAAAAAGCTTTGAATGATACAGTTTAGTTTAAAAATGCACATGCAAGTGAAGCATCACACAGACTGAGCAGTCTGGATTAAATGTTACCAACGGAATTAATGAACTGAACTTGGAAATAGTGTTAAGACCTAAAACAATAAAATAAGCTGCAACCATTTGAAGTACTTGTAGCTTATTTAATTAATCTTTTTTTCCGTAATCAGTATATATTCTATGCAGTGTGCTAGTGACAGTGGTTTGTATCAATAAGTAATTAAATATTTTCAGATATCAATCTGGCGGTGAATAAAATTCTGTTCTCTAGGGGGGAATGGCTGAAAATAGTTGAGAAGCACTGCCCTAACCGTACCTCAAAGTCTCTGTCAGCTTAGCGCTCGGTCCGTGTTTGGTCCCTGACAGCAGAGTGTGAAGACGTCCCACGCTCTTCATAGCGGACGAGAGCGGCGACGACAGTCGGACCTCCTGGATGTACTTCCTCCCCGTCAGAGGAGTGGAGACCTTCAGAGCCGAGGCCTAGTGTGAGCAAAGATGGTTATTATGTTAACAATAGGTGAAGAGAGGAGACAGAATGAGCAGGAGGGGGCGGGGGGGTCTTACGGTGAGGTTTGTGCTCAGTCTGTAGGCGGCGCCATCCCGGCTCTCCATCCCTTCACAGAGGCAAGGCCCCGGGGTCCCGATATTCTCATTCGCCCCCTCTCCGGTGAAGATCCTCTCATCCAGACTCCCTGTAGCCAGGACATGTTCCTCATAGAGGCGATTAAGTGACAGGCTGAGGAAAGGAACAGAGGTAAGACATCATTCAGCCCAGACGTCCGACTGACCGTCAGTACTGCGACTTCTGGATGATGACACTCACAAACTGTCCCCAAAGTTCATGGGATCCAGAAAACCAGTCAGACTGTCCTCTTTTCCTCTGAGAATCTGGACAGAAAGGAACACAACGGAATTTCAGATTAAAAGAAATTTACATGAAGACAACAGGAAATCTCTAAACCGCCGCAGTTTTAATCTGCATTGTTAGTTCTGGCATTTCTCATCTTCCTCTCGATAAGACTCTATAGATTCTCTTCGGGGTTAAAGGTTGACCAATATAGCACTGGACTCCCATGCTCACTGGACCAGCTTCTGGAACCGTTGTGGGATGCTGTAAAATGAGGTCCCCATAAAGCGTGCCTGTCCTTGAGAAGGTCCTCGACGCTTTTGAAGGACAGTTTTCTGACAGCTCCCTCCAGGCTGCTTGTGGACCTTTTTTCTACTACAAATTTCCCTTTCAAATAACTTTTTATTAACGGGCTTTCATACAGCACTTTCAAAACATCCAACTTCTATTGCAATGACCTTTTGAGGCTTTCCTGCCTTATGGAGGGGGTTAGTGATGGTTTTCTGCACAACTGTCAGGTCTGATTGTGATTCCTAATGATCCAGACTGAGAGACCATTTAATGGCTCAGGATGCCTTTGTAGGTTTTTTGGATTAATTAACTGATCATAATGTGACCCTTTGAGCCTAAAACTTTGAACCTTTTCACAACATTCAAATTTTCTGAGAGTTTGAATTTGGGGTTTTCATAAACTCTAAACCGTAATCATCAAAAATAATAAAGTATAGTAAAAACTTGCTTTGCAATGAGTCTCTGTTACACATTAGTTTTACATTTTAAGTTGAATTAATGAAATAAATGAACTTTTGTATGATATTCTGATTTTCCTTGTGCCACTACCCAGCTGGAATGATTGTGTGGTCATAAAAAAATCCCTTTTATATTGATCTTATACACTATTTTCCCTTTCTTCCCATCTTGTATTCCAAAATAATCTAACTCTAATAAAGTATATAACTGTGTGTAAAGACTCTATATAAGTCTTTCAGTTCTTAAATGTTATTTTTAATTTCAGTTTAGGTTTTACAGATATTAAAATGTAGTTTTGCTCTAAGCAGCGCTTTGAACTGAATTATGGAGAAATATTTTGAAGATACCTCTTGTAATTCCATATTTAAGTGTATTATAGAGTTTTAAGCAGCAAGCACTCTTATTTTTGAGGGAGGATTTTTCTGCTTTGGCAGTTTTCATTTCAGGATCTATTCCATGGATAGAGTTCAGTCGATCAGAGCACACTCCCAAATTCAAGTCGCAGACATTATGGTTGCAAGACGTCTAAATAAACCCATTCCAGAGACGGTGATCTAATCAGACAGAACAGAGGTGGGACGTACCCGCTTGTGGAAGAGCTTCCTGATGAAGGGTTTCCAAAAATGCTCTTTGACCCCTTTAGCCTCTAACACCAGGCCGTCGTGCAGCTCACACAGCTGCTGGATGAAACAGAAAGGACCTGCAGACGGTCTGTAATCCTTGTTGTTGAAGTCCTCTGGGAGACCTGAAGGTTGCAGGAGAAAGAGGGAGGTGAGAGGTGACAGAAACAAGCAGCACATTCTAAACTTTTAGCTCTGGGTGGCCTCTGGAGAGTCGGCTTTTTTGCTTGTTAGCCACCTCGCTTCCATCTGCAGAAAACACTTCAAAAAATTGCATTTTAATCCAAATCGCGATATTAAAAAGCGTGGGGTGATATTATTAAGCGTGAGGTGTGTTTTAATCATTTTCCCAACTGACCAATCCAGCCGAAGCACTGCCTTGTTGTCAAACTTACTGGCCAATCAAGTCACAGAAAAAAAAAATCGTGTTGTTTTTATTAAACTAAATCAAAATGAAATTGAGATCGTTCAATATAGCGAAAATAATCGCTATTTTTTTATTGTCATCATCAGCCATGCCCTACTTTGGAGTGCTTCTGTGACTGTCCGGTGCACAGGTGGAGGTGTCCTATCCGATGGTGCCCGCAAGGAGGGGCCGCATGAGGGGCAAGGCCCAAAACCACCACCCTAGAGTCATCTTCTCTCTACCTCAACAGAGAGAAAGGCAGCTAACCTAGCTAGCCTAGAAACCTCAGCAACTTGTGTGTTTTGAGTATTGAATCAATAAGGGCAAGAACCATCAGTGTTGACAGTTTGGGGGACGTTTTTGAAAGAAGACATGGCAACACGCGAATTTGGTGTACCACCGTAACACAGCTTAATTGCTGAAGCAAAATGAGCCCCTGCTGTGGGATTTCCTCCTGCTAAGGCGATCAGATAATCCCTTCAATTGGATTGAATTTATTTCAAAACTTTGGCTGAAGTGGGGCTTGTATTTCTGGTCTCCAGTGTGACAACGGCACACAGATTCAGCGTCCATGCGGAGCCTTCAGGCCGCAGCAGGTGGAATGTTCATGTAGCCTATTAATCTGCTTGATAAGTGATGGCACAGTGTGTTTTCTATGTTTAGTTTGTCTGTTTTAGTTTGTTTAATATTCAATAAAGGGAATGAAGCTCCAATTCTGCTGAATGTGTCATAAGTATCTTTTTAAAACGGACAAGTAAAAATATGGCTGGATTTTTTGGAACCTCTCAGTGAAATTGGCCGACAACCAAAACTTTTTGTGCAACCTCTGATTAGAGGTCATAAAGTATTTCAAAAAGTCTTTTTGAGAGCATTTTCATAATGCAACACACAGTTGTGTCCAAAATGCTTCAAACCCACCAGTTGGTTTGTCATCAAAAAGTGTTGCAGGATTGATTGTCTGATTTTTTCCTGTGTTTTCCTACAAAGGGGGTGGAGCCGTTTCCATGCTGAAGGTTCAGGCGTACAATAAACTCTGGGTTCAGAGACGGAAGTGGGTCTGCAGGCTACAGGAAACACAGGAGTCAACAGGACGTGGGGGCAAAGCTGATAGACTACGCTGCAGGGCATCTCTGAGCCGGTGGGCTGGGATTCCTTTCACTTTTGATTTATTTATGTGTTGAACTGAACTCCAGCCAAGAAGCAGACTTCCTTTAACTAAGCGCAGATTCAGTTTTATGAGCCACTAAAGTCCTATTTCACGATTCGGTTGAGCAAAATGTTCTGGTAATGGTTTGCACTCTTACTTTTGCATCTCCACAGCTACGACAGACACAAAAAAAACTTGCTGGGTGAACATAATAAAATTATGGCAATCATTTCCACCCAACTGATTTGGTTCGATGTATCTCCGAACATTTGCATATAATAACGCATACGACTTCATTTCCAGTGTTAACTAAAAATGATTATAATGTTATAAAGACTTGCCTATTCCTTTTTTTTCCATGAAAAATTAGTGAAATCATTATAATCACCATGGCACTCGCCCTGCGGCTGCCATGGTGAAGAAGTTTGACTCTGTGTGCAAACTGTGTTTGGGCTATGAATGATGACTGCAGTTTAAGCTTCTATCATCTTGTTTTCTTTCAGAGGGTTTCTGTACGTTACCTTTAAAGTTGGGGTTTAGCAGGTCTTTCCTGGCATTGCACAGCAATGCATTGGTGAGGACGAGGTCGAAGGCACACAGCAGCAGGTGGTACGAGTTCACCAGGTCATCGCTGATCATGGGGAAGTTCCCTGAGCAGGAGGCAAGCAACAACATGAACAGGTATGAGAGGAAAAAAAATCATGTCTGCAGTGTAAGTTGGCACGGCTGACCATCACAGAAACACTGCCAAGACTGAACGGACACGCCCAGACTCGTCTCTGGAGAGAAACGGGAGAAGCGGGGAGGCGGTTTCTACTCCAGATTTTAGTTTCAACACTAGAACATAACTGCAAAAGCTCAGACTGTCTCTGTGACGCACACATCCCAATTTAAGAATAAACTAGGCTTTTTTGGTACCTTTAGCATGGACGTACATCACCCAGCAGAAGTTGAAGACTTCACTCACGGTGCACGGATGGCGTCTGTTAAACAGAAATATGGGAAAGTTAAATGTAAACCTGGAAAGAGTCTGAAAATCTTCTCTGAAACATCTTTGGAGGGAGTGATGGAGACAGTTTGGTACACAGCATAAAAACATTTCAACCACAGTTGAGGATAGCTGAATAACAATACTGAGTGTTAACACATTTAGCAAAATAAAACTTCTGCAAACATCCATTAATTTCTTAAAAATTGCCTGATCCTTTATCGAAACAAAAACTGATAAGCACTTTCCTTTTGAGTTGCAAAACGGTAGATCTGTGAAATTAAAAAAGTTTTCACACTTCTTTAAGACAATGTAGCTGTTAGGTTTAGGAGGGGTTGAACCTTCAAGTTTTAAGTCAAAATAAAAATTCAGAGCTGAAATATAATACGAGTGAATGAGAGTTTGGGTGTGCACTTTCCAGTTTGATTTCACAGAAAACTTTAAGGCCATCCTTTCTCCTTAAGCTCTAAATGTTTAAAAAGCATCTAAACAGGCTTCTAGCTGGAGTATTATTACCTTTTATTTTAAACTTGTTTTAATAGTAATTTGTAGTGTAAAGCACCCTATGTCTAAAAAATGACTTGCATACTATTGCAGTGGGGAGATATGCTGGCAGAAGGTAGAATGAAATACGCACGTTTCAATGTATACACTCTAAATGTAGAGATAAAAACTCCCGCCATGAAAGTAGTTTAAAAGAAACATCAAAAAGAATAAACTCAAACCATGAATAAAGAGGGAATTTTTTTAGCAATAAAAAAAATATATATTTTTAGCACATCTCATCACATTCCTAAGCGAGTTGCACATTTTTATGTATATTTTATGGCGTGTCATAAAAGAGAGAGAGGTCAGAGGTCACAGGGTCTCACCTCTGTTTGCGGCTGCGGTGAACCCGTGGCGGCTCCTCTGATGGCGCCCTGAAGATGGATTTGAAGATGGGGACGTACTTCTTGAAGATGACGGCCGACACTGTGAAGTTCCGCTCCAACTTGTCCGTGCTCTGACGGAAATCCTGCGGCAGGTTGGCCATGTCCTGCCACTTTTTCAGCTTGCTGAAGAACTCAATCAGACTGGAGGAGAATCCCTCTGATCAGATCCCAGGAGCTGCCACTACACTTTTCTTCTTGTAATTGTTAGTCAGGCACTACACTCACACAAACAAATCAACCCACCTCATTTCTGAGCAGCGGAGGATCCTGGTCAGAGAGACGTAGTTCCCTTCTACGGTACCTTTCCCCACCGTCGGCACTGAAGACCTGCAGGCCACGTACAGAGCACAGGCCAGCCAGTGCAGCTCGCTGCCCTGCACTCAGAGAAAGGGTATCGATTAGCTGATTATTACCAGTCTTAATAGAAGTTTTTGCTTTTATGGAGCTTTTTACAAGAGTGACCAAAAGCTAGTAGATTCAATCAGGGATGTGGCAAACTCGACATTAGGAACTGAACTGGTCCAGTTTCTGCTTAAAGCTGATTCCATCTTGACCCGACGCCATGAGTCATGCATAAGCAACACAGCTCTGACATAAAGGTTTTACACAAAAGATACTGAATTAGTAGGTCAAATTATAGGAAATGTTTACAATTCATAATCACAATTTATGATTAGTGTATGTATTGTTTATTGACAAGTTTAGATTTACATTTAGAGAACATGTCACTGTTTTTAAATGTTAAAATTATTTTGAAAGTAGGGCTGTGTTGAAAAATAATAATTGAATAATCAGTTCTGAGTCAACCCTTATAAAAATTCTAAGACTCAAATTGAATAGGTTCGCAAGTTCAAAAATCGGTGTAATTGTTTTACATAGTTTCCCCCTTTTTTTTACTGCCGAGATACAAATTAAAAATCCATACAGTCGTTTTAAGGCTTAATTCTGAAAAGTTTTAATACAGCTTTTTACTTGTAAACTGTTACTCTCCCGCTGTTAAGTCATTGAATAACAGGAGCTAACAGCTCAGAGATACATTTTTAATAGCACTGACCCATATCTATATCAAACTGGATCGGAGTGAATGATCGGATTCGATTGTGATAATCGATTCTAACTCTTGAGGATCGGAATCGAATTGGTTCTTGAATTTTGAATCAATGCCTTTCCATATTTGAAAGGTAAATTAAACTAATTTTAAGGCTATTTAGGGACACAGTTTCGAGTTGTACCGTTTTCTTTTCTGTAAGTACATATATATATAAAAAAAAATTTTTTAAGTAAATATAATCGTATATAATAATATCGGTACCAAACTAAATATAAAACGTCTATTATAGGTAGTTACCGTTTGGAAACCTCAGGTTCCAGCTAATGTTTTAGTGGTTTCTGCCACTCACAAAATGGCGGACCCACTGACAGCTCCCTGCTGCCCGGTGCTGGTGGTCTGCGGGCCAAAAAGGTTCACCTGCTCCGGGTCTGGGAGTGCTTACCTCCAGAGTGAAGTTCCTGCTCATACTCTCGTAGCTCCTCCATGCCTCGGTACTCGCTTCTTCGTCCATGTTAAGCGCTCGACACAGATCATCGAACCTGGTTCGGGCTTTCTGCATTAAGTCCTCTTCGTCGCTCATTTTTAAAGCTCTGCAGACAAACTGGGCGACCTTAGCGCAGAGACACGGTACCTATTGCAGACAGAGATTCAGTTTGTTGAGCTGTTTGCCTTAATAAATGCGTTATTACGGGGCTCCGCGTCTTCACGCCGTGGCTATTTAAATGTCTTCTCACGCAAACAGGAGCACAAACGCTGCTCGCGTACGACCCGCTGCCGAAGAGGGGGAGTTAACCGGGAAACGTCACATCTGTGCGTATGTTAGTTGAAGAATAGCTTGAATAGAGTATCAGCCCACTAAAATTACGTAGAAAGCCGACTACTACTACTTCCGGTTGTTTTTGTTTTCCTCTTACGACTGTCCTTCCAGAATCCGTTAAAAAACTGTCCTTTTTTTTTGTTTTTAAGCCTGAGATAATCAATTATGCGATTGTTACTGGTTTATCAACAGTTAAATTACAGCTCTGGTATTTCCTTTAAGTACGGCTAAGGTTAGATCCTAAAACTGTCACTCTGTTATATAAAGCTCTGTCCGAAAAGGAGGAACCTAAGTTTCGATTCTTTCCGTTATTCCATGCTTCACAAACATTTGGGTGGTGCCCCTGGCTTATAGAGCTGCAATGCTTAGGTGAACAGATATCCTAGTTTTAGGGTCATATTTTGCGTTTTTTCTCTCTTGAAGAGAAAAACGGGAGGATAACCCACAGAATATTATCCGCCTTCACACCAGGTCCATTTACGAGGGTTGGGTTGCGGGACTCACATAATAAATTAGGTTTTTAACCTGAAAAACTGGGTAATGTGACTAAAATCTAAGGTTAATTCTACCAAACTGGGATACCTTAATGATTAAACCAGCTTTTTTTTTTACATTAATTATCAATCCTCATCCAGGTCTGCTTCCAGAAGAGGATTTCAGTTGTCCTGTTACTGAGTATTATAAGGATGGAGTAGAAGATAGATATCAAGGCCCATCTGCAGTAATGACGCTGTTGTCCCAAGAAATGAATAATGACTGAAGGAACAGTATCATGGACACAAGCAGCTGAAATTAGCTCTCTTCTATATGACAATGAAGTCCAACTTCTTTTTTTTGTTTTTTTGTTATATGGTCCGAATTTGTCAAGTCAAAAACCCTGTGAGCCAAAACATATAGTAAAAGAATTGCCTAATTGGTTTTACCAAGTCAGCAATAAAATAGTAATGTAATGTTACCTTTAAAGTAGCCATATATTTTGTAGGAAAGAAATATGTAATCCAAAAAATATCTAAATAAACATAAGTTTGCATCATCCAAACAAAGCCATTTACTTTGAAATTTCTGCTGGGTTCCATTGAAAACAAAATGTGTATAAAAAATATAAATGTGATTAAATTGCATGTGTAAATGAGGAATGAGAAGAGGATAAGATGGTATCTGTACAGGAGTAAATAGGGTAAAAAAATACATTTATCTTAAAATTACAGACTAAAGAGCTTCTCCTGGATCTTTTCTGGGTTTTTCTGATGTTGCCACAATTTTAGGTGGCCCTGGAAAGATGAGTAGCCTGCATTTATTAATTGACGGTAAAAAAAGAATTGTTAAGAAATAGGTGTTAAAAAATTCACCAGCTGCATAATTTTTGGTATCCTTAATCAATATTTCTTACTATCCTTTGTGACACAGATCTAGTTTATGCCTATTTTCCTAATTTGTAAGTAACTTTGGATAAAAGCATCTGCTAAATGTAAATATAATTGAACACCAGAGTAATGGTAGCCAATATGCAGTAAACTGAAAAAAAAAAAACAGTAAAGCCCCCTTGTGCTCTATCCCATCTTCATTGATCCTTAATAGAAACTACTTTAAAGCAGTGTATTCCAATTTCTTTAAATAGTTGTTGTAGATGTTGATTGCTGTGGGCAGGAACGATCTCATCTGGAGGTCAGTATTACAAAGTTTCTGAAAAACCTTTTGACTGAGAGCAGACTTAATGAATGACAATCTTATGTAGAGGATGCTCTTCACAAATGGGGTGTGTAAATCCGAAGTGACATTCAAGTTATTTTATTTCACTTAGTCAACAAGAAAGTCTTCAAAATCCTTCTTACCCCCTCTTCTCTTTCAGCTTTTCTCTTCAGGGGCCATCACATCATAACAAGATAGATATTACCAGGGTTACAGCCAAAGATAATTACCTCAAAAATATATCAGTTAAATTAGTAGTGAGAAAACTCTTCAGCTGAGAGTAAAAAAAGTATTTATGGAAAAGGACAACACAAGCAATGAGGAATTGTTGGACCATAATATCAGTTTTCCGCCTAATGATGAAATTGGACAAAAAAACAAAACAAACATGTAAAATGAAGCACAAATTCTGTATTTTTCAAAAGTAAATTGATATTTTAAGTAATAATTGTTGGGACAAAATAAAAAATAATGGAAAGGAAAATGTATTTCCAAAATAATGCAAAACCTATACTTGCATTAATTACAATATGCAAGTCTGAAGTAATTAGCATTGTTGGCAAACCACATTTTTTGATTTCTGATGTTTCTGATGTTGTACTAATCATTTTCTGTTCTGTGGTTTAATGGAATCAACAATGTCTTAAAAGCAACAACAAAAGAAACAACAAAGCTGATTATTCAGGATGTAGTGTTAAATGTTTGTCGCAGCTCATTAACAGAAAATGTCTGAATGTTAAATATGAGCCTAACTGAGACAAAACAGCAGCTCTTTTGTTTTAGCAGATGCTCCTTATGCTTAATCCAGAGCTTGGTTTGTGCTGCTGCCTGGAGCTGGAAGGATGCTGCGCTAAAAATGTGGAGCTTTAACCAGCAGAGCGGGGAGATTCCCCAGCCTGTAGGGGGCGTCGCTCCATGCCCAGCTGGGAGCTGACGTTTTCCAGAATTTCCGAGAGCTCCTGCTGAAGCGTGAGGATCATTTTGCCTCTAACAAACAGGACTATATCGTTATCCTGTGAGCTCCGATGATGTTCTGGATCCAGTTCAGATGAAACAAGCTGGATTGTGCTGCTGGACTATTGGATTTTAAGATGATCAGTTGAGGTGCTGCATATGAAGATACTCAGCACTAACAAATTGCAAAATTCCAAAACTGAATTTCGGCAACATTGTTAAAGATTTTTGTGTAAGCTAGTTTTCTGTGCCATATATTCAATTCAGTTTATTTATATAGCGCCATTTCACAACAGATGTCATCTCAAGGCACAGTATTGTATATACGACTCTTTGCAAAAATATAAACGCAAGTTTTTTTTTTTTTGTTGCTCCCATTTTTTGTGAGATGAACTCAAACATCGGAGACATTTTCTACTTACACAAAATAACAATTTCTCTCAAATGTTGTTCACAAATCTGTCTAAATCTGTAATAAGGAACACTTCTCCTTTGCTGAGATGATCCATCTCATCTCACAGGTCTGCAATATCAAGATGCTGATTAGACAGGATGATTATTGCACAGGTGTGCCTTAGACTGGCCATAATAAAAGGCCACTCTAGAATATTCAGTTGTATGACACTGCACAATGCCACAGATGTCACAAGTTTTGAGGTAGCGTGGAATTGGCAAGCTAACAGCAGCAATGTCAAACAAAGCTCTTGCTCGGGAATTGAGTGTTCATTTCTCTACCATAAGCCGTCTCCAAAGGCTTTTCCGAGAATTTGGTAGTACATCCAACCGGCTTCATAACTGAAGACCAGCCCAGGACCTCCACATCCAGCATATTCACCTCCAACTTCGTCTGGGACCGGCCACTTGGACAGTCGTCCTCATCTGGGTCTCGACCTGACCCCTGTTCGACGTCGTAACCGACTTAAGTGAGAAAATGCTCACATGCGATGGCGTCTGGCACTTTGGAGAGGAGTTCTCTTCACAGAGGAATCCCGGTTTAAGCTGTTCAGGACAGATGGCAGACAGCGTGTGTGGCATCGTGTGGGTGAGCGGTTTTCTGATGTCAGTGTTGTGGATCGAGTGGCCCATGGTGGCGGTGGGGTTATGATATGGGCCGGAAGACGTTATGGACGAAGAACACAGGTGCATTTTATTAATGGCATTTTGAATGCTAATACCGTGATGAAATCCTGAGGCCCATTGTTGTGCCATACATCCAAAAACATCACCTCATGTCGCAGCATGATAATGCACGGCCCCATGTTGCGAAGATCTGTTCATAATTCTTGGAAGCTGAAAACATCCCAGTTCTTGCATGGCCAGCATACTCACTGGATGTGTCACACATTGAGCATGCTTGGGATGTTCTGGACCGTTGTATGCATGTTGTAGTTCCTACCAATATCCATCAACTTCGCACAGCCATTGAAGAGGAGTGGACCAACATTCCACAGGCCACAATCAACAAACCAATCAACTCTATGCAACAGAGATGTGTTGCACTGCATGAAGCAAATGATGGTCACACCAGTTGCTGACTGGCTTTCTGAGTCCCCAGACCCCCCCAATAAAATTAAACGGAACATTTTAGAATTGCCTTTTATTGTGGCCAGTCTAAGGCACACCTGTGCAATAATCATGCTGTCTAATCAGCATCTTGATCTGGCACACTTGTGGGGTGGGATGGATTTTCTCAGTGTGAGGGTGTGATGTGGCAGCCCCCTCACTAAGGTGAAAATGATTTCATGTATGGAGACATTGTTTAGTTTGTACATTCATTTTGTATGTTTTGGTTTTGTGACAAGTTGGGAAGTTCACTAACATCTCTCTCTCTGAGGTCTTGCTGGGCGTGGCTTCATGGAGTGCACACATGAGGGCAGCCTAAGGACCCAAGCTGATGGAGATTGTCTAATTATCACCCATTTGGGACAAACCATGGTTAGAGTAGAGAGGGGTAGGAGTGAATGGGGTTTTGTTTGTTCTGTTTGTTTTGGGTATTATGGTTCTTTGTTATGTACTTAATTTAGTTTGTCAAAATGTATGTGAAGGATCTCCATGGAGTGGGCTGTAAATAGTATTTATATATAGTATATTTGGGAATAGAGGGTGATTGTTGAAATGGTATGACCTGCAATGATATAAGGGCTGTGTAATAGTGGGAAAAGAGAGAGGGAAGGGAACAGAGAGGTGAGACATGTTTGTATGTTGGAGAACCGTTGTAATCCCTGATCTGGACTGTCCTGCTATTGGTGAGCAGTTTTCAAATCATTTAAAGTAAAGAAAAACCAGAGCTCTGAAACCTTGTGTCCAGATGTTGTCATTCCAGTGCTTCAACTTTCAAGACCGCTGACTGTATTCCTGTTTTTAGGGTCCTCCAACACCTTAACCCCAACACTCGGCAAAGGAGAAGTGCTCACTATTACAGATTTAGACAGATTTGTGAACAATATTTGAGAGAAATTGTTAATTTGTGTATGTAGAAAATGTCTCAGATCTTTGAGTTCATCTCATAAAAAACGGGAGCTAAAACAAAAGTGTTGCGTTTATATTTTTGCTCAGTTTGTGTGTCTGCAACTAACTAGAGAGCTAGATGTGGGCTGATGTAGATATAAGGGCAAAACCTGCAGGAAACCTTCAGAGCAACCTCCTAATGTGTAATGTTCAATTGTTGCTGCCGAATATCTGTCAGGCCGGCATGCTGCACCGAAGAACCATTCTGGGCTGGGGATGATGCAAACAAAATCAATCACTGCATGGGTCCATAAATGGTTAAATGTTCTTGTGAAGATCTCAGAGTATCTTAGATTCTTCTGCATCATTCCAGAAGAAAACTCTCTGCACACACATTATATCTGTGGGTCCTGGTATGTCTTCATTCCTAAATGTTTAATAAGATGTGATAATTATTGATTAATAACTTTTTCTTTTAGATCCTTCACTTTCATGAAAAATGTCTGCTTGTGTTCTGATAAAAATAGAAATAGAAGCAAGGAGGTTCAGAAAGGTCCAAGTGAACTGTTTCTTGGATAAAACTAAATTAAAAGGGTTGTTATTAGTTCTGAAAAGCTGATATAGAAACTAAATTCGGAATCTGTGATATGAAAGTTGATGACAATAGATGTTTTTGAGTTGCAGCTGTTCAGTAAGTAACGAACAATGAATCTATTCACTTCTTTGAGAATAATGGGATTTTCATAATTTTATATGTATTTTTAACGCAAAAGTTTAAATCCTGGTGTGGTAGGTATAAAACAAAAAAAACCGTCCAAGTTAAGGTTGATATAATTTAGAGGCATAAAAAGCAATGAAGGAATTACAGGAGAGGGATTTTTATATACTTCTTGAAATAACAGCATCAAAACATCTCCATTCTTTGGGACTCTTTGATTTTTTTTAAATGCTGTTTTCAGTTGATAAAAAGCTATTTTAATTTTATATCATTTTTTCTACTTTTGCATAAGATAGCTGTTTAGCAGCAACACTAAACTTCATGCACACTAAATTAATATGTTTAAATTGTTTTTTAATATAGCTACCAGCAGGGGGCAATCATAGCCAAGCAGAAACCTCCTTAGGGTTGGCTCCGTGCTTGTCTTCCGCAGTTAAACCGGGACGCCTGATTTAAATTTAATTTTATGGTAAACGTCGGCAGTTGCTTTTTTTTAGATTGATAGGAAATGTACATTTAACATATACATATTTAACTTTGATTTACTTTTCCCAAGTGAAGAACATTATTTGATGTGTTTAACTAGAGAACAGTGATCTGCTTTTCTTACTTTAACATGAAAAGAAGAAAAGGTAAATTCCGTTCAATAATTGGAGATTATTGGCTCTGTGTGCAAAGAGACAGCATATAAATTTATTTCTCTGATTTCATGTCAGATTAAGAACTGTAGATTTGTCAGATCCAGCCTGGATTTCAGCTCCAACTAATCCTGGAAATTCTGCGACAGAGGAAGTTTTCAATACACATGAGGTCCAAAAGTGGGGTGATTGAGGCACCAGGAAAAAAAATAAAATATGACATTCAAAACTGATAACTTTCATTCCAAGGTCTAAACTTAAATCTCAAGGTGAGAGAGCTTTCTCAGGCGAAATTACCAAACTCTGGAATGACCTGCCTCTAAATATTACATCTGAACAAACACTGAAACATTTTAAATCTTTGCTAAAGACACATTTTAACGGCCTGGCCTTCATCACATGTCGACCTAAACATTTTCATTTCAACAGCTGTTCCAGTTGCTTTGTTTACAATTCTCCATATTTTAACTAAATAATTATTGTGTATTTTATTTTAGTTGAATTGTAGTTTTGGTTGTTGGAAATATGCTATATAAATATATTTGAGCCTGACCTCAGAGCACATCTCAGTCAGTATTGTCATTCAACTATTGAGTTTTTGGGACCTCTTTCAGAGATTAACCCATGACAAAAATCTATTATAGATATAAAATATGCAGCTTTTATGTAAATAAATTAGGAGAAAATTAAATAAACAGCTGTTTTCTGTCACTAACAGATACATCTTCTTAATCACACTATTTTTTTAAATAAAGAAACACCTAGAACTCGCAAATAAACAAAATAACTAAAAGTAGGTAAACAACAAAAATTCTTAATCTGCAAACCATCTCTTTTTTATGCTGTGGTAAAAAACCAGTTGATTAATAAAAAGTTTGAAAGGAAATATATCAATAATGAGTGTTTTTTGAAAACTTGGATAAGTTGATATCTCAAAGGATTATGATTTGACTTTGTTGTGTGCTTGGTTATAAACGGTTGTGTCATTAAACTTCTAAACCTATTCAGATGGCAAATAAAAATACAAAATAATAATCCTGAAACAATTTAGAAATAAAAAAGAATATGTAGTGTTGAAAAATGTATTTATATATATATATATATATAAAAGACAACATTAAAGGGAGAAAGTACAGCAACAGTGTGGTACTTATTTATTCCCTGCAATATGAAAGAAAAATCTATAACTCTAAACTTCACATTATTGCATGGCTTTTGAATGTAATTTCCATGTTTATTTACATTCAGAGGCTCTGATCCACGAGCAGACTGCTGTGAACAGAGGGTCAAACAGTGGGGATGGGAAGCAGAGCAGACTGGTTTGCGGCAGCAGTCACTGGGGACACGGGCGTATTTTTAGGGCCAGCATGTTGCAGGAAACCGCCCGCTGGTCGGCCTGCCTGTCCAGCTGCTGAAGGCTGCCTTTGCCGTGAGGCTGAAGGAGCCGCGTGGTGGGAGGGTTGAGTGGCATCGCCACCAGACGTCTGTCGGTCGTGGGGGCTAGGCAGCCCACGGCTGGGCCCCCTTGCTGGCCCGCCAAGTTGCTCGCCGTGGTCTGACGAATCTTAGGTCGCTGTAAACACGCTGCTGGAAACAAGAACAGGCAGGGGGTGCGGTGTGGAGCCACTCAGAAGGAGTTAGACAAAGTTTGATCTGGCTGGAGGTTTAGTCTCATGGTGGGCTCTCCTTGGTCCTGGGGCTTTAACTCAGATGGAGAAATACTTGGTGCAACTCGGTGCTTTAGTTGTTCTCAAAGAGTTCAGTTGTCTTCTGCTTTTATTCCACAAAAATGAATAACCTCGTCTCTTTTTGCTAAAAGTGTTGCTCATTTTAGAACCTTAAATTAGAGATAAAATAGTGTGGTTTTTCTTAAAAAAAATATTTTAACAGACGGAGCCGGCCCAAGGCAGAACCAAATTAAGCGGTTGCTTAGGGGCCCCCAAACTAGAGTCCAACCAATATTCGTTTTTTTAAAGGCTGATACCGATAAAAAACAAACAAAAAAAATCTGGTTGCCGATGGCCAAAATATAAAGCCGATTATTAAGGCCGATATCCATGGCAGACATACATACTTTTGAGCGCCACATTGATTGTGAAAGACAACTGAGCACTCACTATATGCAATATAAATTAAAAAGCCAATAAAACTCTTTAAATATTTATTGAACTTCAAATATAAGACATTACAAAGACAAACTCAAAACAGTAACTTGAGCGCAAATGGTTTCGAAACAATAGAAAATAAAACAGATTTAAGTTTCTTTAAGAATACAAAATAAAATAAATTCAAACAGTAACCAGAATAATGGTAACAGGTAGAATCTAGACTTGCAGTATAAAAGAAAAATCAACACAAATTAAACCACACTACCACATGGTAGTAAATAATAAAATCTTTTTTTTCTTTTTTTTTCTTTTCCTGTCTGGCAGTTCGTACTCAGAATTGGTGTCCAAGTACCAAGTAGAAGCCCAACAGATTTACCTTCTCAAGCAGAGCATTACATCTTTGCTATAGTACTCCACTTGATATATACACTCAACAAAAATATAAATGCAACACCTTTGTTTCTGCTCCTATTTTTCATGAGATGGACTTAAAGATCTAAAATTCATTCCAGACACACAATATTACCATTTCTCTCAAACATTGTTCACAAAACAGTCTAAATGTGATATTGAGCCCTTCTGCTTTGCTGAGATAATCCATCCCACCTCACAGGTGTGCCACATCAAGATGCTGATCTGACATTATGATTAGTGAACAGGTGTACCTTATACTGCCCACAATAAAAGGTGCAGTTTTTTGCTTTATTGGGGGTCTGGGGACTCAGAACCGGTCAGTATCTGGTGTGACCACCATTTGCCTCATGCAGTGCAACACATCTTCGCAGAAAGTTTATCAGATTGTCAATTGTGGCCTGTGGAATGTTGGTCCACTCCTCTTCAATGGCTGTGCAAAGTTGTTGGATATTAGTGGGAACTGGTACACGCTGTCGTATATGCCGGTCAAGCACATCCCAAACATGCTCAATGGGTGATATGTCTGGTGAGTATGCTGGCCAAGCAAGAACTGGGACATTTTCAGCTTCCAAGAATTGTGTACAGATCCTTGCAACATGGGGCCGTGCATTATCATGCTGCGACATGAGGTGATGTTTTTGGATGCACAGTATGGCACAACAATGGGCCTCAGGATATCATCACGGTATCTCTGTGCATTCAAAACGCCATCAATAAAATGCACCTGTGTTCTTCGCCCATACCATAACCCCACCACCACCATGGGCCACTCGACCCACAACACTGACATCAGCAAACCGCTCACCCACACGACGCCACACACGCTGTCTGCCATCTGCCCTGAACAGCTTAAACCGGGATTCCTCTGTGAATAGAACTCCTCTCAAAGTGCCAGACGCCATCGCATGTGAGCATTTTCTCACTTAAGTCGGTTACGACGTCAAACAGGAGTCAGGTCGAGACCCCGATGAGGACGACGAGCATGCAGTTGAGCTTCCTTGAGACGGTTTCTGACAGTTTGTGCAGAAATTGTTTCGTTATGCAAACCAATTCTTAAAGCAGCTGTCTGAGTGGCTGGTCTTAGACGATCTTGGAGTTTAACCTGCTGGATGTGGAGGTCCTGGGCTGGTGTGGTTACACGTGGTCTGCGGTTGTGAGGCCGGTTAGATGTAATGCCATGTTCTCTGAAACACCTTTGGAGACAGCTTATGGTGGAGAAATGAACAATCAATGCACGAGCAACAAATCTGGTTGACATTCCTGCTGTCAGCATGCCAATTGCACGCTCCCTCAATGCTTGTGGCATCTGTGGCATTTTGCTGTGAAACAAAACTGCACATTCCAGGGTGGCCTTTTATTGTGGGCAGTATAAGGTACACCTGTGCACTAATCAAACTGTCAGATCAGCATCTTGATGTGGCACACCTGTGAGGTGGGATGGATTATCTCAGCAAAGCAGAAGTGCTCACTATCACACATTTAGACTGATTTGTGAACAATGTTTGAGAGAAATGGTAATATTGTGTGTCTGGAATGAATTTTAGATCTTTAAGTTCATCTCATGAAAAATGGGATCAGAAACAAAGGTGTAGCATTTATATTTTTGTTGAGTGTATGTATAAGAAATCTTTATTAATGATTACTGTGGGTTTAATTTCCTGAAGTCATGGAGAAAACAAAAGAGAAAAAAGAAAGCAGATTAAGAAGAGAAGTAGGACAGGTAGGAGTGTGAACCGACAAAACAAGATAGGGAAGTAAACAAAGATCACAAGAAAACATCCGTCCTGCACCTCTGTTGGATAAGTGGGAAAAACAAAACAGAACAGACAAAAACAAACAATATTAAAGAGCAACATTAACAAAACAGATCCAGTAATATGAACTAAGAACTACACATTCACAGCACACCAAAATGGATTAACAAATACAACACCAATGTCATATGCTCCTGGTACCAACTATCTGTTGACGATAACCTCAGCCAAGAATATGTCCCCACACCTATGTGTGTATATGAGCATGCAGGTGTAAATAAGGATTCCCCATGCAAGTGATTGATAGCTGGTGTATGGAGCCGTAGATCTGTCCTACAGGAGACATGAAGAAGTTTGGAGATGTATATGTCCAGAGCTCCCCGGAGTCCAGGAACCACAGGCGGGGTTGACCGCCCCTTAAAAGAGGAACAGACGAAAACCCCAGGGGAACACCCCTCAGCTACAATGCTGGGGCCTGGGAGATTGCAAGGATGAGCCCACAGGCTCCACCAGTAACCAGCTAGCCAGGGCGGGGCCGGCCCAGGACCTGGAGTCCACGGGGACCAGGGACGCCCCGCCCCCCCAGCAGGGCCCCGACCAGGAATCGGCCGACAAGGGCCCCCCGCCTCCCCCGGAAGGCAGGAGGACCTGCAGCCGGCTGATGGATGACATCAGCCTGAAACAATGTCTGCCTGACACACCGGCCCACCCAGGCATGCACCAGGGCGGGACCGCATCCGGGCCCCCAGCCCCAGGTATCGAGAGCCACCAATGCACCAGAGGACAGGGGCATCAGTCACCAGCAGGGACTGACGGAGGGGAAAAGGGCCCTGGAGCCGAGGTGTACCCACCGCAATGTCCCTACATGTGTGTGTCTCATGTAAATGTTATAAGTGAAAATGTCTAAGTTTTGTAGTAAAGTCGGGACCCAGGCCTCCACCGGATAGCGAAGATTGAAAACCCCTCTCCACTTCCCAGTGATGTGCCCACGCCCCAAGGCCCTATGTACAATTCAATTCAATTCACTTTTATTTATATAACGGCAATTCATAACAAATGTCATCTCATGGCACTTTACGACAAAATTCATTTCAATACAATTATACAAACATTCCAATCATTTAGAAACATTCCAATTCCAAACATTTTCTTTGTAAGGAATCCCAGCAGATTGTCTTGAGTCATCGATGTGAGGTTGTGCCCGAATCATGCAGACTCCAACCACAGCAATTCCTCAGCAATCCCTCATACTAAGCAAGAATGTAGCGACAGTGGAGAGGAAAAACTCCCCTTTAACATGAAGAAACCTCCGGCAGAACCTGGCTCAGAGAAGCAGTCATCTGCCACGACCGTCTGGGGGTCTGAGAAGACAGAGAAGTGACAGCATGGAGGATGCTCAGTGACTTTGAGCATCATCTGGACCGATGTTCCCCATTCAGCAGGGGGCGTTTATAGTTGAGCAGGGTACCAAACCATGTGGAGCTTCTATGGGGAGATAAATACTGAGAGAAAATTGGGTTAACAATCACAATAACAGCAGAAAAAATATATCTGGAGAGTAGTAGAAGAGAAAAGTAGAAGAGAGAAGAAAAGTGGTCAGTCTAAACCAATAGCAGCATAGACAGAGTATCTGCCTCACGGACTAAAACTGGGAGCTGGTTCCACAGGGGAGGAGCCTGGTAATTATAAGATCTGCCTCCTATTCTACTTTTAGAAATCCTAGGACCTACTAGTATACCTGCTTTCTGAGAACAAAGTGCTCTGTTAGGAACATAGCAATATGGGAGTGGTACAATGATGGAGCGGGTGGACAGAGGTGTCTAGGGATGGGGAGGAAACAACTGGGGTGACAAATTGGCATTCCCAGGGAACTAGCTCCCCTACTGACTCAAATAGGCACCCCCGTTCAGTACGATCCAATTTTTCGGGCGATGTATCGGTCAACCTCTACCCCAAACCCAGCTGAGGTTAAACAGAGACTACAGAAATTAAAATTTATGAAATTTGTAAATATTACTCAATTTAACTTTGTTTTGTTTCATTGTAGATTATATAAAAAAATCAATTGTTTAAATTTGTGTGTTGTAATTAGGCAAGTTTCTTTGTAACTAATTATTTTATTAATAGTTTCTTAAATTACAATTAAATTTTTTTCAATCGTTTTACATTGAACAAATGTTTAAATCAAATACATTTAAAGGAATAAATATATATGTATACTGTACCTTTTAATTAAAAAACGTTATTATTTTTAAATTTTTTCATCTATCAAAATTATTTTTTTAATGACTTTTTAGTACTTTTTATAATCTTAAACGAAACGCTGTTATTGTGTGGGGGCCCTTTCTTAACAGAAAGGTGAATAAAAATCTGCTTCAGGCACCATAAGACTTACACTGTGACTAACACCACTGCATCAGATCATTCACCAGGACACGCTGAATCCTTTTACTGAGTAAAACCCAAAATAATACTCAATAGTTGACCAGACAGGTTGAAATGTGAATCGGGATCGCCATCCATGGCTCCATTCTGCAGAGCTGAAGTGTTTGCCATCAATTATGGCAATCAATTAAGTATTTTTTCCACATACTGGTTTTTGTTTGTTTGGCTTGTTTTGTTTGTGTTTCTAAACAAATCATTTAACATGTATACCTGAGGAGGCTTTTGTTAATGCAGCTCGACTGTTCAAGCTGCATTCCAAGATCCTGGGAGGATCTTCTTGACCTTCACACCTTGGTTTGGTTTTAACAGATCGATACCTTCAGTTTCCTCTGATCAGTGTCTGTGTCGTTCATGGATTATTTACTAATGTTGGTTTTACCTGCAGTAAGTCAATAATTCAGACCATAGTCAAACTAAGCATTCCTGAATTGTTGTTTTTACTGTTAATATTGCTATTATTGTATTTACTGTAAAAAAAAAGAATAATAACTGACCAAAAACAACTTTTTAAAGATAAACCAACCTGACCTAATATGTAAAAACTGGAAGCTGCTCAGATTTACTTAATCTGGTGTTAACTCAGAAATCTGTTCTTGCAAGATAAAACTTTATAGTACAGGGATACACGTCAATAATAATTGAAATCAGGCTAAATTTATTAGTATAGAAATGTCATCTCATATCTTTCAAAAATTTGTTTTTTAACTTTTTTATTATAATAATGTTAAAAATATATCCTTTTAAGTTTAGCTGCTGGAAAATGTAACCAGATAAAGGTCATAATAATAAAAAATTGAATTTTGGAGATTCTAAATGTTTTTGTTTGTTTGAAGGTGTTTTATATTAAGCAAATCTCTATATGAAGTTCACCATTAAAGCAATAAAATATTGGCCTACAGGCTGTGCTGTTTATTATAGAAAAACCTGAGAAGGAAATACATTTCTGCAAATTAAAATTATTTAGTGAATTAATATAAAGTATTGCTGAATTTTTTAATTCTCCCTATTTATCATAAATAAAAATAAACATCTCTGATGTAAAAGAAAATTGTTTTAAAATCTAAGGAATATATTTGAAAAGATTTTGAAAATTGTACCCTGCCTTTCACCAAACGACCACTGGACACAGTCCCTGTAAGGACCAATGCTATATGGATGGAAAGTCAAGAACAAAACAAAAGGATATTTTCTTTAACTTTTATATTTGTTATGTACTAATAAATAAAAAAAAGAGTATTGGATACTGTGACCTTGGGCTGAATTTTCAGGGACATTCATTTCTAAGAAGATTTTCCACTGCTTTTTATGAAATAATGAACTTCCGTTACTTGTGAAATCCTGTACGATTCTTCCCAGACTGATGGGGAGTCGTTACTTCTTTAAATTCATTGCTGATGCCTTTCTTTTTGGACATTGTGCCAACACACACCTGAGCAAGCTAACAGCCGACTGGTTTCTCCTCATAGAGGTGCTAAATGATGCACAGGATTTGTATTTTTCTCCTTCTTTTCTATCAATAAATATTTTATTGATCCCATGAGGGATGTTGGCATGTTTTTCCTTGAGTGGTGCTGGTTGGTGTTCTGTATAGGTGGAAAGAAACATCTGGGCTGGACATCGGGAAACTGCATAGATTTTGGGATGATCTAGGAAAAATCTTCTTGAAAAAAGTACAGATAATAAGATTATAAACAATTTATGCATTGGAGTGGATGTCCCTAAGTTTTATTAAACTCAGAGTAAATTGCATCGAATAACGCTGTTGTGGGGTGCAATAACAGGCAGAATTAAATTGGGGATTTAAGGTTTTGATCTCTGAAAGAAGAAAAGTAAAAATGTGTACTTCTGTTGTTTTACCTTGACGATCAGGGCGGAGACAACTGTCTCTCTTGTAAATAGACAAATTCATATAAAAAAATGTCAAACAATAAATACATCTAGGAAAATTGACACAAATCAAATCTCTGGCTGATTGGTGCATCCATTACTCAAAACGACTGCAAGCACCCTGCTTTCCATTTTTTTCAAGGTAAGTTGCACTGAAATGTTGAAATAAAACAAAGTTGAAAATGATTTGATGTGTACGTGTTTTAGTTCTTTAAAAGGAAGCAAAAGCCTGAGGAATTACTAGACATTCATTTCAAAGCTTTGTAAAGAAAACGTGTGTAATGGCATCACTACTTTAAATTACATTAGCTAAACATATCAAAACAAAGACGTCCAAGCACCGTGACACCAAAGCAAAGAGGAAGGAAACAAAGAAGCTGAAGTGCAGAATAACAAAATGTAAAGAATTTGTTCCCTGATTTAATTGAATTGGGAAAAAAATTGACAATGACAGTGCAAACCTATCTAGGCTGCTGTTTGTCTCAGCTAAAACCATGTGTGTAATGACAATCTGCTAACTTTCTCAACACTTGGTCCATTTGCAGGGCTCTCTAAATATTTGCTGCATAAATTCTGATTCACATGGCTCTGTTGCTTTGAGAACTGAAGCTAAAAAAGCAGCCAAAGTTCTGTGACACAGTTTTGAGGTTTCCCTCCACAAAAAACAATGAACCGTTGTGATCAGGGTCACTTTTAATAGAGCTAAAAAATAGGTGCATACGTGATATGTGTGAGTCAGGAATTTGATCTAAGTCAGGATTCCAACAGAACTATCTGTATGTAAAGAATCAGAAATCTGTTCAGGATTTTTATTCTGTACAGATTTCTGAATTTAAATGTATTCCTTATTCTAAACTCATTCCTGATTTCACCAGAATCCAAAGATTTAAACCAACCTCCTGACTCCGAACAGGCTATTTATTTAGATCCGATGTTCTTAGAAGAGTCTGGACTCTAACCAAACTCCTGATTCTGAACAGAATTTTTTATTGTGAACCTATTCTATATATTTATCAGATTCTGAAATAAAAAACGATCTGATTCCCAACTGGGATCTGGATCAGGATCTGGAATCAGTTCAGAGTTGGGTACCTGTTTAAATTCTGGTATCAGTTGAGGATCAAGAACCTGCTAAAAAAACAGGATTAATTTTCAGAATCTGGGATGACATACAAATATGGAATTTGTTCACAATGTACAATTTGTTTGTAGCGTCAGACATCTATGTTCAGAATCAAAAACCTGTTCAGAATCTAGATACGATTCAAAACAAGAGTCAGGGAATTGTTCAAAATCAGAGAATCAATAATCTACAGACTGAATCAGGAATGTTTTCTATTATTTGTTTAGAGTTGGGATATGTTCAGGATCTATAATCTGCACTGAGACAGGAATTTTCTCAAGAATCTGGAATCAGTTCAGAGTCAAGAATCTGTTGGGATTCAGGGAATATATAACCTGTTTAGAATCTGGAAGTTCATGTTCAAGACGTACTCAGGAATTTAGTCTTCATGCTTGGTACAAAGAAACCCATTCAGAGTCGTGAATCTGGTCAAAATCTGGATTCTGCCTAGAGTCAGGAATAAAATCAGAATATGAAACGTTCAAAATGAGTGATCTGTTCAGAATGAAAAGTCAGTTTAAATTCGGAAATCTGTTTAAAACAATGGATCTGTTTAGAGCTTCAAGGTTCTTTTCAGAATATTAAATATGCTCAGAAGAGATCTGTCAAGATTAAGGAAACTATTCAAAACCATAAACCTGTGGAGAATCAGGACTCCTGAATATGGTCAAAACCTGGAATCTGTTTATTCACCTTCAGGACAAGAAACCTGTTCAGCATCAAGAAACTGTCTAAAGTCAATACGAGTCTAGGATTATTTGGATTCAAGAATGTTTTTGGAATATCACATTTTTTAATAATCAGGATTCTGATCAGCTTCAAAAAACCTTGCAGTATTAAGAACTTGTTAAGAATTGGGAACCTGTTCAAAGTTGAGAACAGGATCAATATATGGAATCTGTTTAAAGCCGGGAATGCGCTTAGGAAATGGAATCTGTTAATCAAGAATCCGCTTAAAATTAGAAATCTGTTTAAAATCCAGTTAAGTCTGAAATAATTTGGCTTGGAAAATGTTTTCAGAATAATACATTTGATCATAATCGTAATTTTGAGAGTAAGAATTATGGTCACAAACAAAACAGAGTCAGGAATGAGTTCAGGATGTGAAGTATCTTCAGAATCAAGACCTTGTTTGAAGAAAAAAAAATCTATTTGGATTGAAGAATGCTTTGAGAATAAACATGCTAAGAATCAGGATTTCGTTCAGCATCTTGACACTTAATAACCATTAACCTGTTAAGAATCAGGAATCAACTGTTTAGACTCAGAAATGAGTTCAGGAACCGGAATTTTTTTAGAATCAAGAAATCGTTCAGCGTCAGAAATGTGTTATAAGTCTGGAATCTGTTATGAATCCATGATCACTTAAAATAAAAATAAAAAAACATGTAGAGAATCAGGAATTTCCAGAGTTAGAAATTTGATTAATATCTAGAATCTGTTTAGAATCAAAAGTAAGAGAATCGGTTCAGAATCCAATTCAAACCATTGATCCCTTCAGAGTATTGCATCTTTGCCAAATCAGGAATCTATTCATCTAGGGTCTATTCAGTCTGACGCAGAGCTGAGCATCAAACCAGAGCAGATGATCCACAAAAGTCTGGAGTAAGACTGGAATGAGGGGCAAGAAAAAAAAAAAAAAGATCATTACATTTTACTGCAGTCTGGATCACAGGATGGAAAAAATGAAATGGGCTGGATTTGAAAGTTTTCTTTCAAACATGCTCTGCATTTTGAGATCAGTTAACACAGCCGCACAATTAAACCTGCTTATGTTTTGTTAAACAGCCGATCGTTGCAGGTAACTCTTGCACTAACTGCGCAAACACACCGGCTCAATTCAAACTCAAATTTTTCCCTGTGGAAGAATTTACCCTTCAGCTTTCTGGAGCACAGATCGCTTGATGATACCTAGCATGAACAGTCGTTGAGTAAACCTAAAAGTCACTGAGCAACACCTTTCACCACTTTGGTGTTTCACATTTTAAAAACCACTCTGCGTTAAACCACAGCAATTCAAGAACTGGAGACAATTTTCCACCAAGTTGAAAGCAAATGTTAATTTTCCTGGAAACTGCAGGGTAAAACATCTTTTATTTGAGTTTTAAAACTCTTAAAAGGAAAGGTTCAATGAAAATATATATTTTTCAGTTTCGTGTTCTGTTTGGTGTCCAACAGCTCCATATAGGCCTTTTTGTAGAAACAGTTTTTATTTTTGTTTCTTAAACATCTCTTCTAAAAGCTGCTCTTCATGGAGTAGGAGTGAAAAAGCTGCACAGCCTGTTAAAAGAATCTTCATTTTCTGTGGTTTTGAAATCTTCAAATGCAGTTTAAACATTTGAAATAATATTCAGACGGTAAAAGCATCATATCCCAGACAGAAATTGAGCATTGTTTTCAAACGCATATCTGAGTTTGACATAAAATGTCTGCAGCGTTTCTGACTGTTATATAAAACGTTTAACGCTTCAGCTCAGTTGAAAAGGCCTTACAGCCATCAGTTATTAAAAGATGTCTTTATAAATATTGATTTTTATTTGTTCATATGTATCTTACTCTAATATCACCACATTAGTAATCCACAGCTCTGATGCATCCCTCAGGATATTTTAAACTCAGACCCGTTTGTGTCCAGCTGAACCGATCCGCCGATCAGATCTGCAGATATTTGCATTCTTCTCGTCAGGCTGGAGGGGAAACTTGTGACAACAAACGCAGGCGCTCGCTTTCATCTTAATAAAACTATTCTTTTAATCAATGACACTTCATGTTGGGTGCAGAGACGCACTACAAAGGTTACATCTGATCAACATAGAAAAGCTGTGAAACTGTCTCTGAGTCAAAAGTTCTGCAGGATTCTCTAAGGCGGCACCGCTGGTCGGGTAACAGAACCATCTACACGTTCGTCATGCCTCTCTTTAGTTCCTGCAGCTCTGTCTGGTGCTGGCTGTGCAGTTGGCAGTCTCTGGCTGCAGCCTCGGCCCGCTGCAGCATCTTCTGCTGTAATCCGCTTAAGGGTGAGTCGGGCCCTCGCGGCAGGGGGCCCAGGGGCCTAAAGCTGGGGTATCCGGGCATGAAAGGGGAAGCGTAATACAGGTGTCTTGGCAGGGCGGGGCTGTGGGTCACCGAGCTCCGCCCCCTGGTCTGTGATGAGTCACTGCTTCCTGTATTTTTGTCCACAGACGTGGCGATCTCAGCCAGGGACCACAGTTTGGGTTTCGGGACCGGGTTTGGCCCCTGGGTGGCGCTGCAGGAATCCACGTGATCCTTAGACAAGGAGCTCGGTGATGACGTGTGCTCAGACCCGGAGACTCTGAGGGTCACTAGGGGGCCGCTTTGAGGAGGGGGCCCTAATAAAGAGATGGGACCCTTAATGTGGGGCAACCTCTGATCCAAAGGGGCCCGGTCAGCGCCGTTGTCCTCCCGGAACGTCAACCGGCTGGAATCCGAGGCTGGGGGATGATGGACAGCTGTGGAGAGAAGAGAAACGGGTCAGAACAGGAAACACACAAACGTAAAAGAGCTGGAACAACATAAACGAGCCGGGTCAGAGCGGTTCGGATCAGAAACCGAACAAAATATCTGGGTCACAACGAAACAGAGTGGTGGCAAAACAAACAAGATGGGTCTGAACAAAACAGACCAAACTGAAACAAAAACAAATTAGGCCAGAACTGATGGGCTTCTAAAAAAAAAATCCACAAAATTAATTCGAGCCGGATAGCACAAAACAAATTGGGTCAGAACAAACAGGGTCAGGAAATAACAGAGCAGACTGTGTTCAGAATGAACCGGGTCAGAACAATAATTAGGGATACTTTTTACTATTTTTAATACAAAAATAGACAAAAATAATAATAAATGAAACAGAATATGCTGGTCAGCAGATCAGAAACAATAATCTGGAAATCTATATTTGTTTTTTTAAAATCTTTAATAAAACCATTTAGTAAGCCCTGCAGCAAGCAAGAAATTAAAAACCAACAAATAAACAGGATGAAAGGAGAAAGCCTGAGGAGATCTCAGACGGATCGGGATTCATTCAGGAAAACCAGATTCCCCATCCAGGATTTAGTCTGAACCCATCCTTGGACTCAGATCCAGGTTCAGATCTACACATCTGAGAATTCATTACTCCAAAACTTTAAACCCCAGATCAGATTCACTTCAACTTTTCATCTGCTCCTGCAGCATCTTCTGCAAAACGGATCGGATCAAATTGGGAATAAAGAGATTATCTGTAATTTATGCTAATATTAATGTTGCACATTTCTTGAAAAAATCTTCTTCCATCATTATAAAGTGATCAAACAGTTAAATCTTTAAGAAAGAAAATTGATTCAAACTCTAGATTTACTTTTTTACTCCATATTCCTTATTTAAAAAATGGAGCATTCGATCTGTGGCAAAGCTCTTCGGTAAGCATATATATTTTTCACAATTTGTTTTTTATTCTATCAGAGATTCTCAGCATATAATAACTTCCGATGAAATAAATCCGTCCCGGTTGCTTCTTGTCGTCTCTGGGAATTTGCAACTGAGATGATTCAGCAGCTTCACCCTTCATCTCCCTCTTCTCTGCCTTATCGCTTCCAGGGTCTGAAGGTCCTCCATCGGGTGCTGGATTTAGATCTAGCTCAACTTCATGTGTGCTTCTGTCTGAAAGTGTCACTTTAAAACCAAATCATCGTTTAATTAGTGATTAATCGACAAGTAGTTGATTAATCGGTGCAGCTGATCTCCGGCCCTCCAATGAACACTCACCGCTGTCCCTCTGCAGCTCCGTCTCCTCCTCAGTCAACTTCAAGGGCTCCTCGTCTTCGTCGGTGCGCTCCAGGTCGATGGCGTCCTCCTCCTCCTCGTCCTCGCTCCGGTTCCGAGGCGTCCAAGTCATCTTGTTTTCCTTCTTCAGCCGCCGGCGAGCGTTGGCGAACCAGGTGGAGACCTGCGTCAGCGTCATCTTGGTGATGATGGCCAGCATGATCTTCTCCCCCTTGGTGGGGTACGGGTTCTTCCGGTGCTCGTTCAGCCAGGCCTTCAGCGTGGCAGTGGCGTCCCGCGTGGCGTTTTTCCTGTAGTTTGGATCTCCGTACGCGTAGGCCCCCAGGGGCCCAAAGGCATGGTAGTCCAGGGATCCGGAGACGCCTGAGGGGGGATCGTAGCCCGGATTCTGCAACACAAAATCCCCACGTTAGTGTGAGTAGCTGATCTGCTGGCAGAACGCCCCTGGGAGCAGATTCCGAATCTGTATAGGATTATTTCAGTTAGGTAAAGTTTTAGTAAAATCTAACAGAATTTTTGTCCATTTCAAGAATAGCTGATTGTTTCAGCTGGAGTTTTTTCACCATCACTCTGTAAAATGTTGGTATATATATATATATATAAAATATATATACTTTTTTTACAATAAATATATTTTAATTTGGGAGAAGGAAGTTGAGTTTCAAAAGTTCCAATAATTGAAAGAAATATACACAGTTAATATTTCCTCATAATTTCACGAGAAATACTTTTAAGAAAATAAACTTGAATTTACCTACTTTTTTTTTCTGCGGCGAAAAAGACTTCCCTGAAATATTTTCTGTTATTTTTCAACGCTCCAATTAGACTTATCTCGAACCTCAGAAAGCAGAACCCTCGGTTGCTCGGACCCGGTGTGACACTCACCATGAACGAGCTGATGGTGGCGGCGGCCCGCGGCTCCCCTCCGTACGGAGAGTGGGAGCTGAAGCCGGGAGAGGAGGTCGCGGACGAGGAGTACGGAGCGAAGGCTGAGCCCTCTGTCCTCTGACCCAGGAGGATGCCGGAGGTAAAGGGCAGAGCCATGGACACGGAGGGCTGAAAGAGGAACCCCTGAGGATAGGCCATGACGGAGCCAGACACTTTTACGCACAGACGAGCTCACATCCAAGAGTTTCTCCGCTCAGCAGGAGGAGGAGAGCGCGGAGTGAGGCATCCAGGAGCATCGCAGGTACTTTCAGGTGCAGTCTGAGTTTCTGCTGCAGCTTCTCCACTCCGGCTGCTGCGGAACGCAGAGACACACTGAAGACACGCCGAGGGAGGCGACGCTGGGCTCCTCCTCTTCCTCAGGCAGCACCTCCTTCACTTTCTGATGCTCCCGCTTCAGTAGATACAGTTTGGCAGGTGAACATTTTAGAACACATGAGTGCTGAACTAACGTTGTGATTCCCAACCTGAGATCCGACCAATTGGTTCAGCTCCTGATGAAGACGAATCCATTTCCACTAAACTTTCTAAAAAAAACTTTTTTTTTTCATCATTAAAAAGTTGTATTATGCAAAGATTTCGTGATACAGTAACCTAATTTAACATCAAACAATGCCAAAAACAATCCCAAAAATAAATATGTTATTATAAGTCCCGGAGCAGTGAATTTATATAACATCAAATAAGGAAAATTGAAAGTGTGAGAAAACAAAGTGATGTATATAAAGTAAAAATATTTACAGTCACTGGTTTCATTGATTCTCATAAAGCTCCATTTAGTCATAATAAAACTAAATTTTATTGAGTTGTCCTTTCTAAACAAAATTTTGTATTTACGTCCTTACTGGACAACTGCTGCATTCACTGTCATTACGAAAAAATATGGTGTATTCACTGTCCTTACTGAATAAAATGCTGGATTCATTGTCATCATCAAACAAAATGCTGCCCTCACTGTCGTTACGAAACAAAATACTGCATTCACTGTCATTACTGAACAAAATGCTGCATTCACTGTCATTATCAAAAGATGCTGCATTCACTGTCGTTACGAAACAAAATACTGCATTCACTGTCATTACTGAACAAAATGCTGCATTCACTGTCATTATCAAAAGATGCTGCATTCACTGTCATTACTGAACAAAATGCTGCATTCACTGTCATTATCAAAAATGCTGCATTCACTGTCATTACTGAACAAAAAGCTGCTTTCACTGTCATTATCAAAAAATGCTGCATTCACACTCATTACTAAACAAAACACTGCATTCACTGTCATTATGAAATAATTCTGCATTCACACTCATTACTACACAAAATGCTGCATTCATTGTCATACTAAATAAAAATGCTGCATTCATAGTTGTTACTAAACAAAATGCTGCATTCCCTATCATTATCAAATAATAATACATTCACACTAAGTACTGAACAAAATGCTGCAATTATTGTCGTACTATATAAAAATGCTGTATTCACAGTCGTTACTAAGCACAATGCTGCATTCACGGTCATTATCAAAAAGGCTGCATTCACTCTCATTACTACACAAAATGCTGTATTCATTGTCATACTGAATAAAAATGCTGCATTCACAGTCACTACTAAACAAAATGCTGCCCTCATTGTCATTACTAAAGAAAATACTGCATTCACTGTCAATTTCAAACAAAATGCTGCATTCATATTCATCACTAAGCAAAAATGCTGCATTCACAGTCATTACTGAACAAAATGCTGCATTCACTGTCATTATGAAAAAATTCTGCATTCACACTCATTACTGAACAAAATGCTTCATTCACTGTCATTGCTCAACAAAATCTTACATTCAGTAGCTGCGTTTCCATTACAAATATGTGCAAAACTTGTCAATACTGTCTTAATGTTGAAAAAACTAAATTTTGCAATTGCGGTGTTTCCATTAAATAATAAACTTAGTTTAAATCACAAGTTTAAAAAATGGTGATGTCAACATTTACAGTAGATATATTCACACTGCAGGCATGGCACTGGTGCTCATTATTAGCCATCAGAGGAGGAGACATAGACGGCTTGTAGAGGCATTCACGCAACAAGCCCCTTTTACATTGGAGCGGTAACGTATACGGCTTTTTTGGGAAAGTGTGGTTGGCGAATTTACGCATGACCTGTTTTGAATCTAATATATATTATTTATGTCCTCATCACGAACAAAATGCAGCATTCACTGTCATTATCAAAAATGCTGCATACACACTCATTACTAAACAAAATGCTGCATTCATTGTCATACTAAATAAAAATGCTGCATTCATAGTTGTTACTAAACAAAATGCTGCATTCACTGTCATTATCAAATTATGCTACATTCACACTAATTACTAAAGAAAATGCTGCAATTATTGTTATACTATGTAAAAATGCTGTATGACCTGTTTTGAATCTAATATATTATTTATGTCCACATCACGAACCAAATTCAAATGAAACTCTGTCTCTTTGTGAACCCAAACATGCCGCGCCATCTTTCTCCTCCTACTACTACTTCCGACGTCATCAACATCGACGTCTTTTTCACTCGTAATAAGATCTGGTTGTTGATCACCTGACTCGGGTGATACGAAAAAGGTGTTTCCATTGCTATCTTGCGAAATATATCCTCTTTGATACACTCGGAAAAAAAAACTCATCCAAGTGCAAAAACGTTTTATCGAAAACCGGTATTTTTTTGAAATTGCCCTGTTTGCATTAGGCTGATTTATTTTCGCAACTTCATTTTTTGCAATTTCATGGATAATGGAACAAAATGCCGCATTCACTGTCAATATCAAGCAAAAAGCTGCATTCATATTCCTTACTGAACAAAAGCTATTTGTTCTCTCTTTCTCAACAAAATTGTGTTTTTACTGTCTTTACAAAGATCCAGATTCCTTAAATTATAACACTACATGCTGTCTTTACTGTTTCATTTAGAAAACACACACAACTGAACAACATATGTAAGCTTTGAGTCCGGAAGGAAATGTTTGGTGTTTGGAAATAAAACTGTTGTGGGTAATAGTTTTTAACAAAGTAGTTTGTCCAATGATGAATATGACCAGATTGCTGTGTTCACAGTTTCATAGAAATTAAGGGTAATAGTTGATTTTTAGAATATTTTTTGTTTTAGTGATATCTTTTTGACAATATTGTTTTGTAAGAAGTTGTGCAATAAGGCAACTAGCAATTTAAAAAGAGAGCAAATTATACAAACATATTTTTACTTTGAAAATACAGCAAACAAATCCTGCTACACTTTGTGTAGACCAGGTAGTTTGACTCCGTGAGCTCAGTGAAGCTTTAGAGTAAAAGATCTGAGTGTTAATCTGATTTGTGGACTCTATAATTAGCAGTGCAGGAGCTTTTTCTCTCGGTAGGAAGTGTAAAAAAAACCTGTCGCTGTTCGTCAACATTGTGTTCAAGTCGATTGAGTTCGCCGTCAGACAGACAAGTGGGTTTCCTCTGTCTGGATGAGCAGAGCCAGGCTGGGGTCTTCACATCTGCAGGTGAGAGTTCATCTGGAGGGTCAAGCTCTATATTTATCACCTGGTGAGTCAGTAGATCCCTAACTGTCTGGTCAGTGCTTCCTTCAGTCCACACAGGCTGACAAATGTCTCCATAACATCTTTGAGAATGTTAATAGATAGTTTGGTACACCTGAACATTTTCAGATATTCATAAACATGCTACAAGTTTCAGTTTTTAATATTCATCTGGAAAAGAGAGGAGAATGGGGGACCAATAGATAGCCCAGATGGATCATTTAGCATTTTTCAGAATAATAATTTTTTTCCGGTCTTTGGTTGTCTTTGTGTCTGAGTGAAAACTATCAAAAAAAAGCCATGATGTGATGAATGAAAAAAGGATTTCTGTCTGAATACCTGATGATGGTATGTGTAAAGTTCAGAGACACATTGAGGGGTCACAGATGATTTAATCGGAAGCCAGTTTATCTAGATGAAAGTTGAAGCCATGTGGGAGGTTTGTCGTGTTCAGAAATCTTCTGAAGCCTTTTCAGAGCTTCAGTTGGTAACCCAAACAAGACATTGTAGCAGTATTTCAGAAAGGATATTGTGAAACTAGCTTTTATACGTCATAGCATGTAGAAGCGACATCTTGTGTTCAAAACCTTTCGTTTATGAGAACAAGAAGGATGATGTCAAAGCTGTAGATCTCAGAGGACAGACAGGACGACCTTCCAAAGTAGTTCTTAAGGGGAAGTAGTGTTAAAAAAAGTAAAGAGTGGCACTGAGAATAGGGGAAAGCTCAAACGGTCGGCCATTTTTCCTCATTTGCAAAAAGTAACACCAAAATAGGCTTGTGACAGGTAACAGTTAACGTGGACAATGAAAGGGGTAGGACAACACGTTGAACTTTCCCTGCAAACCACCATTTCAGTTAGTTTGTTAGGTCAATGCATTGTGTGACGTTGTGACAACTAACATAACACGTCATTTTAATAAAAATATGACGCAATAGCAAATAACTGGGAAACTTTGTCTTGTAGCTCCTAGAGTTAGAAAGAAAATCCAGCATCAAGCATTATGAGCCGACAAGTCTAGAGTGGAGCAGGATTACTTATTCAGTCAATATTTGCACAAATTTGCACAATTTGTACAAATATAATAAAAAGGATGGTGTAGACCTCCTTTGAAAAGTGCCCTGCAACGCAAGCTGATTCAGCACTACAATAATAAAACTGATGTCAAATAATCGATGGCTATGTAAAATTGGTAGATTTGTGCTGAGAATTATGATCTTATTTAAATGCTATTTCTTTTTTTAATAAAGCAAAGAGGCTGCAGCGATGACGGGTTTTCTCTTGCCAGTACTTTCTATGCCCAAATAACAGAGTGACCTTATATATTTTTTTCTTTAAAAGTTGGACAATAAATACACAAAGTTCATATTTTAAACAGAATTTAATATAATAAATATAAATTTAGCCTGCATGTTTTTCCATTGTTAATTACAACACCTTGACTAAAAAAAGCAGAATCTATATGTTGAGCTGCTACCTCTGTAATCTGTCCCTGATTAAACTGCTCTCCCTTTCACACTTCAGTTTCCCTAAACTCATCTGCTGCACCTACCACAATAAAAATAATATTCTCTTAAACTTTACTGCATTTAATAGGGAAATGTAGATGTGAACGCATCCCGAAATAAATCCACCTTGTGAAGCAATTAACCCTTATTTATACTGAATTGATTTTTTTGTGTGAAAATTTTTTCTAAATTACAAAGCTTTACAGAACAGTGTGCTGTTTTAGCTTTAACATGCAAGGTTATACTTACATGATTCTAATTATGGATGTAATGATATCACTTTTTTATAACCAATACCATACCAGTCCTTGGACCTGGGTACTTTTTAATACCGAGTACCAATGCTACTTCTACCACAAAAAACTTACAATGTAATTAGATTGGAAGACAGGTTTTATTTTCTTCTCTGCTTGTTATAACAGATGATGGGGAATTAGATAATAATAAAATATTAATGAAATGACTACAAAACTAAAATCTCAAATGAAAAAGAAACATTTTCTTTGAAATTATTGAAGTTTCCACATTTTAAGTATCAGTTCATAGTATCAGTTTACTTTAACCAAGTACGATACGAGTACATTAGAATGGTACCAGCCTGATACCCGATACTGGTATCGGTATATCCATAATTTTATTAAAAATAGGTTATGATATGAAGTGGGCTGGCCTGAGGCATGAAACTCTAGGGCTGAAAATGAGTCCCAACCCAGCCCTGCCCTTTACACTACTGGGAAGGTGGATGAGTGAGAAGAAAACCATTTTTTGTTTGTTTCAGAATCAGGTAAAGCACTTTCAATTACCTTGTTTAAAGTGTGCTATACCAATAAAATAAAATAAAATTGCCTTTCCCTGCCATGTGTGAATAATTGTTGCATACAATGTGACTTGGGAAATCAAGAAAAGGTGACCAAATAACAGAAACAAACATAGAGCGAAGAAAACTGGATACAATCATCTAAGAATATCAACACAAATGAATGAACTAAGGTCAAAACACCACTACAACAAAACCCAACAACTCAAAATGACCCAAAAAGAAAGCCACGCAATGAACAATGAACAACACCACGGAAACCTATCTATCTATCTATCTATCTATCTATCTATCTATCTATCTATCTATCTATCTATCTATCTATCTATCTATCTATCTATCTATCTATCTATCTATCTATCTATCTATCTATCTATCTATCTACTTGTCATTATTAAGTTCAGGTCAAGGTGGCATTTGTTTATATATTAGACTTTTTATAAAATTTATTGTTGCACTAAAGTCCAAAACTTAACAATTTATGTTATTTATTATTCGGTTGTTCAAGCTACCTCACAGAAGTGCTCTGTTTGTTAACAGAATTTGTAACTGTTAAAATAAGGACAAGTCAACTCCTGTGCAAAAAAAACAAACTGATCAGGACATCCCTAGTTTATAACACTGAAAGACTATAAATATAGTTTGAAAAGGGCCTTATAACCCTTTCCAGATTGACAGGGAGCAACAGTTGCTCTAGTGCTTCATTGTATGCACATATGACAATGCTACGGAACAGTCGGGGTGGAATTACTGGTGTCAGTTTATTGATTGCTGGAAAAAGAAACACATCGCGACACAAATCGACAAAGAAAAGCCCTCCAAGAGGTTAAATAGCTGAGTCTCCACACCAGTTAGTTGGACCAGTCCCAGCCTGCTCAGCGGCGAGCATGAACTGATGAAGCCTCTTGGATAAAAGGTGAAACGTCTTCCAAGAAAAATTACCAAGTCCAGTTGCGTTCGATTGAAATTTCCTTGAGATAACCATGACCTGGATGAATGAGAATATTCACAGGCTCATGACAAAGAAGGAGTTTGCGTTTAACCTCCCTGCCCCAATGAGAGTCCACCCTGAGCTGGAAACGCTCTAATGAATATGCTGGACCATGGAATAGCGCCCCGAACCGACCCGAACTTACATTACCGCTCAGTGGAAACGAGGCTGTTTGTCCACATTGACAAAGACCTCCTAAATCCACTCCAACATCGGAAGCCGCAAAGCTAAAATGAATTTAAAGTCCCCAGAAACATCTGAAAAGAGATGTGAGAAACCAAAATAAATTTGCCTCTAAATAGTGTGAGAATGTGATTGAAAGATCGTTGAAAGGTGACAAGATGTCTATCTTCAAGTTGTTGCCGCTAACCAATCTAACCAACCCCAACTTAAGCTAGGGTGACCAGGCATCCTGATTTACACGAGACATTCCCGATATAGAGCCATTTGTCCTGTGTCCCCAAGGCGGTTTTCAAACCCGATTTTACCCAGCCTTTGTCCCGAATTTCCTGATTTTTAACCAGTGTCATGGCTTACAGTGCTCAAAAGTTTTTGTCTTTAGGTTTATATGACAATCACAAAGTTATTACATGAACCAATGAAAAAGCACCACAGTACGCTACGTGTCTGTGTAACCTTATCCTGGCTCATGCTATTGATGAGAGACGACGTTTTTTACTGTTCACAAAACAGCAACTTTTAATACTGCCCAAACAAATGTCTTTCAAAAATGCAGTATTGTTTCGATAAAAATGTTGCACTCAAAGCATTTCAAAAGAATGTCCTTATTTTTTATATAGCTGTTCAAATATTACTAGTTTTGCACTTTGTACAATAAAAAGCTGTTGTATGTCACCAGCGAGGATATGTCAGCCTTTCATTTTTGGTCAAAGTTAGGTGTCCCACTTTTTTGTTTTAAAAATCTGGTCACCCTAATTTAAGATAAATTAGGTAATAACATATTGTCATTGTCACATACTGTATCTTTGGAGTAATTTTAAACACGAAATAGTGGAAAAGGCTGTGGACATTTTGTATAGTAACATAAGGGCAAAACTGTTTCCCAGAAAAATATTCGCTTTAACTCAAATGTCAGAAAATCCAATTAAAAGCTTTTAAAACATGTCACTGAAATTATTTTCATGCCACCTGGATGTGAAATGAAGTGTCAAGGATCAGAGGAGGTTTTTATTAGACTCACTGCAGTCTCAGTTTTCCTGCTGAGTCAGCCGACTGTCTCTCTGTTTAAAGTATGAAAACATCTCGTGCTCGTTCTTTTGCAGCTCTATACCAGCTGAATGAATGTTGATTTGGCCTAATGAACCCAGAGTAATGTGAGGAGCTCCTGCGCTGATGGATGAAATGAAGCTAGCTGCTCCTTTGTAGATCGCTCCAGCAGATCGGATGGCATTTTCATGCATCTTTAACCACCTTTCATTAGAGCAGTGGCAGGTGAATAATCATCTTCTTCTCCAGCTTCTTCTTCTTTCATCATTGCCGAGGCGAGACCCCAACTGGCCTTAAATGACTCAGTGGCGCAGTTTTATCATATCAAAAAAGTTATGTTCACAATTTGCATGAGCAAAGTTGAATATTCAGGGAAATTTGTAGCTATTCTCTGAGGTCGTTTGTGAGGGTTTTCACATGAAAGGAGCGTGCTTTGTTTTCCTGCAGCGGCTCATAAATGAGCTCAGCCCGCGGGGCAAATGTCCAGAGGTTACATAAAGACAGTGTGTTTAATTAATTGGAAAAAACTCTTCTTTAATAGTTATTATTCACATCTGAAATGTGCTCCTTCTTATCTGAGCTCAGACAATAATTACCACCCCTGGGACTCCTCTGCTAAGTGTTAGCAGTGAGACTCTTCACAGAGCAAGTAATAACCGCAGATAAGAGTCGTAAATGTCTCCTGTTAGTTTACACAGATGCAGCTCTCTGAATTTTACCTGTCATCAAGCAAACAAGGACGCCTCTGAGAAAATGGAAACCACAAGTTGGTAAACAGATGATGGATCTATTAATGTTGGCTACGGATTACATCTTCCAGGGATTATGTTGGAGTCCAACGTTTGCTGCAATCAGCCCCTCTTGTGTCATGATTTGACACGCTTCTTTCTTCTGAAGGTTTTTGTTTAGCTTAGAAAAGATGGACAAGCCCCTCGGGGAAATACTGCAGACTTTCATAGACGCACATATTTATGTTTGTTATGTATGTATGTTTCCAGGCCACAATCTTACTCAGGATTCAGTGACCTGTTCAGTGTGTCCAGATGTTTTTAACCTCTTAACTTTTATTGATCTACAATGTCCTCTGTCCACTCTCCAGAGAGTCCAGGGTCATTGATCCTCTATTATGCTCTATTTTCTTTAGTCCAACCCACATGCTCTCTATAGGATTTAGATCTCAGGATATGAAAGAAGGTTGGTTTTCTGTCTGCTAAACCTTTTTTGGATTTATGCTCTTGATCATTCGCTTACCGAAAGACCAAATCATGATCATTTTTCTGTTTCAAGTAGACTTCTTTTTTTTAACTCTTCCTGTCAGGCAGTGTGACACTCAGAATTGATGTCTACGTCTTTTACTTTAGAAGCAGATTTATTGTCACAAGTGGACCTTTATCTCTTTTGGTATAGCACTCCTAGATATATATGTGTGTAAGGATTTTTTTTTTAGAAATTGCTTTGTCCACCCCCTTAAATTGTAGCTATGGAGAGGGAAATAAAGGGGAAAAAGAAGTAAGATGAAGAGAAAACAACAATTTAATAGGGTATAAGAAGGGAAGGAGAATAAAGAAAATACAAGAAAATATCATAGTCTGCTTCTGCACCTGCAGGATGGCAGATACATGTAAAAAACTAAACAAAAAAACAATGATTAAACAAAGCAAAAAAACAAACAATACAAACTGTGAACCACACAACCCACACATAGATATATAAATATAGCATCACTGAAAAGCTTATGATACCGATTATTACAAGATGTATTTGTGACAACCTCAGAGTGCGTCTGTAAACACTAGGATTTCAACACCAGATGCTGTCATTTCCAAGAGTTAACAATCCCATGTAGTTTCAAAATTTTTTTTGAAGAACGGCAACAGCACCCACAGATCCTCTATCATACTTAATGTCATGCCTCACTCCACACTCAGCTTCCCTCACTCACTCATCATCATCATCACCCTCACCTGTGCCTCCAATCACGCACACCAGATCCTCCTTACCTCACCTCTTTATAACCTGCCACTTCCCTTCAGTCACGGCCGGATCATTACAGGACTTCAGACCCTCCACTGTGTGTTTCTCCTGTTATCTTCGTTCTCGCCATCCTTCACCAGCAATAAAGAACTCTGCACCTTGCTTCTGCGTCTGGGTCCATACCACACCGCTAATCCCTGACACTTAAGGGGGAATTCCGTTTTTTTTCTTTTCAATCTGGACTTTATTTTTAGCAAATTTTATGTTTTCTTACTCACCCTGAGAATTTTGGAGCCAGTCTGAGCCGTTCAGCAGTATTTATATTCACTTCCTCCATCAGTGGACATCGTTAGAACAGGAGTGGTAGGGGCAGGACAAATTCCGCTTGTAATAAGGTTTAATCTGCCCAAAATGCAGTAATTTCACCATGCTTATATTCCCGTTGGATTTACAAACGCCTTGAAAGTGCTTCTTGATTATTTTCGATTCGGACGTAATACACATTTTGACATGTTTGTTTAGTCGAGACTCCATAACAGTACACAACAAACACAGTTGGTGGATTTCAAAACAAGATTTATTTCGAAAAGTTTTATTACAAACTCAGGAGGTTTGTCTACAGGGAGGCTGATGCAGGTAAGGACTCAAACAACACGAAGGAAGAGATCTTACTAACTACTGGAGGGTAGTCGGCCAAATACCACGATTGCTGCGAGTTCAGACTGGCGTCAGCTTGCGGTCATGGTTCCCCTTATAAAGCTGGTGGTGATGAGCTCTGATGAGCTGCACCTGCCGCTCCCAGCCTGCCACGCCCCTGTGGAGAAAGTGAGGGAGAGAGATACAGAACCAAAACAGCCACAGAATCCTAACACATTTACGTTGCAGCAGAACTGTTTTAAAAAAAAAAACTGAATTTTCTTTCATTAACACTACTGTGGCATAAATGTGTATTAAACATGCTAAAATTACTGCATTTTGGGCAGATTAAACATTATTACAAGCAATGTGTCCTGCCTCGAGCACTCCCGTTCTACAGATGTCTGCTGATGGAGGAAGTGAATATATATACTGCTGAACGGCTCAGACTGGCTCCAAACTTCTCAGGGTGAGTAAGAAAACATAAAATTAGCTAAAAATAAGGTCCAGGTTCAAACTACCCCCTCGGAATTCCCCTTTACCAATAAATAAAATATGCTTTTCCACATCTAATTCCTTGTTTAACACCAGTCCCACCAGTTGTGTTTGTTGTTTAATCTCTGACCAAAGCATAAAGTTCCAGTTAAAGTCCCAGTAGAGCATTGCAAACTTCAAAACTTTCTCCTTGTCACAGTAGGACTGTCATGGTATCACCCCCAAACTGAATAATGTGAAGTTTCTAGTCTAATCGGTTATATGGAGACAAGGTGACCCCAAGATCCCACTCTTAGCTGCATTTTCGAACACTGTTCCTTTGAGGAAGCACCAATGCTTTGGGTAAAACGATCAAGATCTGAAGTTCGATGATCTGTTCTCTCTCACTGGTCAATTCAGTAAAAAAGCTCCTGTATGTGTGAAATGTGCCATTCGACACGTGTTAATTGATTTGGAACCTGAGTTTTGCTGCTTGTATCCATGAAGACTGTTGGTAAAGCATGTAAAATTTGCAAACTGTATGTTTGAACTGCCTGTGCAGTAAGGGAGAAGCTAAATCTACTTCAAGCTAAAACCCAAGTAAAGCACTGAGCATCGTGGAAACACTGGTTTGAGCAAAGTCTAGAAAACAGACAGAAACCTGAATGAAAAATCTTTGGTACAAACCAAAATGGATGATTTGGTAAGTAAATGCATCATGATGTGGAGTTAGATAGAAATAATGCTGTAGAACCTTTCAGATCTGAAGGAATCACCAAAGGGGAGATTGACAGATTGGGGAAGCTTCAAACCCACTAAGCAAGTCAAGATATTTGACTTCTGGTTCTGATTTTCACAGACATGCTTTCCATTTTTCAGCTATTTCCATTAATGTTCAATTTACTTTTACTTTACTGAGGCAGGTTTGCTTCTTGATCAACTTTCCAACAGTTTACGTCTCATGCATTTTCGTTTTTCTTCTCGTCTCAGCTTCTAGGTGGCTGAGAAGGCTCTAGCTTTTTACGTATTTCCGGGTGACAAAAATGCAATTTGGGGAGAGGATAAAATGCAGTGCAGAGCAGTCCTTCACAAAGCAAGTTAGCTAGTCTACATATTCTCACCCCCAAGCAGGGAACATCCACTGAACTCATGTAAAAACAGTAGAAAACGGTATTGTGCACCTCTCCCCCCTTTAATTTCAACATGGGCCGCTGCCTTCAAGGCCTGGATCAAAAACTGACTCTGGGCCTGGCTGCAGTGGGGGCTTCAGGCCTGTTTTTTTCCACTTCTGAGAGTATAGGTTTCACGTTTATAATCCGTTTTCAGGTGCTTAGCAGACGGGAATGCACAATAAAGCAACTCTGCAAAGTTTTCTTGACCACGTCACTTCGAGGTTCTCACTCAATGAGTTTTTGTCTGTATGTGTCTTCTCTTAGAGTCACTCTACAATGGAAAGTGCCTCCAAGCCTCAGTCATCTTCAGCTGCAGAGTCTCAGCATAACCAAGACCGAACGCCAGACCAGAACCCGGAGGAACTCAGACATGACCAGGAACAAAAAAGTTTGCAGGTAAAACAAGATGAAGACGATGCGACTGACAACATTCTTATAGAGTATAATCCACCTCAGGACCGACCAGAGGTCCAGACAGAAGACAAATTTCCAGCACAGACTTGTGAAGACTCTGCCGGACAGCCAGAGTTCAGTCCAGTTGCACAGGAGAAGATCCAGGACTATATGGATGAGGGTGAGCAGATCCTATTAATATGATTACATTTTCTTTTCAGGGTGAATCACAAAGTTTGACTTTTCAGTTCTGAATATTTTATTGACTGTTTGACAAACCTCACAAAAACCCGAAAGCTCAATGTCAGATTTTACAGGCCTCAGTTAATATGTTGGATTTCAAAGTTTCATGAAAAATTAGAATAAGGCTGAAATGCATGACTTTTCTTTTAGGATTAAAGAAAGGATCTTCTTCAACTAATGTAATGCTGCATCTGAATAAAGCCCAGACAGACGAGACCAAAGTAGAGATGCGTACCCATTCATTACAGCAGGATATCAGTCAAAAACATCTCATACCAACTGTCAAGCATGGTGGTACAGGGCTGATGGTTTGGGCTTGATCTCCTCTGTATGATCTAGCACTGATCCGCAACTGTGTGGCCATTTGTCTTAAAGCTGAAGTTCTGAAAACAGCAGCGAATCTTCAATTAAATGGTAAAAATTAAAGCATAAAGACCTACTCAACGTCCCGGCCTCTTCTGGTGTGAAAAGCTGCACCGGGACCTTCAGAGAGCTTTGCAAAAGCATCAGCAAGTTTCAGTAAACTCAAGCAACACTGGAAAAACTGGGGTAGAATTGAGGAAAGTGGTTCTCCAAGCTGCAGTACCATGCATTTGGGTTTTCCTTTTCCACACACAGTTTTTCTACTTTGACGGTGTGGAAACTGTTGTGTGTTTTCTATACAACCCACGATAAATTGCAGTCCTTTCAGTTGAAGTACACATTTCCTGAGAAGATAAAACATTAGACAACAGTTCCAATTGTTTCTGCAGTGAGTTGAGCCCTGAGAGCCTGGGAGATTTGAGTGTGCAGCAGTTGGTCAAAGTGCACCTGGAGAACCACGGCAGGAAGCTGGTTGAAGCGTGATCACACCTTTATTCTGGGAGGCATGTGCTCCTCTGCATTGTGAGCGCTGCGGCTTTAACGTGAAGACCAGAGAGATGAAACAAACGGTGAAGAGGCCTCAGAGATGAACAGAAACAGCTCAGAAAGTGGCAGCTTCACCGCAGTCACTGGTGCTTTGTTTGAAGTGACGACGTCTCGCTTCAGGATCGAACATTACAAAGCTGCTGATTCAGGAACGAGAAACGAGAATCTGTGGGTTTGTCGTCAACCAGAAAGAGACGTGACACAAACAGAGACACTGAATGTGCAACCAACAGTTATAAAAGCCAGAGCCTAACCTTTGTCACCATTCATAGAATTCTTTGAATCCAACAGTGACGGAAAATAAAAACTTTTCAGACCATTTGAATGCATCCAGGGCTCATGAAACATTTTTCTGCATCAGTCTGGTTCCAACTTTCTCGCTCACCTCTGCAGGATGGAGGCTTGTCATGGACCAGTTTTCTATCTGGATTTCTTTGCTTGTGAATCAATTGATCATGATTATCAGAAAACCTGCTTTTCTTTTTCCGAATGAGAAAGCTGGGGGTTTCCTGCAAAGGTGGTCTGGCCCAAGTCATTCTTTACCTGAAACTGGACAAGTAGGTCATCACTGACCCAGAACTGATATAGTTTTTTTATCCTGCCTCTTCTCATGTCCAGTGTACATCATTGATTCATTACTGAACATCACATTTTTGGTCACATGCAGGGGCGTGCCTATGGGTGGGTCTGAGGGGGCCTAGGTCCAACCACATTAATATCTTCCCCGCCTGCGCAGGACCTGGATGGACGGAGCTGTTGAATTAGAAAACGCTCTGCAGCTCCGTTGCTGCAGTAGCAAACATACGTGCTCCACGTTAGAGTACAAGTATCCGATAACACCATAAAAAGTCACTTTATTTGTCGCTAGTCGCATTTTTCTGATAAACAGTCGGTAGACAAGTCTAAACTCTTGCTAAATATAGCTTTGTTAGCAGCGCTTTACCCTCAGTTGGGTATTATTGCCTCTGTGTTTCAGATGCATACTTGCCAACCTTGAGACCTCAGAATTAGGGAGACTTTCAAAAGCCGGGGTGGGGTAGGAGTTTAAAAAAAATAGAAAACTATATATATATCCGTATAATTATAATTATTAAGAATACTTGAATCTTAGAGTATTTATTTATTTGACAAAATAACAGTCCACAGCAATAATGTAAGTTAAGAAATTAAACAGTCCCTCAACTTTTTGGTGAAAATCCTTTTGTGTAAAAAGGTTTCAATGTTTTTTTTATATGCTTTCATATCACAATGTCACATAAACCATAAAAATAAAATGACTTTAAATTGTAATTTTAACATGACGACTGCTCAGATTGGGTCCCCACTACAAGAACACCTCTGCTTTTATTTTGGTGCTACAGTCCCATCCTTGGCCCTTTTAACCCCTCTTTATCAACCTCCTGGATACGCCCCTGCTCAGCAGTGCTGAGGAGTTTAGAAGGTTAGGAATAGTCACTATTAATCAGTCCAAAAACTCGTAGGAGTCTCTGTGTCAGGACAGAGTGAGAAAGTATTTTTTTCTTAGTTTTGTCGCAGCACAAACAAAGAAAGCAATGAGTCTGTTGATTTTGACACCAACGTTGGTCTTTGCCAGTCCAAATGCAAAGACTTCTGAAGAATGCGGCTCGCTGCTGCGCTGCTGTGCGTCACTGATAGTTTTCCTCGTAGACAGGTGACCTATTTTTGATTCAAAACGGCAACTTTCGCCAAACATGTGATGGATTTTCATTTCCGGAATGAAGAAACTGTTCACGTATTTAAAATATAACACGTTTTATTCTCGATCCCTCTCACATAAGAAACGGAGAGTGTACATGATATGCGACACCGTCAAATATTGGGAGAAATTCGGGAGAATGGTGGCCCTGGGAGATTTTCGGGATGGGCACTGAAATTTGGGAGTCTCCCGGGAAATTGGGAGGGTTGGCAAGTATGGTCACATGACTGTGCGTAATCACGTGACTCAAGGCAACGCTGATTTCTTAAATGGACAGGAGGACTGCTAAACTAAAACACATCTTTTAATTTGTGTTACATATTGAATTTACCGGCATGGGCAAAATTACACCGGTAAAAATCATAAATTGTGGTAATGGTAAATTTTTGGTATACCGCCCAACCCTTATTCCTAGGAACTCTGGATTTGAGTTCTTGTGAAGTGTTAAATGTCTGGAATCACCATTCTTCTTGTTCTTTTCACCTCGACTAAAATAAAATAAAAATTCTCAAAGGATTATACAGATATTATCATATTTAAAAAAAATCTCCATTGCTGTTATTGCTTCTGGCAGAGATTGCAGAAGTTTGCATGTGCAAAGTGGGCATCTCTGATGTGTTTTTTAAAAATCTCTTATCTGTTGGACGTTTTAACGCCGAATTTGAAATGCCTTTATAAACTCCTGTTTTTGCCACCAAAAACTCTGTCTGGTTGCAAGCAAGAGTGATAAAACCTTAGTGAGAACAGTACCTGTGAAAAAGATTTCAGCAAGCAACTGTTTGATATTCTATTTGTTTCTTATATCTCTGTTTCTTTGGGGTTTTTCATGGATCCAACAAAAGAAATGGGAACAAATTGTGTCTTGTAATAACTGCTGATAACAAAGAGCCCAAAGATTGAAAGTAAAAAACAAGTTTTTATTTTTTTTGCAAAGTTGTTTGATATGTGGACCATATGATGGACACATTTAGTAGCACTTTTGCCATGCAACGTGTAGGTCCTGGATCCAAATCCTTTATTCTGCACATAAAAAGAATACTTTTTCCCAAAAAAAGTTCAGTTAGTTGACTGAAAGCAAGCAAGAAAACTCACCTAGAGTCCCCCATAAAAACAGTAAAAGATAGGGATGAAAAAATTTGAACATGTGGGCCAAAGGGAAAACAGAACACCATCAGAGGTGCAGTCAGTTTGAAGAACTCTATGCATTTAAACAATCAAAATTATTAGAATAAATGTTGGTTTTAATATGGATGCTGACCATCTTGGGTTGGCTTTAAAAAATGACTTGCAGTGTAAAATTCCTTTTACACTGATTGCTACGGTGTCTGTAGTTTTAGGTTTCCCAGCTTGGGGAGTATTTGCTGGCAAACGTTCTTTATATCTCAGAAATATTGTTTCTGTGCAGTTTTCCTTCCTTTACAGCTGCTCATTCTCATTCTAAATTTAGCAGTGCATTCTTTTTAATAAGAAACAGCTTGTAGTTTGTTTTTTATTGGTTTGCACATAACAGCGCCCTCTAGAGGCTCTTCCCCCTTTGTAAGAGTTAATGAAGAGCTTGCAGAATTACACAATGCTACTCCTAAAGTGTCTTTTTCTCCCCCCTCCCCCCAATAAGCCTCCTGTCTGTATCAGAACCAAACACACCTGGACCTGACGTCTCCTCTGGCCAATCGGGATGAAGCTGAAGAGTCAGGTGGCAGCGTGCCGGAACTGGTGGTCACTGAGGCAGATCAGGTGAGTCCAGAGACACAAATCGTCTTTATTCATGAGCTGACCGTCTGTGTTTGTTCTCAGCTCTCGGGTAGCTCCACACCGAGCCTTTCTTCTGCCTTTAAACGGCGTCTCTGATCAAAGCGCGGCCCTCCTGACAGCCTTCCACTTTCTTCTTCAAAAACATGTTTCTGCTCACTTTTTTATTATTTCCCCACAGTCTGTGGGTTTTAGGATGTAATTATACCTGTGAGCTTGTCACGCTGTAGATTTAAGACATGCTGAATATTTTCAATAATCTATTTTTTCTCTGTGAACTCTTTATCATATTTTTTCATTTCACTCTGAATCCTGCATCCTTTCATCACCAACCCTGGGCTCGGTTCATCCTGACACTTTTATTCTTATTTTCATCATCATCTGTGTTAACTGCTCATCAACTGCACCCACTCACGTTCACACTTTCATTATCGATGACAGCAGCCATGAAGGTCCAGATCAGTACCTCATTCACTGAGAGACACTTCTGCCTGAACATACATGAAACAAAAACCTCAATGTTTCAGACATTCTCAGTTCTTTGTTGGTTGTGAAATTGGACGGTTTTAACCCAGATACTTAACAGTTTAACGTTTTCACTTCAAAAGATGAAAAATTCAGGTTTTAACTTTAAAATAATCAATTTTTGTGTGTGTTTTAGGACAGATAAATATTTCAGTGACATATACATAAATTATCCTGTGGTCTAAACCAGTTCTGCTACAGTTAAAACCAGATCAGCTACTGCATATAACACTGCCATTCCCCTTTAAACCAGTACCAGTGCTGCTCCTCCTAACACTAGTGCCCCCCTCAAACCAGTGCTGCTCTCCTTTATTGTACTGAATTGTCTCTTGGGCTGAAAAAAATGTTGGTAGACTGCAAAAAAATTATCTCCTAACTGGCTGCTGAAAGGACAATGAACATTGCAAGGAACATTGTAGGAGACAGCAGCCACCCTTTTTTTTTTTTTGCCAGTTTGAACCCCTGAGCCCAGGAAAGCCTTATAAGGTGTCTCTGGCAACCAGAAACGCATATAAGAAGTCATTTGCTGTGATGATTTTTAAACGATGTAAACTACGAGATACAATCATAGCAAAAAGTACCACGATGTGTGCATGGAAATATGTGTGCAAATGTCTTTTTGTTCTGAAGAGCCGAACGAAAATGTCCACTATAGTGGACAATAAAGTTTTATCCTATTCTTTTCTGAACCAGTGCTTCCTCTGTATAAACTGGTGCTACCCCCATTTAAACCAGCATTGCTCCTACACAAACCAAATCTGCTTCTTGAGGGAAGTGTTCTCCATCCATCCATCCATCCATCCATCCATCCATGAACATTTCTAGTCTTGCCAGGTCTAGGTATCTTGGTATGGATTTGGACTGGGCCATTCCAACACTTGAATCCCAACCGTTTCATTGTAGTTCTGACTGTATGTTTAGGCTTGTTGTTTTACTGAAAGGAGAACCCCAGTGACAATTCTTCTGCAGCTCCTAGAAGGTTCTCACCCTGGATCGCTCCATATTTATCATCTCCACAGGATGATGCTGCCAACATGAGGTTTGATCACAGTTCAGTGTGATATGCAGTGTTGGTTTTCATAGGTACAACGCACATAGAATGTGGCTATTAAGGTGAATGGTTGTTCTGTGTTTGGGTGTGGTCTAACAAACTGACACCGGGGGTGTTTCTCAATGTCAAAGCGCCATGCTTACCAGGACACTCTCCTTACTTGGTAAAAAAAAAACCCGTTTAGAACAGACTTGCCTGATGCTGCGTTCGAGAGCCCATTCAAACCAGTGGGACATGGGACTTATCCTACCTCCAAATATGAAAAGTGCACTGGAATGCCTGTCGAAGTGGAACCTCCTACCTGTGAACTCGGGGTAGTTCGACGTACCCCGACTTCACCAAAATGAAGTCGGAGGATAATGGCGGTAGAACATGAAGGGGAGGCAAGACACGCAGGGAGACCAACTTTGGGTTGTCTGATGAACCTGTTTTGATCCCTGGTCTTAAACGTGTTGGCTACCGTCTTCCTCCCGGTTTTTTCGTGTATTGCAGCATGCGCAGGAATGCAATGAGGTGCATCTTGACGTAAGTTACTGCTGTAAAACCCTGTCGTAGCTTAAAAGATAGAGATTCATATAAAACGACAGACGTTTTCTATCGTACTGATGATGTATTTCGTCATATCACACAGCCCTATTCTGAAAGGTAAACATGGCAAGATATTCAGGCCGATTTTGCACCGAAAATCCCCCTCCGGCATGCCCCGACTATTGGGATGGCTCTGAAAATAATCCTAACAGATATTTCTGTTGTGCGTGGTGTATTTAGAGCTCTACAGTGTGCTCGGAAGGATGCCGGGACAAATCGGGGATATTCAACATGTTGGATTGTCCCTCCCTGATATAACAAATGTGTGTGGTGTGTTGTAAGGAGAATCGAGTATGCAGCCCGTTGAATGCAGTGTGTAGCCAATCAGAAATCGAGGTAACAGACAGCGATGCATCTTTGAAGCGTCTTTTATTGTATGCAAGCGTCGGCACTTACAAATCAGTCAGAGCATAGTCTGTAATCAGGTCAGAAATAAATCATGAATCAAATAAAATTTTTTATTTGAGATTATATTTTTAGGCCATATTGCCCAGCCCTACATCTGGTATAATATTTTGAGCTAATAGGAGGATGCGCCAACAACTGTCCACCTATTATGATTTGTCTTGAGCCAATCATAGCCCCTCAGCTTTCTTCACTATGACCGGTGCAAGCTGGTAAATCAAGCTCCTCCCAAATCCAGTCGGGAGAAAAGCACTCACATCTTTACCATAAACACTGTCACATTTTTTTACTGTGAATCTTTAGTAAATTACTGGAAGAGTTTTGCCGTACTTTCACAGTAAGGATTAGAGTAAATTACTGTGAAATATATCACAGTAATATACCCGAGATACTACAATGCATTGTTGTAAAAGCACAACTGTATACTGTATACTATTACTGTGATTTTACAGTTCATAACTGTGGCATTACAACCTTTTGCTGTGAATGATTACAAAAAGACCCTGTAATTTTACAGTGTACTATGAAAGTAATGTAAAAGTTGACAATAATTTACTGTGAATTTACAATGTATACTGTGGAATGATTCTAAAATTGTCCTGTAATTAACTGTAAAAAATAATACAGATGAAGCTTCAATTTAAGCTGAATTTACAATCCGTGTACAATCCAAACAAACAACTCTGAGGTTAGGTCAATGTAGCCCAGGGGCATATTTACTGACAAATACATATTTTTAATGTACAGCAGATGCCAAGAACCTAAAAGAATTCAAGAAATTCGACATTCTACTCATAAAAGACATCTTAAAATGCAGAAAATGCTGAAACATCGCGCAAACTTAAAATACTTACAATTAAACAACCATTCTCACAATTCAGCTAGCTGTGTCACAATAAGTAATGAACAGGATGGGAATAAGGCCTTCACGGCGAGATACGAAAGGCAGAGAGACAGTAAAGAAGTCCACATTTGTGGTCCAATCTTGTAGTCCAAAGTTGTATTAAAAAATTGCAAAAGAACAAGGTCACTCAAAACTGACCCTGACAACTACTGCAAAAAAACCCCCCAAAACGATGATGCTCAGGAATCACCTGTTAATAAGCAAAGATAGTTTCAGTTTTAGGTAGACTATAGGTAGACATTCTAAAGTGTATGTGTGTGTGTGTGTGTGTGTGTGGGGGGGTCGTTAAAAAATAGAAATAATCCATATATATATGTTAATCCATATAACTATAATTGTTAAGAATACTTGCATTTTAGTGTATTTATTTATTTGACAAAATAACAGTCCGCAGCAATAATGTAAGTTAATAAATTAAATGCTCGCTCCACATTTTTGCGAAAAACCTTTTGTGAAAAAAGGTTGCAATGTTTTTATATGCTTTCATATTACATTATCACTTAAACCTTAGCAAAATAAAATGACTTTACATGTAATTTTAACAGATGAAAACTCATCCATTCAGCCTCCCACCCCCAGCCGTCATTTACTCTTTACTCCAATAAACCGAGTGAGCCATTCTATTTGCCATGCAGAATTGATTGAAATTCCCAAATGACAATATCTCATCTACACTTTGATCATCAGTAATCACTGTAGCATTCCCTATATGGGCCTTTAATTTACGTAAAGGGTAGTGGTTAAATGAGCATAGTTGCACAAGGTCAAAGTTCACACATTTTAATATACTGAACATGAGAACAAAAATTTACTAAATAAAAAGACTTTAAGTAACTCATTCTCATTCATTCATTTCAGTCATGTAAACATGCAAATGTTTCCCTTATTTCTGAAAAGTTTTTGGGAACCATGCAAGCAAAATCTGAGCAGAGCAGAGCACTGGCAGCAAAGCAATAGTGAAGGCTTGCATTTGAAGCTAAATAAAATTAATAAAGTAAAAGTTGTGCAATACTCACTATTCTAGTAAGTCAGCGGGCGTTGCATTAGCTTAGTTGTTTCTGCAACTTTATCAATGATGTCATCACTGTCAAGCTTCATGAGAATCACTTTCACTGCTGACATGAGCAAAAATGCTTCATGATGCTCTTGACTGAGAGAGGTCCTTAATCTGTTTTTCACAAACTGAAGAATGGAAAATGTCCTCTCACAGGCCACTTGTGTCACAGATAAGGTTAATAAGTATTTGTAGGCCAGACCAACGACATGGTAGGCATCTGTTAACAGATTGTAACGCCTGAGGATTGTGTAGCAGCATATGGGGCCATTCTTACATGAAGAACACACTGTGTTCTCCATTTCAACATGGTCTAAATCAGAGTGCTCTCCATCCTGAGGAAGCTCAATAGCCTGTCTAACTCTGTGGCCCTCCAAAGGAGGCAACTTTAGTGTTTCCCAATGATTGGCAAGGCTAATCAGTTCTGCCTGCAAGTTCTCCATTGTCGCACGTTCATCAAATTTCAGTAAGCATCTACTCAGCTCCTCCAGGGCAGTTTCCTTTAGCCCTTTATCCTTTATTTCCAATACGTTTTTGGGATCCACGCAAGCAAAGTCTGAGCAGAACAGACAGTGCAATGGCAGCAAAGCGATGGTGAAGGCTTTCAGTGACTGTATCAAGGATGACATTATGGACTTTGATTTTGTACTCGGCTTCTGCATGGGATGAGGTTTCATCCTGAGCTAGCTCACCTGGCATCACTTTTTTTTTTGTACTCGTTTTTCTGGAAGGGCAGTTTCAACTTCAATGTCTTCCTCATCCTGAAGAACAGTATTGCCCACTCCACAAAGACACCTGCTGCTTTCTGGGCACCTGCAAAGTCCCTTGAACAATGTTGCAAGCTATCCTGAACTCCTGTGACTAGGCGCTGGGCAGTTAAAATGTCCGTGCCACTGGTCTGGAGGTATTTTGAGAGAGGGGTTGTTTCCTGAAACACCCTGAGAAAGACCTGTGCCGTCAGGACAGTTTCATATCTCAGGAGACCCTTCAGATATCCTCTGGCTTTTACCCTCGCATTAGACTTCATTGTCTCATCTTTCTCGATCTTACTCAAAGTAATGACAAGGTCAGTGAAAAGTGCATCATCCGGTTTTCCAAATGTGCCAAAGACCTTTCTCAAGGCTTGGTCCTTGGCCAGCCATCGAGTTTCTCCAATTGGAGCAAGCCGTCTATGTCTCCGGTCAACACTGACTTCTTCCCACTGAAGCATGCGTTTATAAGACTCGCGTATGAACACTGCTACATCATTGAGAACAGAGAACAGTGATGCACCTGTAGTAACTACACTAGTAGTGTCTGTTAGCACCAGGTTCAACACATGAGAATAACACCATACATGAACGGGGGAAACTCCATATAGCAGTGTTGCGAAGCCCATCCGTGAAATTTATCAACAAGCGCAGGTCTTTACGCACAAATCTGGGCGGATCCGACACGTTCATAAATCCTACGTTGAGTCTTGCGTTTTTGAAATATATACACCCAAAATATAAACCGTTTTCTACGCAAGTTTGATAAATGAGGCCCATTGTCTCTATAACTAGGTTTAAAAAAATATCTCAAAAGGCAATGCCTTAGCTGGCAGGAGCTTTAGAGAATGTGCTTTAATTTTATCTTAATTTATTCATAATTGTTTGTTTAATTTGACTTTTTATTATGGCTATTGCTGTTGTTAATAGGCACCATCCCGTGGCATTTTATTGATTTTGTTTGTGTCCAGTTGTTATCATGACTTTCTTCTCTTTTTTTTCTATCATCACTATGATTATTATTATTTATTTTTATTATCTTCAGAAGAATTTTTTATTTTGATGTTAATTTCATGACACCTTTAATGAACCCCAGAAAGAGAAGTTGTTACCAGGTGTAGCAGCTAATGGGGATATTAGTAAAATTAATCTTTAAATCAATAAATAACTCAGTACAGTCAATCACAAAGCAACTAATTTTGGAACATTTTACTAGTAGTCTGATTTTTAATAAATACCTGAAGCCCCTTTGACTTCACTCGATTGCGGGGGTCCCTCTGTAGCAGCAGGCGCCGCACTGGTCTCACCTTCAAACCGCCACACAAACACATACGCCAAACTTGAGCAATAGAACCACGTATCAAAGCAGTTGTCACGTAATGGAGAGAGGCATAATCGGGTGACCTTTCTGTGTTAATTTTAGTCCTGTGGATAGCCTACCTGTACCTTACAACTCGCTTCTTGAAAACATATCCGTGAGTTTGTGATACTTTGCCGCATCCTCCTCCAGCGCCTTCCTTTCCTTATCTTCTCCCCTTCTGTGCCACCTTTCCTCTTTTTTTACGACTCCATAATAGCATAACAGCGGTAACCAGGCGCACTTTGCTAGGCTGGCCTGGCTGTGTAGCCTACGCGTGACGTCATATTTGTTTAATTTTTCTCTGGCCCAATGACAGTAAAAGCTCTGGCCTGGGCCAACCTCTCAAGAAAATGGCAATCAACATTGACCTATAATCTTTTGTATTGACCGCTAAGGCACGCACATCTGGCCTTGCTCATTGGACCAGGCCACCAGGCAATTTGCAAAGACCGTGATGATGAAATTAAATAAAATAAAAATACAAAATACAAAAAAAGACCCTGATGATGACAGGCCAGGCCACTTTGACACACAGGCCACCGGGAATTCTCACGATTGCCAGTCCGGGGCTGGCTAGAGTCCCACTCTGGGCCCTTTTAGCCCCTATTTATTAACCTGCTGGATACACCCCAGCTCAGCACTAGGAATAGTTACTATTCATTCCAAAATCTCGTAGGAGTCTCTGTGTCAGGAGATAGCAGGAAAGTTTTTTTCTTCTTCTTAGTTTAGTCACAGTGCAGCATAGAATCTGTTGATTTTGACATTGTAACGTTGGTTTTTACCAGACCAAATGCAAAGAATTCTGAAAACTTGCGGCTCGCTGCTGCGCCGCCGTGCGTCACTATTACAGCTGATTGTTTTCCTCATAGACATAAGAATCACGTACAGTAGGTGACCTATTTTTCATTCAAAACGGCAACTTTCGCCTAGCATGTGATGGATTTTCATGTCCGGAATGAAGAAACTGTTCACGTATTTAAAATGAAACACGTTTTATTCTCGATCCCTCTCACATAAGAAACAGTGAGTGTACATGATATACGACGGCGTCAAATATCGGGAGAAATTCGGGAGAATGGTGGCCCCGGGAATCTCCCGGGAAAATCGTGAAGGTTGGCAAGTATACAATATGATCTAAAATCAATATCGCTGTATAGAGCCGTTCACCTCGATAATAGTAAATGGACTACCCGCCACAATTGCTATTGACCAGGTTCAACCACCCTTTTAATTCAGGGTTTGATTCCACCTCCTTTCTGTATTTCTCAAGAGTCCAGTTAAGACTAACAGTTGCTGTGTTGCCAGCGCTGTTTCCTTGTGGTGGGGAAGTCACATGACCGTACGTAGTCATGTGTTCCAGCAGGTATTTGTCAGCATAACATGTGTAGATACCCAGACTTATCTGCAGAGCTAAATTGAGTATGAGTTTGCAAGCTCAGGATAGGGTCACGAGGCTGGCCTCAGGTACCTCGTTTGTCAGCAATTTAGACATCAAGACAAACAATTGAATTGGAAGCCTGTGCTATATTGTAAATTACAAGATTAAATATGATTTTTATAAAATACCTTTGAATGAACTCCCACCTCGATTGTAATAAGGCATCCAATATTGTATTTCTTATTATTTATTGTGGTCATGTCGATTTCTAGAATGAAAACAAAATAATGAGTCAGAAATGTTTATATTAGATCACAGAAACATTAACTTGAATAATCCAGCAGGTGCTGCTGGGGAGTTCTGCAGTATCAACATCTACAGCAGTAGCACATGGCTGTAATATACACAACACACAATAGCATCGATTTAAGATAAAGGATAAGTATTGTTAATTGGTCATTCGCATGTATTTAATACCGTAGGAGCCGTAATTAAGAAGTCTGGGGCATATTGATTACCCGATCCCTATTTTGTTGTTACCTGGCTGCTATGGTGATGTGTAACGTGGATCTGAGAGAGGACTCGGTAGCACAGTTTTTTACCATTCTAGCTGACAGTGCGCCAAACAAGTAGACTTAACCCATCCAATGCCTCGATGGCGATTGCGAAAGAGTTCAAACTCTTTATGAATTAACTGAGCTGGAGAGAATGTAAAAATATATCGAGGATCGTAGACGCAGTGTTCAGGAATAAACATCATGCGCCGCATTGAGACACAAAAGCATTTAAAAATTGTTAAAACAACTCGAAACAGATGTCAGTCAGAAATCAAAATATGTATTGTAATACAAACAATGTCACACTCAGCTAAACCAGTAAGACTGAGTCGAAAACAGACAAAACATCTCAATTTAAGAACAAGATGGATGCAGCACGGAACATGTCTGCACCTAAACCAACAATAGCCTAGTGATGGGAAGACCGACTCTTTTTACCGACTCGGATCATTTACTCTCGAACATTAAATTGAACAAATCTTGAACGAATCATTTAGTTCATTTTAACAGCAGGTGGCGCTGTTTCCCTCTTGTGGGCGTCGTAGTAAACAAGGCAGCAGTTCTCCAACGAATCATAATTCACAACCCCAAGTGACCCATTTACCGACTCATTCCTGTTACTCTTAGCAAACTAATTTCATTAGTAGAAATATTTATAGTTTATAATTAAATTTGTGGGGGGGGGGGGAAACACCCAGTAAAAAAACATTTCTGCTCTGGACTGGAAGAAAAACCCTGAGTACAAAATTCACATCACGAGAATAGCTCATTAGTTCACAGTAGTATAGCTCTGCTAACATGCTAACAGCACATTGAGTTACTCACCCCTTCCTTTCCGAGAGCTAACCGACGCTAGCTTGCAATGTCTGGTGCTGAATCGCTAGCGTGAATAAATCGCTCACTACCGACTCATTCACCCCTCCTCCTTCCCGGCTCACAGCTCAATTCTCCACTACAATACAGAAGGCAACATGTTTTGTTTCACCTGACAAGAAAAAACAGAAGAGTGAGTGCAAACTAATTTTGACAATTAGTGATACAATTAAAACAAAAAGGAATAATTAATAAGTTCCCTATGTTTACATGGTGCGTTTATTGTGTACAAAATTTTACATTATTATTATTATTATTACTACTATTATTGATTATGTTTGTTGTTATTATCATAATTATATATTTATTATTTAATCAATATGCTGATATAATTTTCGAAAGTATTTATTTACTAACACACTTTAAATTATACACACAATAACACATCTACAAGAATTGAAGTCCACTAAATAATTATGATTTAATGAATATATAATATATATCAGGTGTCGAATGACAAATAAAGGAACATTAGATATCAGACATCATTCATTTCCTTGTTCATCTCTCAGTCCGCTCCACAGCCCGTAGCAAGCTGAGCCACAGTTTTCACATGACGAATGAGTAAAAATGATCCGTCAAGATCCGTACATGAACGAATCGTGAGCGAACTGTAGTACTTTCTGCTCGCCACACACAGCCTGAGCGGTCTGGCTGTCACATGACAAAAGAACTGGGACCTGAAAACGGACGCAGCAGCTGAGTGAGTCATGAACGAATCATTTGTGTTTCCTGTTTTGCTGCTGACTGAGCTCATGCAGCTGCTGACATGTGGCAAGAGAAGGTACTGCATAACAATGATCGAATCGCTCACTGAGAGGACTTGTTACTCTCGGGTCGTATAAAAGATTCGTTCATTTTGAACGAATCGTTCACGAACGACACATCGCTACAATAGCCTCCAAACTTCGTTTATACTAACATGATTATTGACTTACTCCCAAAAGCAGTCTCTATATGGTCCCAAAAGAGTGAAATGCCCTTTCTTTTAATATAATATTCGTAAAATACGTGCCTGGGCCCATAAACCAACTTATTTCCCACATACAGCAATGCTTCGATAAGTTTTTCACCGCAAAACTTCTCCACGCTTTTAATTAAAAAGTGTAGCAAGAAGTTTTCTTTTTCTAACTCCACACCTATTTAAGGGGGTTTCCCCGTGGCTTTACTTCAGAGCGTAGCTAAGGGTAGTAGCTTGGCTAATCTATGAAAACCAGTGGCGGTCCTAGACCATTATACATTTTTTTTTCTCACCGAATATTTGGTGCCCCTCACTAGATTGCGCCCTAGGCAAGCGCCTATGTCGCCTGTAGGAAGGACCGCTATTTATGATAACCTTGACTAATTACAAAAGTGTGCACACATAAATAGCTATATTTGTCCCATCATTGGTTTTATAAACTTTGCAAACACTAGATTTGTGTAAAGAGTGATAGTGACACGAACATTTATAGCGAAAATTACTATTAGCAAATGCTGTAAGAAAACGACAACAATTTTGGGCACTTGCTTACAAAATATGAAATGTGTCGTGCGATAATAGATCATTTAACAGTAAATGTTATTATCATATCAAAATAACATGCATGTAAGTGCCGAAAACATGCATGTTGCTTACCTTCTCATTTCAGCCGGATGGACACAGCGCCTTCAGGTCAAACGTGACTTCCCTTGGCTGTTTCAATACAATATTTTACTGTAATAATACTGTTTAATCCTGTTAAGTCCTGCCATTTTTAACCGTGTTGCTGTGATAATACAGACCTTGCTGTGACATTACAGCAGGTTTTAGATTACAGGATTTTACTCTACATTAAGAGTTAAATACTGTAAAATCCAAGGATACTGTAGGGAAACTTAATTAAAACAAATTACTGTAAAATAATACAATAAATTAGTGTGAAATGCTGGTCATTTCTAACAGCGAAGTACTTCCCTGCCTTTTTTTCAACGAAGAAGTCGTCTCTAGCTCTCCTAAAACAGATTAGATAGCCGCTTCTACACGTACGTCCACCGGCGCGGCTATATTTGTTTTGCTCTGCCTGGGCACTTGACGTTGTCGTCATATCCGCCCCAGAGCACAGTCCTGATTGGTCCGCACCACCAGTGGAGTGGAGTCCGGGCAGTTCAAGATGGATTTTTGGTGGTTTTCAAAACTCCAAATCTCGTGAGAATCCAGCGTCCAGCACAAGGTCATTCTGAGCTTGGAATGTTTGAGTAAAATAGGCTCGTGTATGGTGTCTCGTCACTGCCGTGTGGGTAAAACGGTTTTATCTGTGGTTTTATTTTAGTGCTGTGTGTGCAGCTCTAAGGACAACTTCAAAATCCTGCCATGTGAACCAAGCTTAAGACTTTTAATGACCATTAAAGAACCTTAAAATCAATCCTAAAACATACAGGGAGCCAATGCAATGAATTTAAGACGGGTGAAATGTGCTCCCACCTGTATGGGTGGCTCACTGGAGGCGTTACAGCAGGTGTGGCCCTTTGTGGACCCTGAACGGGACAGTTCTGCAGGATTTGACTGTTGAATTGCTGAGCTGAGTGGTAGGAAGTGGTCGGCACCGCCTCTAAGGGGGCAAGACGTGTGAGAGGGTTTCTAATATACTTCCACGCTTCCTCGCTGATGTGAAGCACCCCCAAATAAGTTTCCTCTGCAGCTCGGCGGCACACGGCACAGGAGCACTTCGACCAAATTGACTTTACTGATGTGAATTATGAAGATACTGATATCATGCGTAAAGTTATTTCGCCCTCAGTAGAATTCAAATAAGTCCTCCCTGAGATACGGTGATACGGGAACTAATATGAATGCAAATAGGATTAGGCTCCTGCATTAGCGTCTGATAAACAATTTACAGGCTTGAATGTTCACTGGGGGTTCACTCTCTCTGCTGTTTGGGGAATGGGGGGGGGCTTGGGCACTCATCACCTTATCAGGGTTAACCCTCCATCATCTGCTGCTGTTAGCCTTCACCATGCTTCCGCTGCTGCAGCTGCAGGCGCAGGGAAATAATAAAGACAAATCTAAATGCAGCAGATTATTGGAGAGGTCGTCGGAGGAAGCATGGAACTGGATTTCTACCCCTTTAAATCAGTTATAATCTGTCCTCAAGGGAGGAACCGCTGCCTTAAAAAAATAAAATTAAAACAAATCGGAAACAGACCTTTACTAACAAAGGACTACAGTTACGGGTTTGAACACCATGTGAATCTGCAGCAGGTCTTTTTCTGATCTAACAGGGACAGGAAGCGAATAGAATGACATCAAGGATTAGCTCACCAGCTGCAGAAAAACTGAAGGGTCTGTGGTCATATTAAACCTCTTTTCTTCACCTCAACTTCCTGTTTGTCTGAAGACTCTGAGTCTTAAAATGGAGCTCATCTGAAAAATGAGGCTGCACTGCACCACACTTTCCTCCTGAATCTGAGGTTTTATATACTGTAAAAGTACATAAAAGTTACTGCAAAGTTAAGAATCAATCACAAAGCAAATTACTGCATCCTTATTTATTTACAGACATTGAAGCAAACTGCAGGAGCTGTGAGAGAAAAGTTTTAGTCCACCCTTTTTTCTTCTAGAGGATTTGAAAGGTAATTTGTAATGCAGGTGGTGCTGATCAGATGCATTGGTTACATGACAATGATCATGAGTTTCAACATCTGTATAAAAGCAGGGCTTGTGTCAGTTTGCTGATCTGGAGTATACAGGTGCTTGCTAACAGGAAAGACATTAGCAATGAGAAGCAACGGATGCTGGTTATCCATATGTTTGGGGTTGTAACGATTTTTATTCCAGAACCTTACAAAGAGAATATTTATTCCACATTTAAGATAGCTGCCAATCTTCCCAGGAAAGGTCCAACCAGATTTACACCAGAGCGAAACCGAGCAGATCTCAGAGGAAAAGGAAACTTAGATCCTGCAGGCCTCAGATTGCTTGTCAAACATTAAGGTTCAAGTCAGGGAAATTGGAAAAAGACTGAAAAAAGTTGGTGTTCTTCAGAAGATTTAAAATGGAAAGATTTAGGTTTGCAATGCTGCAACTGAATTAAGCACTAGAATCTTTGGACTGATGAGACCAGAGCAGAGATGTTTGGCCCAATTATTAATTGAACATAATATTTGCTACAAATTAGGTCCAGGTTGAAAAAATATGAACTTTTCCTTTAACATTCAGCTTGAAATACACAGAGAGATGTACCAATCTTTGTTGTCGATGTCTGTCCTTCTGATAAGCAGTGCTTCTCCAGATACCAAGACTTTGGCGCTGAAGCCTGTGTGCCTAAACTCAGTCTGGATTAAAAGCCCTATTTGAAGTGCAAAGTACTGTCATTGCTGTTTAGAGTAACAGCCATGTAAACCTGGAAGTAATTAGCTGGAATCAGAATTATAGGTGTGATGTGTTTTCTCAGGCCTTCCCGGTGAGGCTCTTTGGATCTGAGTGGGAGTTTGTGTGATAATTAGCCCCACTGGGACTGCAGTCATCCCCAGTTAAAGGACAATCACAGCTTTGTGGGATGTTAAACTCCAGCTGCAGGCGTCTGCTGCCAACCGAGGCCTAATTGGACCAAACAGGGCCGAGCAGCGAACGCCACTTCGGCCTCGTGTGTTGGTGAGCGTCACTTTCTTAGACGCACGTGGTTAAGCTGTAAACACGCTTCATATGCTAATATGGGAACTGCTTGAGAGACTTGAGGGGAGATCAGAACTCTGGAGGTTCTGTGTCGTATTTAAAACTCTAAAATAGCACTTTGGTTGAACCATTTACTCCATCTTTCCACACAGACGGCTGTTGACAGACCTCTATTGGGTGGCATATTTAAAGTGACACAGCCATAAACAAAGACAACTAGTCATAAGAGAAAAAAGTAGGAGTTCACTTTTGAAAGTCATATTTTCACCATGTTATTTATTTTAAATATTACACAATCTTTTGTTAACAAGCCAAACATTTAGTTTACAAATAAAGCAGTATGCTTTATGTATGTAGTCAAAAGACTACAGTTAAATTAGTCTGTAGTCTACCTGACTACAGACTAATTAGTCAGGTAGACTAAATATGTATTGTAATACTGTCAAATAAGTCCTCCCTGATAAACGGGAAAGAGAGCTACTTGTGCATCTGAAGCACAAGTAGCTTCAGATGCTACTTGTGCTTCAAAATAGCATCTGAAGCACAAGTGCATGGTTTTTTTTTAGTTTTAAATAACATATTTAGCTAGCTAGTTAAACTAGCTAGCTAAATATTTAGGTTAATCACATATTTAGCTCCAAACTAAATATTTAGTTGGCAAGGCAAGTATTTAACAAACATTTTGTAACAAGCTAAATATTTAGCATCAAACTAAATATTTTTTAAATAAACCATTTAACAAGCAGGATACATTGATCACCTAAATATTTAGTTTAAAAATTTAATATTTAGCCCCAAACTAAATATTATACATCAAACTAAATATTTTGCAAGAAGCTAAATAATAACATCCAACCAAATAGTTTTTGAAATAAAGTATTTAGCTAGTGGGCTAAACTGGTAAGGTAAATAATTAGCTCCAAAATAGATATTTAGTTGGTAAGCTAGATAAACTAAAAATGTTGTATCAAACAATTTTTTTTGTATCGGTTACAAATAAACTATTTTGCTAGCAGGTTAAACTGGCTAGCTAAATGTTTAGTTTAAAATATGTATTTTATATTTAGCTCCAAACTAATTATTTAGTTTGCCAGCTAGATATTTAGTTTAAAAACAAGGTTAATATTTAATATTCATATTTTACACCAAACTAAATATTTTTTTCTAAAGTATTTAGGTAGCCGGCTAAACTGTCTTGCTAAATGTTTATTTTAATAATTAGATATTTAGCTCCAAACTAATTTAGTTGGTAAGGTAAATATTTAGTTTTAAGCTAAATAATTAATTTAGCTTCAAAGGTATTACATACTTAGAATTTTTAAGACACACCAACCCCTAAAAGACGCTCTAAACTCACGAGGCACCAGTCTAAAGGGCGAGCAAACATACCAGTAGGGGGCATTAATAGAAGATATTCCCAGAATTCGGACTGTCTATTTTTATCTGTTCAACTGTCCCACAGAATGAAAGACAGTGTGAAAATTAAAATAATTAATTGAGAGAGAGAGCTGAGTCGAAAAAAGGTGCTCTTAATTTACTGGTGGATCCATCACCTTCTTCTATGGTCACAAGCTCTGGGTAGTTACCAAAAACAACAGATCAAGGATACAAGAGGCCAAAATCTGCAGGGTTTCTGGACTCTCCCTCAGAGACCGTTTGAAAAGCTCGGTCATCCAGGAGGGCCTCAGAGAGCCACTGCTTCTCCACATCGAGAGGAGCCAGTTGAGGTGGCTTGGTCATCTGGTTAGGATGCCTCCTTGATGCCCCCCTGGTGAGGTGTTCTGGGTACGTAGCACTGGAAGGAGACCCAGACAAAAACTCAGGACACGACGGGTTTCTCTGCCGATCTGAAACCCCCCCGGAGGAGCTGGCCTAAGAAACTGAAAAAGAGAAGGTCTGCTGCCCCTGCGACCTGGTCCCGGATAAGAAGAAGAAAGCAGATGGATGAAGAAGGACAACAATTTAAATTACTTCTGATTTATCTCATGAGTGAATTTCTGAAATGTAATTATGTGAGGCTGTTTTTCATTTTTGGAATAAGGTTGGACTGGATTAGGAAAACGATAGATTTAATTTGCGGTTGCAAAGCCCTAGTTAAAAGACTTTAGTTTATAAATTCCTAACACTTTTTGCATTACTGTTTGGTTTATTTCAGTTACTTTTATCTTAAATGTCTGCTTTTTTCCTTTTTCATAGTATGTAATTATATTTAGTTAGCTGATAGCTGCTTTATGTTTATAATGTAACGTTTCAACAAATTTTTTAGAATGAGAGAAAGAGCTTAATCACATTTTCTGACCCTCTCATTCTGTTTAGTTCGATGGCTGATGGTCAAATAAGAATGTCTCTGCTTTAGTATTTTTGTGCCGCGCTGACAGTCATCCTGGCTCCTTTTTTCCAGTCATGTCGGTCAGCAGCAGCTCCTCAACGAGCAGGGAGGCCTCCAGACCTGGTGATCCCTGCAGCCTTCAGCGCGAGCAGCCTGAGCTCCGGCAGCGACGGAGGAGACGTGACCTACTGCGACCTCCAGTCTCCGAGGAGCGACTCCTGCTCTGTGACCAGCGAGCCGGCCATCTTCAGGAGGGTGAGTGTAAGAAAAACTTCACAAAACAGATGTTCAGATGATGCCATGCGTTTGATATTCCATCCATCCATCCATTTTCTGAACCGCAAGGGGTCGCAGGGGGGCTGGTGCCTATCTCCAGCTGTCAACGGGCGACAGGCGGGGTACACCTTGGACAGGTCACCAGTCCATCACAGGCCTAAATAGAGACAGACAGGACAAACAACCATGCACGCACACACTCACACCTAAGGACAATTTAGAGTGATCAAATAACCTGACAGTCATGTTTTTGGACTGTGGGGGGAATCCGGAGTACCCGGAGGGAACCCACGCATGAGAACATGCAAACTCCATGCAGAAAGGCCCTGGGCCGGGATACAAACCCACAACCTTCTTGCTGCAAGGCCACCGTGCCACCACTGCGCCTACGTGCAGCCCGCGTTTGATATTATCCAAGATATTTCCAACTGTAACACATTATGTCTGCACAGGTGTTATTGTGTTAAATTATTCTATATCAGATTATTGTAAGCATAATGCTTCAACAGTTCCTGTAGATTGGATGGATGTTTCAATCTTGTTTATGCACAGATGACTGCACCCTACATTCTTGCTTAAACAGGAAAAATCGAAAGCTGTTTTGGGTTATTTATTACATGCGTTCCATTGTCACTTGCCATCTAATAACTAGGGATGTTCGATGTTGGCTTTTCTACCGATATCCGATATACCAATATAGCCTAACTCATAATTTCCGATACCGATATAAACCGATACTGATATGTGGGGACCCTCCCCCATAAAAAACAAAAACTACTAAACCCTTTTAGGTAATCACAATGAAATATCATGTATCATGCATACTTGAGTTTTAAATATTTAGAAAATGTAATAATTACTAGAATTTTAGTTAGGCAATTGAAAAAGGTGCCATTTTTATTTTGTCTTCAAAAGTAGCTGGAACATTTTCTCACACAGAGAATACTGACAAAGGCCTACCACTCAGGACAAATTTCTACTTTTAGAAAATGTAAACCACATTATACCTTTATAGCAGTGAGGTAAAGTGGAAACAACTGAAACAAGAATAAATAATAAAACACCAGCAAACATTTAAGCAGGGCAAATAATTAACCTACCCTTTGATATATGGAAAGTTGTCTCAAACAAATAATATCTCAAAAACTAAACCTCAAATCTGTCATATTTTTACATTCTGAGAGAGAAAAGAAGTAGCTGAAGAGTTTGATATATAATATGTGTATGGTGTGAAAAACTCATCTTATTAAAAAAATAAAAACCGATACCGATAATTTCCGATATTACATTTTAATGCCTATATCGGCCGATAATGACTTTAGGCCGATAATATGGGACATCCCTACTAATAACCAATGACAAATGCCTCAAAAAGCACTAATTAAACATAACTACAGGCTTAAGAAACACAAGCAACATAAGTACTGTGCCTTCAAAACATTTAGTGGTAATAATTAGTTACTCCACCCGAAGCGTGGCTCTTGGTCCACCAACTTTGGCACAGGGTCTACCCATATAAATGACATTAAAACAAATATAAACCCATTTATAATTCCTTTTTTGGGGATTATCACTTAAAGTAATCAAAAAATAAAAATAATACTTAAGGTAAGATATCCAACTTTAAAAGATTTTTCTGTCTTTGGCTGTTTTGAATAATATGCCTTATGAACTCTCCAGACAAACTAAGGCTAGCTGTTAGATTCCTTCGTTTAACCAAGTCAGCTTTGACTTTTATTGAAAATATTACAATCCCTAGTTCACTGTTCTGGACTAATCCATTAATTTACAGGTCCATGCATTAAAAAAATGAATTTCATAATACGGTGATGGACTGGCGTCCTGTCCAGGGTGTACCCCGCCTCTCGCCTGTTGACAGCTGGAGATAGGCACAAGCCCCCCCGCGACCCCTTGAGGAATAAGCGGTTCAGAAAATGGATGGATAGATGGAATTTCAAAATAAATAAAATCATTTAAATAAAAAAAAAGTTATTTTAGGGCATTTTCTTTGAAACATCACTACTACAATTTGCTTAGTCCCTTGGAAAAAGTGGACTGACTGCTGATCTAACTGACTACTAACTTCAGCTACTTCTGGGATGTGAAAATGTAGCAATGCAGCAACATAATTAACACCTTCTACATCTGTCGTTATCCACAAGGTGATCAGGCCTAATAGTACCTCTTGACAGAATCAGATTATTATTTACAGCGTTGGGTATCTGACAGTGGTTATGTTTATACTTTATTGAGTTTCAGCATCAGCATATGATTGCTGTTGATCTGATGCGACATAAGACCCTTTCAAACAGGCCCAGAAAAACGGTCATTGTCCAGAGTTTGTCTTTTTGACCTTCGATTTCTTGTAAGCAAACTTCCGGCCCTCGTAAAGCCATGGCCCTGTGAGTTTTACCAGTTTATTGTCTCCTGACTGGACGTTTAGTGGTAGATGTTTCCTCCCAGATGGTCCCGGGGATCACGGAATCACAGGAAAATTGCAATTGCATAACTTGAAGGGTAGCATACAAAAAAAAAAGAATTCCAAGTTTTTCAGTAGCATAATGTCACCATCCACTCCTAGAACTGCAGATATGTCTGTCCCTGGCTACCCTTTTTCATCTTGTCCTTGTAAAACTGCTCACTGGCATCACATAAACTGGTTGATTCTTCACTTTAAGGCTTAGCTACTCCTCGCTCGTGATAAAAAAACCACAACAACTTAGACCCAAGAGCAACCGACTTCAACTCTGCTGTAGTGATTTTTTTTTCTCTTTGGAGTCAAGCAATCGGAAATCTGCATGTGTCCTTTATTTTGAATCGTCTGGGTATTTTACTTTCTGCAAAAGCCCGATTTCCTGTCTGCTCCAAACTAAACTGCAGAGCTTCTCCCGTTTTAGAAGTGTAACACGTTAGAAATAAATATGCTGCATGAAGTGGTCTGCGACACAAGGCTTCTGAGACACGTCCGATTCACGCTGCTTCGGGCCTGGTGGAAACGGTCCCATAGACTTTAATGAGTTTACGCTGCATTCCAGGGAATTTATTTAAATTATTAAAGTTTTGTGTATTAAAATAAAATTATTTGCGGTTCAGTATTATGATAAAAGGATAGTTCTCCACAACATTTGTTATTTTTCTTCAGACCCTCCTTCCTCCTATAGACACCTATGCAACTCAGACTGACCGGCAATTTTTTTTAGAATTCAAGTTTCTGCCGTGTCGACTTTCAATCAATGTGAATGCGCTTACTGTGGAGATGAGGCTGTGCAGACAGGCCGCTCCATGTCTTCCTGTTTACAGTGACCAAAATGACAGACAGCGGTCATGGAGAAGTCACAGAAAACTTTTGAAAACTTTAGCAAGAAAAACGATGGGAAGTAAGGCAACAAGCAAAAATGCCTCACAGACCGGAGTAGGGTGTTACGTCGATATATGTCCCCTGCTCGATTTACATCAGAGATGCTTTTCAACATGGAGATAGACTACCATTGAGTCTTAAAAGGCTTCAAACTGATGCAGCTTTGTCCAGTGGAAAGGAGGGGTTACCATCCAGCATCCATGCACGCAGAACTGCACACATCACAAAGATGAGTATTGTGAGTTCTGCTGTTTGGGCCTTCCTCGCAACACATACCTCCCCAGACATGTGAAAGCAGGCAAAAGGCAATCTTCCGGTAAAACGTGGTGTCTTTGAAAAGACAAGTACGGTAAAGAGTGAATGCAATTGTCCGTGAATATTCCAGAATGTCTGTCTAAAAAGAGCTATAGGGAAACCAGCACATTGTCCCAAGTGAGTGAAGCCTGATAAAGCTGACCTACCTCCTGAAATGAACTGTTGTTTATGTCAGAGAGCTGATAAGAGCTACTTATGTTAGGCTACAGCTTTAAAATGTTTTTATTTTGCCCGGATGTTTTGTTCTAAGCAGTTTCTGAAGCATACAGACACAAATCTGAAGCAACCGTCGAACAGTGGAAATAGCTTAATTTCAATCATATTTATATGGTCCACCCTTTTTTTGCTGATCCCGCCTAAAAAACCGATTTCTGATTACGCCACTGACTCCAGCCAGGGATTTTTGGACCAGTTTAGACCAGTTTGAAGGAATCTATCGTCAGATAATGTCCAAAACGGCTTTCCAGAGTATTGCCCAGGATTTTTAATCCTGCATCAGAAGCTCTGCAAAGGAAATCCAGGGAGATGTAACCTTATGTCAGCTTTCAAATGTTAGATTCATGTCTGAGCAGACGCCTCAGATGTTATGGGTTGAGGCAAAAAATAAATAAATAGAAGCAGAGTCATCTTCCTTATAATCCTGTAATTTTCGGTTCTCGGCTTTCATTTATTGGTATTTGAATTACACTCTCTGGGGGTGTCGGTAAACAGGTGTTGAGTTCAGGGTGAGTTTGAAACTCCAACTGATTTGCATGTGAATATCATCCTGGCGGGTATCAGAGACCTAAACGAGCCCCGTCGTGTCGAGACGAACCTCTGAACTGAACAACGGCTGCCGTCCCTCTCAACAAAACACTCATGTTCCACTTTCATCACTGTCTTTGTGGAGAGGGTCACCGGGGCCAACAAGGAGCCCGCCGAATGGCGCTGTACCGTAATCATAATTCCCTTGTTCCCCGTTGGCCCCCCGAAGTCTCCGACAACGAGGGCCACGCTGCAGAACAGAAGGCGCCGGCGGCTCCAAAATGGCTTTTTCATCAGAAACAATCAGGTGGCGGCGTTGGTGAATGAGAGGGCAGATTACATAAGGCCGGGCTCCCCATCGGCGGATAAGACGGTGCAGCGCGGTTGTTATCACTCTCATTAAAACCTCCTCTCTCACACTCGACGCCTCTAAATCCGTCCATTAGCAAAACACGATTGTTGGGAAATCTCAATTAATATGTTAATGTGGGGCGAGATTTCATCACTGGAAAGAGCAGAGTTGATGGGAGAGCCACTGGTTTCATTGGTTCCAGCAGAAACACTCAGAAATTTAAGTACAGAATTGTACTTTTAGGGGTACAATGTCTCGTCACTGGAGTGGTACCTTCAAAGGTATTTTGTACCCTTAACTGTAATTACCTATTTGTACCCTTGTAGTCTACAGAGGATTTTGAAAATATGGGGCACTGCCAGATCAGAATACAGTGCCTGTAAAAAGTATTCACCCTGTTTGATGTTTTACCATTTTTATTTTTTTCACCAGGCCCAGAGTGGGACTTATTTTCAGCCATGGAAGTTCATGCTTCAGACCCGCTCACTTTATATTACAACCTATTTTTATTAAAATTAAGGATGAAACGATATAATACCGTTCAAATTTACTTGTATTGGTAGGAGTTGACCGATACTTAAAATGTGGACACTTTGCAATAATTTCATTTAAAATAAAATTTTTTTACAAGAAATTTAAATTTTGTGCTCATTTCTATGTAGTTTTTTAAAACATCAATTTCACCAGCATTTGTTCTAACAAGCAGAGTAAAAAAAATAAAAAAAATAAAACCTGTCTTCCAAATGCATTGCTTTTTTTAAGTGGTAGAAATATTAGCATTGGTACTTGGTATCTATTGGTTTGAAAAACGAGGTATTCTTTCATCCCTAATTAAAATCATAATAATAACTTATATACATGTTATAATCATAATTATAACATTGCATGTTAAAGCTACAACAGCACACAGTTCTGTAAAGCCGTATTTTTCTAGACGTTCTAGAAAATCTAGAGTATTTTTCTAAGAAATGTCCATTTCAGTGTAAAAAAGGTTTAACTTGCAGCATGCATTAATGCATTTACCTCTACATTATTCTTTACAATACACCATTTAACAATTTTACTATCTATATTTTAAGCTGATAACTGTTTCTAATCAGACCCTGATTAGACCGTTTTCCCTTTCACACTTTCCCTGAACTCATCTGCTGCACCTGCCACAATAAGAAATAATATTCTGTTAAGCTTTAGTGCATTTTGATATGGAAAACACGTTTGACTGAACCAATTATATTCTCAATGGCAAACCAAGCAGGCTTATTTTATACAACTTTCCTTCTGTTCGCCTTCAAATTTGGACTTTGTGTATTTACTGTCTCCCTTATAAAGAAGAAAAAAACTCATCAGGTCAAACTGTCAATAGGGTTTAGAAAGGGCTATTATTGGAATTTTTGCTTGTTAATGCACAAATTGCTTCTATACTGACAAGAGAAATCCTCTAATCACTGCTGAGTCTGCTTCAGACACTAATTCACATTTAATTTTGGTCATAATTCTCAAAAACAAATTCCCCAATTTTACAAAGCCTTTGATTAATTTATTTGAACCTCAGTTTTATTATTGTAATGCAGGCTTTGCAGGGCAATGGTAGGTCTGTACCATGCACTTCATTTTATTAATACTAATTTATAATGCTAACGCTGTGTCCACACCAAAAGCGTCAAAACGCGCCACATGCCCCCAGCTGGATGCTAGAACATTCGCACCATGAAGCGTGTACAACGCAAACTTGACGCGCTTCAAATATTGTATTTTCACGCGCAAACTGGCCTTCAGCAGAGCTGGGGCTACAGTGCAGCTGGCAGTGGATTATGGACCGAGCTGGCGGAGGACAGCGTGTTCGGCCCGGGCTTCAGCGGAGCTGGGGCTACAGTGCAGCTGGCGGAGGAGGACAGAGCTGGCGGAGTACTGCGTGTTCGGCCCGGGCTTCAGCAGAGCTAGCCTGGAGCTACAGTGCAGCTGGCAGTGGATTATGGACCGAGCTGACGGAGGACAGAGTGGATTACGTGTTCGGCCTGGCCTCCAGTAGAGCTGGGACCGCTGCACTGGGGGTTTGGTGAGCTACAGATAGAGTCTAGCCCCGGCGGACGGATCCATAAACAGCAGCGAGCCTCTCATAAACACCGGCTCCTCGCCGCCTGGTGAACGTGACCTGCTCGCCCAGTTTGTGCCGTGAAGGTCCAAGCTTCGTCTGCCGAAACACCAACTACATTTCTGAGCAGCTGTCCATCTGTCTGCGGCTCCTAAAAGTTTATAATATATGAGCAGGACGTGGTGCGGGATCTGCTACCAGGAAACCAGGTGAGGAGGCCGTTTCAAGGCTGAGAGGTGCTTTTACAGCAACAACGGCTCTTTTAAGAGCCACCCACAAACCTCTTAAGAGCATTCCTGTCTAAATAGTTTTTTTTTTTTTCTGTCTCTGTATAGCAAACTGCTTGTGTCATGTAGCTCGGGGTGATTAGTGTTGTATTTTACTTTTTTGGGGCTAATTTTATATACAGTTTCGTAGTATATATGTTTTAAATATCTTTAGTAAGCATTCAGAGGTAAAAGTCTGTTTTATATTATTCATGGTTGTAAAACACATTGTTTACCAGTATTTTAATTGGGCACCTTTTGAGGAACATCAAAGCCCTTGGATATGTTGGGAGTATGTGTGACCTTTTGAGGACCTCTGAGACAAAGAGTTTTACTGCATGTTGTAAAACCAGGATGTCTGTAGATTAGGATTTAAGATAGAAGTAGGGAGGAACCGGGACCATAAAACCATAAAACCATAAGACTCAGAATGAACTTTTGAGCTGGACCCAGGAGGAGGACACTTCCATCTTATGAATGCATAATTCTTGACGGACCAGTAGGTGTCAAGACACTTTTTAAAAACGTTCTGATTGGAGCAGATTCCGAGGGAGAAGAGACGCCCAGATCCTGGGAAGTTTTGGATGTCTATAAAAGTTATGCCATGAAAACCATTCGTTGTCAGATGTCTTTATCTGGCCCAGAGAAAATGGGCATGTTTCTCTGTAAACTGCATTTCTTAATCTGTTTAAAATAAAACTGAGAACTGGAAATTGGCTCCATTTGTCCCTGCTTGAACATGCACTGAATTATTTTTTTCTTTACAAAAATTTAATTCTACATTAGCCACGATGTTGATCAGTATTTCCTCCATGTCCTGCTGAGGCTGTGACTCCATGACAGTCACAGAATCACTGAAACTCCCCTAGTTGGTTGACGCGCCGCGAATTGAAGCTGGAGTTCAGACTTTTTCAACTTGAGCAGAATTTTTCACGCGCCGCATACGCCTCACTCGAACAAATCCTCCGCGCGAATAGGGCAGAAAAGCGCTTTCGCGACACAGATCTGCTTCTGATTTGAAGCGGGACCCCCTGCCGCGCGTCAACGCGCTCCTCCATTGACATAACATGTACACCTGACTCGCCGCTCGCTTAATTCGCTTTTGGTGTGTACGTACTGTAACTCGATAAGCAATCCTGCTCCCCCCTTGTCTTATTGACTTATGCTTGATGCTGGATTTTCCTTGTAACTCTTAGTAAACTAGAAGACAAAGTTTCCCAGTTATGTGGCGTCACATAATATTGTTAATAAAATTACAATATGTTAGTTTCTACAATGTCATACAATTCATTGAGTTGATAAATTAACTAGGATGGTGGTCTGCAGAAAAGGTTCAACATGCTCTCTCACCCGTTTCATTGTCCTCGCTTGCTGTCACAAACCACAAGCTTGTTTTGATGTTCATTTTTGCACGAGAAAAAATGGCCGTTCCTCTTTGTAATCGTAGTCCTCTCCATGCCACCCTTGCTAGTTCACTTTTCAAACACCGCTGACTGTGTGCTCTGATGTGTACCGTCAAGTTGCGCTGGGGGAAAAAACACGCTGCCAGCTGGTGCCTGTTACGGTGTAGGTACTAGATCGGCTCGGGGTCCTGCGCTTTCCGAAAACTTCACAGTACGGCAACTTAACACGGACAAACTACCTAGCAAGCGCTATATGGTTATATTTAATAAGAGAGATAAACGTTAAAAGCAGCTCCTGTGTGGGCTTTAAGAAAAGATGATATTTCTCTGGTACTGCTCTTTCATGCATGGTCTTTCGACAGAGTTTGGCAGGCTGTTATTTTACCGTGTTTTTGACAGATTTCTGTTTGTTTTTTTAGAGAACCCCAAAAAGATGATACATTTAACAGCACATCAAATCAATATCAGGCTATCAAGAAAAAAGGCTGCCAAAAGAATTCATATATGTACTTTTTGTATGTACGGTATTTATATAACACCCCTGGCTCTTTGTATTGAATTCCTATGTGTATACTTAATTTGTTCGTGTTTTGTATACTTGCTATTTGTTTAATAAAGCTATTCAAAAAAAATTGCAATACGTTCTAACCTCCAGCATCCAGCAAATCATGTAATGCTTCGTCATAAATGTGCGCAGGCCCCCGAGCCGATCTGGTACCTACAACGGCACAGTATGCCAAGTCCTTTTGGCAAAAATTTTATATCCTCGAATTCCACTGTTGTGTATGCCAGCTAGTAGGCGACTACATGGAACTATTTGAAAATTTTCCCTTGCAAGTTTGAAATTTAAATATAGAAATAGAAATACTGAATACTGTCACTAGCAACTCCACTAGTATGACTGCTCGCCATAGAACGGCCCAAATATCAGGCTGGCCTGCCCGGAAATGTCCCGGTTCTCAAGATTAGCCACTTCAGGCCTGGTTTTTACAAACAATCATGCTCAACAGAATTTGGCTTTTTTGATTTACACAAAAACAGAAAAAAAAACAGTTAAAATATCTAACGTAAAATAAGTGGCTGCATAAAAATGTAATCCCTTCAGGTCAGTTGTTGCAGCAGGAAGTCTGTGTGGATCAGTCTGTTGCGCTGCTCATCTAGATGCAGCTGTTTTCATAATTTTTCCTGCCAAACTCTTCCAGCTCTGTCTGGTTGGTGGGGATTAGCTGTGAACAGTAGTTTTTAAGTCCTGCCAAAGATTCTCTATGGGATTGAAGTCTGGGCTTTGACTGGGCCACTCCAGAACACCCCCTAATTGTCTTCAATCTATATCTGTGCAACTTTTGGAGGATGCTTGCTGGATATTAAATGTTCTTTGCCATATGGAAACTCATTCTCCTCCAGGATTACTCTATATCCTGCTGCATTCATTTTACCTCCTACCTTCACAAACTGAGTCTCCACGGGGTCTCCCAGGTACCTTTTAGCAAACTCTAGTTGAGCCTTGCTCTGAGTTTTCTTCAACAGTGCCTTTCCTCTGTCCAATAAAACTTTTACTGGTGGAGAACACAGAAAACAGTTGTTGTCTGTAGAGTCCTTCCCATCTCGGCTGCTATACTTGTAACTAGGGTTGTCACGGTGTGAAAATTACCTCACGGTTATTGTGACCAAAATGATCAATATGTGTGTTATGCTTCTGTATTATCATATATTACACATGAACAATATTCCCTCCATCTCTTGATGATGGATGTAACTGAACTCCAGGGGATGTTCAGTGCCTTACCGATTTTTTTGGTCTCCATCCCCTGAGTTATACCTTTCAATAACCTTTTCTCTAACTTGCTGGGAGTGCTCTTTAGCCTTCGTGCTATAATGGTAGACAGGAATACTAACTAGCCAGTGAATGCACCTTCCAGTCATAGTTTTATACTACAATCACTTGAAACACATTCCCTGCACTTTGTCTGTTTGCAACATAACTCAGAAAGTAGATGGATTTTGATTGAAATAGCTGGGAAATGTCTGCAATGGAACCAGGAACAAGTCCTTAGAATTTGTGTGTAATTCTGATCACCGTCTGGGAGGGTAGATTTATCAAATGGCTGATTAAAACGGCCGCAAACCACATGTTGCAAAAAAACATGATGCGGCTGATTTACTAACATGGCACAGAGAGCATTGCACTTGTTAAACCCGCAGGAAAATGGACGTAATACATTTAGAGCTTTTTACAAGGATTAATGTGCAATATGGAAATTTCTTTCAAAAGACATCAAATATTGTAGGAGAACATCCAAATGAGTTGGCGTTCCAGATGCTTTGTGATTTATGAAACATCAAACTGTTTGAGCTGGCTGTTTTATTGCCTTTTTTTTTCTACCTCTGCCCGTGCCACTATATTCAACATAAGTTTATTACTGACAAAGTATAAAATATAATTCACACACACGCTAACCTAATAGCAATCAACATTCCAATGGCCATAAACTTGACAGTTATGTTGATTTTCCCCTTCTTTTCCAAAGAGGCATCATAACTCACTGCACACTCAATGCATCTGCACCTCCTGTAGGCTATAAATTCTTTTATTTATTTGGATCCCTACCAAAGCCAGATGTAATACACTTTTACATTTTAGTACCTAAAACATTCTGGTAGATCCAAAGCTAAAATTTGATTTAAATACTTTTTTCAAAGAGTAAATGCTATTTAGTTCTCTAAAATATTTAGATATTTTGTTCCATTTCTGAGAGGCAGATTTGTGAAGGAAGTGTGTGTTAGCACATTATACCTTTCATTTAATAAATGCCATGATAAAGTGGGCTGCATTTCAACAATATTAGAAGAAAATTGAAATCTCAGACTCTCTTACATTCATAGACGTGAAATGTATGTTTTTTTTTTCTTTTCTTTTTTTTGTGCCAAAGACACATCATGAATCTCTCCGACTACGGCACAATGTAGAGGGCAAGAAGGCTGGCGCACACAGCAGCAAACGCAAAGTCCCCATTTGAATACTACTTTTTGGGCCTGTTGTGATTTGTACATGCAATCCTCATGTTGGCATTGTTGGTGCTAAAGTTCATCTGCAAGATGTGACATGAATTAGAAACATGCAGAGCAGTAAAAACCTTCGCATAAAATCCTTTAGCCAGGGACACTGCTCACAAAGATATTCTGAAACCTGCAGAAATACAGTAGCATAGCTTGTATAGTTTTATGTTTTAATTGTAATATTTTTTCAGAATGTTCGTACTCTCCTAATGAATTTACTGTGAACTTTCGAAAGCATTTTTACAGGTCCAAACAGATGAGGCTGAGAGGTTATTTCATTCTGTTATAGCTGTCAGCTGAATCCTGCAAACATGAATTCTCAAAATTTAAAAAAAACATGAAAAGGTCCTTGCTGTGCTAACAGTTTGATCAGGCTGCCGGCTCTGTTGCCTCCAACTCTCTTGGTGCCTGCACTTCCCAGCATGCCTCACTCTCAGGTTAAAACGTCGCAGGTGCCGTTGTTTTTTTCCGTCGTGCAAAAAGACTGACATGTGAGGGTTGGCTCATCTGATCATAGAGGAAACAGACGTGAATGGAGACAGCTGTTCTCCTCACGCACCTCCTGCTCTCTCTGAAGCAAAGGAGCGGAATTAAGGATCCTGCAGAGGCCATGGGGAAGGTCAGCAGCTCAAACTGTGAGCTGGAGGATTCAGATACAAAAGAGAAGTCTGCAAGAAAAATAAAGGCACAAACCTTCAAAATGAGTCGCTTCTCATTACTTCATGTTCCTAATAAAACAATCTGACAGACATGAGATGATGCTTTTACATCATAATGGTTGGTAAATGTCTCCAATCTTTAGCTGAAGTCTCATCCATGTAGCCACAGGACTTTCTGAGCTGACAGCACTTTTCAAGTGAAACCAACCAGTCAAAGAGCTTCTACCCAAGAGCCTCTTTCATCCAGCTACACCCACAATTACAGTCATATTTATATATTGCGTGATAGGTAGCTTTAGAGGAGAAGGCTCTAATGAAACCCACAACTTGCATATGACTAATCCAATGCAACCCTTTTTTGACCCGATGACTCTTGTCATCTCAGTTATTGTCATTTCTTTTACATTTTGTTTTCATCACACTCATCCACCTCAGCTATCTTTACAATCCTCTTCATCCCGCTGATCGACTTCCTCCCTCTCATCAACTGCTTTCCTTCCCACACGTCCACCTCATTCCTTATTACGTGTTTCATTCCAATCTCCACTTTTTTCTTTAGTTGCTTTCTGTTCATCCACTTCCCCTACCTCTACAACTCCTTTGCACCCATTCATCCCACTCTTCCCTCCTCATCATATCAGTCATCCTCTTTACTCCTCTTTACTGAAGTTGAGATTACTTAATATATCTCAGTATAGTTAAATTCAAATCAAGTGATACATTGAGCAGAACTACACTCACCATGGATTTGGAATCAAGACTGGCAGCAATGTTTGAACAATAACACAAAGTGGTACAGGAAACACACTGTACCTCAATACAAGAGAATAGAGAATACATGAAAAACTGTCGTTCTCTGTCTTAATTTGTGTCTTGTGCTTAGGGAGAGGTTTATGCTATTTTCTCCTGGTCATTGCTCCTTGCCTTCATTGTTTTCGCCTATAGATTTGTTGGTTTTCGAGGGTTGCACAGATATCGATACCTTTCTAATGTACCTGTATTCGTTAAAGTGAACCTGTACCATGAACCGATAAATGTGGAAACTCAATAACTTCACAGATAATGTATATGTTTTACTTGAGATTTTAGTTTAATGGTCAATTAATATATATATGTATATAATTCACCATACTTTTTTGCAACAAGCAGAGAAAAAAAAGTTTTCCAATTCAATAAAGAATTTTTGTGTGTGGTAGAACTATTGACATTGGTACTCGGTATCTGCAAGTACTCAGATTCAGGCGTCGTTATCGTACCGGTTTGAAAAAAAGTGGTATCATTGCATCCCTATTTATTACGCAACTATTTTCATTCCACTCATCCACCTGCTCCACCTTATGCAACTCCTTCATTCCCACTAACTTTTGTCAAACCTCCTATTATCCCCTTTCGTCCTAATACCTGTTAAAAGGGCTTTTTATGGCTTACTTTCATTCCCCTCATTTTACTTACCCCATTTATAGCTAATATTTCAGAATATTTTATATTTAATGTTTTTCATTTTACTTTAATTCATGATCTACTCTTCTAATTCTCATTGTCTCAAAGTACCGCTATGGTATGAGGCTGGAAATCCTCAGATGGTACAACGACCATCTTACAACTGTTTATCCTTTCAGACCGCTTTCCCACCATCTGTGTAGTTCTCATAATGTTTTGTTTTAAACTCCTCAGACATTCTTACTGAAGGATGGGTTAAACTCCAGCTTCACCACTCCTAACGACCTTCAGGGAAGTGGGATTATGGAGTCTTCTTAAAGCCACAAAGCTTAGTCCTGTGTCAGTGGAGCGGACTTCATCAGAGGCTTTAATACATTTTGATCCGGCTCGCTGACTTGCAGAGGAACGTCTCAGTTCCAGAAGCGCCGAGTTGTGACTGAACGTGAATTAATGACAAAGGTTCAGCTACGAGTTTCTCCTCCTCATCAGGATGACTTCCTCTGGTAGTGATGCACGATCATATACAATCTGAGGATTAAATGTGCAGACCGCAGATGGAGGAGGAGCTGGTTCAACGTCCAGATCTGAACCCTGATGTGAGTCCAGCTACAGTTTGACAATAATTGTTAGGGTTATTTAGGTTAATTATTAATGTTTAAATTCAAGATCATTAGAGATTTCTATCAAAAGCGTCAAAACAAACTGCAGAATGATTCATCATTTATTGTTAATTTTTAATCCTACTCACTCCTCATCCTCTTAAAATCCATATTTCATTTCTGTTTCATTGTTTATTTATTTAATCTATTTATTTTCTTATTTGAACAGGACATTATCAGATCAGGTTTTCCTTTTAATGTTCTTACTTCTCTTTTCACACTCTTGGCTCTTTGTTCTTTCTACAGGCCTTTATTCTTTACATCAATATATAAATGTATGGATATGTCACAACTTTCTTCACCTCACCTTCAGTCATACCAGCTGAACCAAAAAAAAAAAACTGCAAAAGTGTTGAAACACTGACTTCCCGTAAATCAAAGATAAAATCTGTTTAGAGTAGCCTTTTTTTCTTTCCAATGTCATGTAAGGTTTTTTTTTAAATTTGTTTATTGTTTTGTGTTTTTATTGTATAAAGCACTCTGATCTGCCTTGTTTCTGAAATGTGCCGTACAATAAACCTTACTTGACATAAAATCTTGATAAGTTGTTACTTATCTAAATCCTAAATTTGTTTAGCTCTGTCGCTACACCAAGACACACATTTTTTTGTTCTTCTAATAGTATGTTATACAGATGGATATTTACTCAGCCGTTTTTTATTTATATTTTTATATTCAGCTGTTATTCTTTTAAATCAAGAAAATCCCAAACACTTTAAATGTTAATTCAGCCAACAGTGGAAACATCATCAGATGAAATCTCTCTCCTCCCTAATGTGTCTTTTCCTTGCTGCTTTTACAACGCAATCCCTCAGGTTCTACCACCCCCATATCCTTTACCTGGTGGTCCGATCTACAGGGTTTCAGTGCCCAAACCGCACCTTGTAAACGCCAGCAATGAGGATGGGCATTTGGCATAAGAGAGCTGCTCCTGCATGGTGATGAAGAGGAGAAGGGGGGGGGGGGGGTCTGACAGAAGATCTGAAGAGGGGTGGGGAGGAAAAAACAGCCGAGTGCGTTTTGACAGGATGAATAGACGGAGGAGTGGGAACGGCTGGGAAAATCTTTTGTTATGCAAAAAGGGGGAAAAACTGGAGAATTCTACCGTCTCCTCCAAACCGATGGAGCTGAATTTAACATGGAGTCAGACCTGCTGGAGCTGCCAGGTCACAGCACCAACCACAGCAGCTGTCTGCACACTTTTGTACCCTACTGACTGTGAAGAAACACATTTAAAGTCCAAATCCAGGCCTTCATTCATGCAGTTTTACTTCATTGGGTCTTTCAGAGTTTTTCTGTGGAGTTTTTTTCTACAAATCAAACTATAGAAATCAGTGGAGCCTGGATGTCCAGATTTTTACCTTCTTACTTCTTGTTTCCTTACCTTTAATTCACCTCTGCAACGAGCCACAATCATTTAGTAAGAAGTCTCACTGAGACTGTGTTGGATTGCTAATGAGGTAGATGAAGAGTAGCTTCCTCCTCATCTTCGTCTCCTGGGAGTTCCTCCCCAGCAACCCACCAACACAGTTAACGTCCATCATATCACCGGGACGCTGCAGGGATGAGACGAACGTTTCCTCCTTTAATCCTCACCATCCTCAGAGTGATTCTCTTCCAGATATTCAGTTTTCACCCAAAGAGCATCATCATCAATAACAACAACAAGCCGACAGCTCATCGTTAGAAACAAACACAAGTAATAAGAAGAACCATGAGCAAGCTCAGATTGCTGCACCATGGAGCTATTCTAGATCAAAAATGAAAGTGATACCGAAGACTATTAAATCAATGAAACTAGCAAAATAAAAACCAGAAGAACACCATCTAAAACCAAATCTGAATGCAGTGCAGGTTTATAACTAAAATAATTTCTAATCTAAATGAAAAACTAGTCTAATCCACACTTTAAAAAACCCCATAAAAACCTGAAACTCAAATTGACACAAACCATCGTCTAAAAACCATTCCCGATCTAAAGTTAAAATACAGTTTTAAACTAAGTAGACCAACTCTCATCACTAAGCAGTATCAAACATCCATAAAACAACATTAGTTTATGCAATTTTCCCAGAACAGAATCAAAAGCTGCCAATTCATGTTTCATAAACTAATACAAAAATAAGTTTGTTATCAAAATAGTTATAATTATGTCCAACAATTTACTCCTAATATCCCAAACTGGTACTAAACTTTATAAAACCAACCGCACATCAAAATTAGTCTCAAACCTTACGCTCTGTCCTCTCAAACCCCAAGTTGGTCCTGGCAGATGGCTGCTCATTCTGAACCTGGTTCTGGTGGTGGTTTCTTCCTGTTAAAGGGGAGGTTTACCTTTCAACATTTGATGCGTGCTTGGTCAGTATGAGGAATTGCTGAGAAGTTGACATCACAAAGGAGGGGATTGTCTTCTGTAGCCACACGTTTGTCCAGGAGGCCCGAATGCTGCAAGTCAGTGATTCAATAGAATCTGCTTGGTTCCCTTATACGTAAAAGTTTTAAATTGATTAGAATGTATATATTATTGGAAAAGTGTCTCGCTCCCAAATCAGTCTGAGCCCCAGTCTGAAAAAACAAAACAAAAACAAAAACGGCCCAAAAATATAAAGGTTGCATATGGAACATGGACACCAAAACAACATATAGTGTGTCGAGGTTGTAGTTGCAACAGCAAAACTTAATTTTAAGCCGTGCAAATTCCAGGTTCATAGCTGTGACCAGCTAGCAACATGTCCATCAACCAATCTTACGGCGAAAGGAATATTTTGTACTAATTAGTTTATTTTATATAAAGATATTTTAAATGAAAATACTAAATGAAAAATAAATATAACAAAATATAGGTCAAAGGCAACAATAAGTTTTTGTACCTGTCCTCTAGGCATCTTATTTCAGATGCTTAGAGGGAGTAGCACAGCTGAAACACATCTCGATGGGGAAACACAAACCGACGTAAAAGAAATATCCTCCACTTCCCCCTACTTTAGAATTTACATAAACATTCGACGGATTTCACAGCGTGCGTATCTGTATGGTCGGAGACCTACAGTCTGTCAGTACAGAAAGCTAGCTAGAGCAGTGTTAATAGCCACTCACCGCAGGGGTGAAAGTGAGCCTGCTATACTGAACAGAGCAGGAGTTTTTTAGTCGGTGTGGAGGTTGATAGGTCATGATCATGCCTTCATATCTAGGATCAACGCCATATGATGAACACAAGTATTGCAAAGGTGTTTAATCGACAGCTAACGTTAGCAGTTAGCATCTTAGCCGTTAGCTGTTAGTATCTTACCAAAGAAATTCTAATAAAGAAAGAACTCCCACTCTCTTCGTACTTCGTTGCAGTTTCACTCTGGTTCCACGTGAGGGCGCTTTCATTGCCAGTGCAGAATGAATGGAGGTCTATGGAGCAATACCCCTAAAAATCTACTTTTCTCAGGATATGGTTTTTTTTGTCTGGTGATTTGAATATTTGTTTCGAAAGTAGATGCAAAGAAATTACATACTGCCGGGTGTTAGGTTTTTTAGAGTCATTTATTTGCTTTAAAAAAGTACTTTAAGATGTCAATGATGTCATACACATCGTAAGACCAGAGATACTGCTATACGACAATCCTTGTTTTTCCTTTTAAACTTCACACTACATACATAACCATAGGCAGACAACAGAGCTAGTAACCCAAAAAAAGTTAAGTTTGAACAAAAAAACTTGAGAGAAAAAGTCCGTCTTAACATTCTGGTACCGCTTCAGATGCTACAATGCCATCAAGCGGTACATCTGGTTGTAATCAATCCTTCACTGACCAATCAGCGGTCATTAGCAAAATGCTAGCGAGTAATGAGCAACAACAACTCAACCTTTAAGAAAACGAAAGTATATACATACTTGTTCACCCAACTTTTCTCGTATGTTGAACTTGCGAAACCTACAATCAAATCTTAGATTTCTCAATTGCAGTCGGGTGAAAGAGACAAATTTAGCCATATAGCTCCATAGACTCCCATTCATCTTGCACTCAAGGCGATCGCCCTCTGCGGAACTCTGGTGGAACTGCAACCAAATTTCGTTACCATGGGGAGCCTAAGCCACGCCCTTCTACTTCCGGTCCGTGGGTCCCTAATGCAAAAAAAAAGAAGAATGACACTCAATGGAACGATAAAAGTTATTTTCCGGTCCAGTATGAAATGCGCCGTGGATCCAACAGATGATGTCTGTGAATTTTAAAAACTAATTTTGATGCAGAGAAAATGCTGATTGTCGCCCGGGGGGAAAAGTTACTTTAGGTTTTGTCTGAAAATGTTTTTGCGGATTACAACTGCAGAAGAAGAAGGTGAGCAAGAGTTGTAGCCTGTAAGCCGAAAAAAGGAGGATTAAATATGGAGAAAACCTCTATAAATCTGACCCTGTGGAAAGTAGCGGCTATGTCGGGGGTAAAGCAGTCGGTGGAGTGAGATCCATAATGGAGGAGAAGCTCTACAAGCTCTAGGTGAGTGTTCTACGTGCTATAGCTAGTGCTTGCTCCCGTTAGGAAAATTGCATCATATATGCGGCTTCTGACTTCTGATTTGTAGGCATTTTAAATGCAAATTTTTACAATAAAATAAATCCCAAATCACTGGACAAACACATTTGAAATGTACATCATTAGTTATCATTTAGATTGAAGTACAACATATGTATGATTCAGGACGTAAGACAAAGCGGACCAGAAAATAACTTTTATCACTTCATTGACTTCCATTCATTATTTTTTCGGTTCAGGGACCCACGGGCCGACCGGAAGGGGAGGAAACTTAGGCTCCCCATGGGACTGAATGGAGAGTGGGACGGCTTTACCTAAACTGGCTTTGATCTTACCTATCCATGAGAAACTTCGTCATTTCCCAAAGTAACTCTGGTTTTAGATCTTGTAAGGTCGCTCCTCTTCTGAGAAGGATAATGAAACACAGCTGATTGACTGCTCTGGGCGGTTATTTACGAAAGTATTTGGCAACCCGCAATGGCGCCCGTTATTGGCTGGAATACGTAAATATAAACACAGTATTGTTCCCCCTTAGTTAAAATATTAAAAGAATATATATTAAAAGAATATACACTACCGTTCAAAACTTTGGGGTCACATTGAAATGTCCTTATTTTTGAAGGAAAAGCACTGTACTTTTCAATGAAGATAACTTTAAACTAGTCTTAACTTTAAAGAAACACACGCTATACATTGCTAATGTGGTAAATGACTATTCTAGCTGCAAATGTCTGGTTTTTGGTGCAATATCTACATAGGTGTATAGAGGCCCATTTCCAGCAACTATCACTCCAGTGTTCTAATGGTACAATGTGTTTGCTCATTGGCTCAGAAGGCTAATTGATGATTAGAAAACCCTTGTGCAATCATGTTCACACATCTGAAAACAGTTTAGCTCGGTACAGAAGCTACAAAACTGACCTTCCTTTGAGCAGATTGAGTTTCTGGAGCATCACATTTGTGGGGTCAATTAAACGCTCAAAATGGCCAGAAAAAGAGAACTTTCATCTGAAACTCGACAGTCTATTCTTGTTCTTAGAAATGAAGGCTATTCCATGCGAGAAATTGCTAAGAAATTGAAGATTTCCTACAACGGTGTGTACTACTCCCTTCAGAGGACAGCACAAACAGGCTCTAACCAGAGTAGAAAAAGAAGTGGGAGGCCGCGTTGCACAACTGAGCAAGAAGATAAGTACATTAGAGTCTCTAGTTTGAGAAACAGACGCCTCACAGGTCCCCAACTGGCATCTTCATTAAATAGTACCCGCAAAACACCAGTGTCAACATCTACAGTGAAGAGGCGGCTGCGGGATTCTGGGCTTCAGGGCAGAGTGGCAAAGAAAAAGCCATATCTGAGACTGGCCAATAAAAGAAAAAGATTAAGATGGGCAAAAGAACACAGACATTGGACAGAGGAAGACTGGAAAAAAGTGCTGTGGACGGATGAATCCAAGTTTGAGGTGTTTGGATCACAAAGAAGAACGTTTGTGAGACGCAGAACAACTGAAAAGATGCTGGAAGAATGCCTGACGCCATCTGTTAAGCATGGTGGAGGTAATGTGATGGTCTGGGGTTGCTTTGGTGCTGGTAAGGTGGGAGATTTGTACAGGGTAAAAGGGATTCTGAATAAGGAAGGCTATCACTCCATTTTGCAACGCCATGCCATACCCAGTGGACAGCGCTTGATTGGAGCCAATTTCATCCTACAACAGGACAATGACCCAAAACACACCTCGAAATTGTGCAAGAACTATTTAGAGAAGAAGCAGGCAGCTGGTATTCTATCGGTAATGGAGTGGCCAGCGCAGTCACCCTAACCCTATGGTACGCAAGAAGTGCCCATCCAACCAATCCAAATTGTGGGAGCTGCTTCTAGAAGCGTGGGGTGCAATTTCTCCAGATTACCTCAACAAATTAACAGCTAGAATGCCAAAGGTCTGCAATGCTGTAATTGCTGCAAACGGAGGATTCTTTGATGAAAGCAAAGTTTGATGTAAAAACAATCTTATTTAAAATAAAAATCATTATTTCTAACCTTGTCAATGTCTTGACTCTATGTTTTATTCATTTCACAACGTATGGTGGTGAATAAGTGTGACTTTTCATGGAAAACACAAAATTGTTTGGGTGACCCCAAACTTTTGAACGGTAGTGTATATTAAAAGAAATGCCATATTTCCATTCTGCACACCTCTAAACCCCCCATTGAGATATTAGTTTTTTAAATAGATAGCTTTTAAGGAAAAAATTTCCATATTCAACCTTTAAACCAGTAAAATAGCAACTAAATAATACATTTAATCCAAAACCAGTTCAAGAACATGTGGAACCAGTTCAGTTTTTTAAGACTTTATTTGACGAAAATATTTTGTGACATGCCAATGTAAAAAAAAACTTGTAAAACAATTTAATGTTGTTTTTTTCAATTGCTCTTTGAATTTTTTATTGAATTACTAGAATTTTTAACACATTTGTGAGAAACTTTACAAATAAAAACTAGCACAATTATTACTTATCTATTCTTCATTATTGTACGTATGTTTCTTAATGATTAGTTAAAATTAAGAAAACAAAATCAAGCAGTAATGGATAACGTTGAAATTTTTGTTGTTTTGCACTGATGCCAGCCTAAGGCTTCCACACCAGCAGGGGCCCCAAAGGAACACAAATAATCACAGAATTTGGGTCTATAGATGTACAATTAATAATTTAGTATAACTTAAAGGTAAAAAAACAACATCCTGTTAGGAAGCAAATTTTTTATTCCAGGTGCTGTACATATAGTGACTTAATTATGAGATTTAAGCAACACTATTGCAACGGATCGTAGTTGAAAGGATCCCATATCAAACTTGGTTTAGGGCTCCATATAATGTAGAGCTGGCTCTGTTTTAATGTGTTTCTGATCACTACGGTGGAGAGTAAGAATGTATTTTTGTTTATGAATTTGTTTAAGTGTCTGTGTGGCAATGATGTCTTGCAGAGTGAAGAGGACGATACCAGGAGCATCACTGCCTCATCCGTCATGGTGAGTTCAAGAGAAACTGTTTGTTTGTGTGTGAACTCGCTTATGTGATCTATTTAGAATCCTTTCTGGTATATTCACCAATCTTCTAAAGCAAGATGGGCGGTACAGTTACAGTACTCCCTGGTTTAATGTGAGCAGAAATACAAACGCGTTTTATATGTGTGAGCATGAACCCTGCAGTGTAAATGTTTGCTGAACAGCAGCTTCCAAACAAACCTCCCACAAACCGATCCTCCTCTCGCTCGAACCGTTCCCATGACGATACCCCATAATCACCGCCGTTTGTGATGCTCATTGGCTGTGACGGCCTCCCACTGCCGTCGAACTGGAACCAGCGGGGTAACTGGAGCTGAGCAGACGTCGCCTCTGAAACACCTGATGGGAGTGAAGCCTGCTGGTGTTCAGTCAGAGATCCGACGGCTGCCTTTATTTCAGATCATCACAGGATCTGCGTTTGATTCTTGTTGGTTTTTTATTGTCGTTCATTCAGCTTCGTGCAGGAACATGACCTGCTAGACCAACCAGAATGCGGTTAGCAGCGAATTTGGAAGTCTCTAATGCTGCTGAGTTAACATTTTAAAAATGATAATATAGTAATGTAATTTAGTTCGATTTTGTACATTTATGAACTTTTTAATAAATGAGACTTTATTTTTTCCACTAAGAATTTCTAAGATCAAGTCTTAAATGGGGCAACTCAACAGGTCATTCAAAGGAACAATAAAGCTAAATTAAAGTGAACAGTTTGGAAATGAATCTGCAAGATTTAAAAGAACAGCTGGAAAAAAAATATTGTGAAAAATACATAAAAAAAAAAATAATAATTTCAAAAAGTGAATCTCATGTGCTTTATAGATCCATGACTCATAAAGTGAAACATTTCAAGCCTTTATATCTTGTAATTTTGGTGAGTCTGGTTAGAATGAAAACCCAAAATTCTGTGTCTCAGAAGATTTTAATATTACATCAGATCAATAAAAATGACATTTTTACCATTAATGCCAGGCTTCTGAAAAACATGTCCATTTCTACGCACTCAATACGTGGTTTTGGCTCCTTCTGCATGAATTACTGCATCAGCGAAGCGTTGCATAGAGGAGACCAGGCTGTCGTTCAGTTTAGGTGTTCTGGAAGCCCGGGTTGCTTTGATAGAAACTTCAGGTCATCTTTGTTGTTGGTTCTGGTGTCTCTCATTTTCCTCTGGACAATACTCCATAGATTCTCTATGGGATTAAAGGTCAGATCTGCTTGCTGTCCAATCAAGTACAATACCGCCAAGGTTAGTAAACCAGATTTTGACACCTCTGGCAGTGAGTCGGTCCCCAATCCTGCTCTAAAATAAAATCAGCATCTGGATAAAGCTCATCAGCAGAGGGAAGCATGAAGAAATTTTCTGGTAGATGCTTATGATGACTGTGGATTTTAGAAAACCCAGCGGACCAGAAGCATCACTGACTGGAAACTTCATGCTGGATTTCAAATAATATGGATTCTGGTCCTCTCCAACCTTCCTCCAAACTCTGGGAGCATAACTTCTAAATAAAACGCAAACTTCACTTTTATCCAATGAGAGGAGTTAAGAGTCTTTTGACGTGCTGCTTCAGAAGTGGCTTGACATGAGGAATCAGACGTTGTAGTCCATGTTTAGGATTTTTCTGAACAGAGTGACTCTAGCCTCAGTCCACTCCTTGTGAAGCTTTACTAAAACTGCGGAAATCCCCATTGCTGGTGCTACCACACGTTTTCCTTCCACTCAACTTTCTATGTATTTAAGTTTTTAGCATTGTTCTAATTTTCTGAGAACACTCATTTTGAATTTTCATTATCTGTAAGCCATAATCATCAAAATTAAAATAAATAAAGACTTGAATTATTTCACTTTTAATGAATCTATATTATGGATGAGTTTCACTTTCTGGAAAACAGGCAAAAAACTGAACTTTTTCACTGTCACTGTTGTACGTTTTTTTTTTTTTTTTTTTGGCTCTACCTATAAAAGAGTTTCCTCATTTGGCTGCAGGTCATGAATTACATGGATTAATTGAGACGATTATTTAAAAAAGGTTACAAATAAACAATCAGTAAAAATCTGATCAAACAGCAAGTAACACTGAAAAATAATAAATCAGAAGAATAAAGTTTCAGAGAAGCAACGCTAAATGATCAAACTTACAGGTCTAAACCAAAACACAGTACGATTTCTCATCAATTGCTAAATCTGGGATTTTTTGGCTGTACGATGATGATTATTTCACTGATTTAGTGGGCGGAAAAAAGCTTCTGAGAGAGGGTTTGATTTTTAATCAAACCCATAAATTTTTTGATTTATGTAAAAAATCTTAGAACTCATGGTTGGCACAGTGAATGAAACATCATAGAGAAATCCCACTGAAATGAAGGAATATTATAATAATCAGAACTGATTATGAAACCAAAGGGACAGTTAATTGTTATCAGAGATAAGTGCTGGTCTTGTTTTACTGTGCTAAAACAAGAAATGTTGCCTTCTTTTCGGATGCACGCCTTTCTCTGTCCTGAGTAAATGTCTGACAGCGAGCGTTTTGGCCTGGAGCCTCGCTGCGCTGTCTGGTTGAAGGACGGCCTCCCTCTGAGCTGCTCAGCTGCTCTAATTAACACGGAGGTATCAGGTAAACAGTGCCGACGGCCCCGCAGGCCGCTGATTAAAGCGCCCCGCCGGCCTGTAAACTCCGCTAATGACATCATGACCCTTCCTTGGCCCCAGGGCCCCACGGGGGCTAAAGGGCAACGAGGACGACTTTGTCTTTCCTACTTCGGCTTCAAAGAGGAAAATCTGCTGAAGAAGCTGCAGCAAAGACACAAATATGTCTTAACCCAGGGCCTCCATCCTGAATCACAGCAAGACAACAAAAGGGTTCCTCCAGAAGTAGTAGTAAATGGTTCTCTTCCTCATAGAGATTATGCCAAACACTAACGCAGCACGGCTGGTGTTCCAACTGGGTCTTGAGACGTGCTACGCTCCCTGCAGTGACACTCTGAAACATAAGGTGTTGCTACAGAGAGAAAAAAAAACGTTACTACACAGCAGAGGTAGCACCGGCAGAGTTGCATGCTGTCCCTCCGTCTCTGCTGTGTTGTCTTCATTGTGCCTTGGAGTCGTCGTCCTGCTGGATGGTTTACCTTCAGCGCCATGCGAGCTGTCCACCTGAACTCGCTGGCATTATCACTGTAGTTCCTCCTTTAAACTTTCCTTGAATCCAGACCAAAACAGCTCCACAGGATGATGCTGCCACCACCCTGCTTGAGCACTGGGATGAAGAGCGAATTGTTTGAAGCTGCGACCAAACAGTTCCTTCTTGGTTTAATCTGAGCAGAGGAAATGTTGTTTTTAATTTTAGATACCAGAAGCTGGACCTCGGGTTCAAAGGTGGGTTTTAGCCACTGTTGCCGCAGTAATGTTGTAATGGTAATCTGATTACTCCTTCCAAAAGTTACTTAGTTACTTTATTGAATACTTTATTTTAATAGTAACTACATTTGATTAAATATTACTATATTAGTTACTTTCAGCAGCTGCCAGTAAAACTTCCTACTGTTTCAACATAAAAACAGTAACTAGTTTTGCCATTACTCACTTTGTTGGAAGTGCATTTTAACAGTAAGGCCAAGAATATACTAGGCTTTTAACCTCGTGTTGCGCACTGCATGTACTACTGGAGAGTTCCAATAGGGGGCACAGTACAAAACTCAGACCATTTGCTAGACTTGTAGGGTAGAAATAAAACAAACGTGGCGACCATAGGGGAGATAATCGGCTGGTTAATTTTCAGATTGCGACAGAAACAGGCGTCAGCAGTGTCGCAGAAGTAATGTAAGGCCAGATTTACCGGCCCGCCATGGCCAGTGATGCGGTCCTCTAAATTGTAGAGGACCATGTACATAGGACATTTAAGTTTTATTTTATATGCACCTAAAAACCCTATTATCAATTAAATCAGTGTTTATTTGAATAGTCCCAAATCACATTATTATGAAAAGATGTTCAGTATCATTCAAATTTGAAAAGTACTTGTTAAGACAGATATTTATTCATGTTTTAGCGGTTTGTTAAATGTACTTTTATCAATACTTTCTGCCACCACCGGCCCTTTTAAGGACATTCATTATCTTTAAGTGGCCCAAAATGGATATGAGTTTGTCATCGCTGGCGTATGTGTATTCAGTAGGGAACTTGACTGCTGTAACTAAAGCGATGGTGGTGAAAATTAAGTCCCTCTCGATTTCCTTCTTCCATTAAGCTTTTAGAACTTCAGTGGTCATCGTCTTAATACGCGTACGGCCTTCACAATAAAAGCACTGCACGCCACATCCTGTCCGACTGTATCAAAATAAATCAAAATTTGTTGTTGCATTTTTGAGGTCAAATGACTTTAAAGAAAACAGCAAAATACTTTTTACTTTGTTCTAAGGTATTTTAACTATCTGGTGTATTGGTATTTTTTTGGGAGAAAAAAAAGTGACTTAGAAAATTGTTTAATATACCAGAATATGCCTATCATTGCATATTTTTGTATTTTAAAAATGCCTATCATATTATTTTAAATATGCCTATCATTGCATATTTTTGTATTTTAAAAATATTAAATCAGATGTTACTCAGTACTCAAGTAGAGTTTTTACCAGATACTGTTTCACTGTAATTGTGCGTTCAGACCGCAAGCTCTGTCATCGTCTAACAACGCTCACAAAGAGACTAGTTCGACGCATATACACAGAAGATACACTTCTGGACGTTTTAAACACTCGTGGATCGTGGTTGGCTAGGCAGCGTCGACGTCGGGCAATGTCACTACAGTGAGTCGCTCTGATTGGTTGCTGTGCAGTGTCAACAGCGTTAAGACCATCAAAAGTTCAACTAGCTGAACTTCTGCGTTGCTAGCGTTATGCGTTTTGAAGCTTGAAATGCAGGAAAAGCTTAAAAAGTTGACGGAGCAAACGCTCACAAAGCGCCGCAGAGACCGCGACGCTCCTCTGAAGGCCTCCACCGTAGACTTAACATGTAATCCTGCCGTTGCTGACGCTGACGCTTGGGGCGGTTTGAACTTACCATTATTTGAGTAATTGTTTGGCAGCTACTCTTCACTTTTACTTTAGTAAAACATATCTTAATTGAGTAAAACTTTTGGGTGCTCTACCCAGCTCTGTTGAGATGTTTCAACACCTCTGCCATAAACCAATGTGGAGTTCTGCAAATTTTAATCTCCAACGTAAGGCCTTTCTTTTCCCAGAGGTCTAGCTCTCAAAGTACCTAAATGCATAATGTTTTTTTAGACAAATTGACATTGTTAAACGTGTTTCTATAAACAGTTTAAGCTGTTAAGTGAAAGCTTGTTTTCTGAGCTGAAGCCCCAACAGCTCTCTCTCCTCCTCTGGGATTCAACATCCTGCTGGTCTGCAGCTCATCTTCTCCCCCCGAATCTCAGTCTCTGTTCCACAGGGTGCAGCTGGATCCACTGGAGAAGGACTGGCTGAGGAGTTCAGCTGTGGGGAACGTGGCCGCTCAGCGCCTGCTGCTCGCTCAGGAGCCCAGCCTCGTGTTGAAGAAGGTCAGCTTCTGAAGCTGAACTGAAACACGGGCCTGGAGGAGCCGGTCCTGGTTCTGCCCTGTGTCCAAGTTCTCATTAAGCTCCTAAATTGGTTAAATGTGGAAGAAGTCTTGCTTCATCCTTGCACTTGAAACTCATATCATTTCTTTGTTCCTCTCTGCCACCACAAGGACTTCATCACTGTGAGTAAAGCATAACGCCCAGAATCATGTCTGATTTCTTGGTTCCGGTTTGCTGTGTTTCTGCAACCACACTCCATGTTTGCAAAAATTGTAAACATTGCAAAAACTCACAGACCCTGGAGGAACATCTCGAACGTCCCTGCTCCATATTCTCCATCAGCTTCCTGCTGCGGTTCTAACTGGCAGCAAGATGGGGATAGACGCTCAGAGAGTGTTTTAATTAAAACAATTGACTTAAAGGAAAGGAAATGTTCAGAGAGTCATAAACACCTCAGTAATCCTGCGAATTAGGGTAAATGAGAGAGGATGCGGGACAGCTGTGTGACGAACGTATTAGCGTAGATTAGAAGCGGCTGAGGGTCAGACAGCAGGTGGGGAAGAGGAGATAACGAGAAATGTCCTCAGGAAGTCAGACAGATGTTGTTCTAGCCATCAGAAGGCTTCCATAAAACCATTAAGGAAGTTTTAAAGAACTTTTACTCAATGCAAACCAAACTATTCAGAGATGAACAAGTGGAAACTGACCGTTGCTTGTTCAGAACTTCTGATCCAGCCAATACTTTATTTCCACGGGCCTTCCTCTCATCCAGACTCTCCGCTAAGCTTTAAAAGGTCCCGCTCATCAATTCTCCAAGCTCTCTTAAGGGTCTCACAGAGTTCTGCTTTGGACTTTTGCTGCTTTTTCCAACCAGTTTAAGTCTATTTCTTTAGTATGTTTTTAGATACAGCACATTCTTTATTTTGGGAAGATTATCTGGGAAGATTCTGAACTCATTCCTCATGCTGAACTGATTCCTGAATCCACTAAAGGTGCTCTAAATCAGCGGTTATTCTGGCTTTCTGAAGGTCCTTCAGAGTTTTTATTTATTTTTGTTTAGCTTCTTTCTTGGCTGACTTCAGTTCAGTACCTGACCTTCTTTTCACACTTGACAGATTCCAAACTCTTAAAATAAGTTTTTTATACTAATCTGAACAGACAGCTTCTTTTCCCCTTTTATTTCTATTATTATTATTATTATTATTATTATTATTATTATTATTATTATTATTATTATTATTATATAGTACTGACTTTAAACAGAATCTTGAATCTGTAGGCATTTTTAAGTTTAAACAAACCAACAGACCAATTGTGATTCTTCAGATTTCTAATTCGGAAAAAAGTTCCTGAATCAGAACAGGTTTCTGAAAACCAATTCCTGATTTCAAAAGATTGCTGATTTTGAACTGAGACCTGCATACAGTTACAAAAATGTGTACACGGCCGGATTTAGAAGAGTGTGGGTCAGAGGGCTAGTAGGCCTACACATCCGTGGGCATGAATTGATGGATGGTTGGTTTAAAAACATCACAAAAAGGTACACTATAACTTTATGATCTTCATACTGTATTAATTTATTGTAATATTTAAATTAATACAGATAAAAAAAAAACTCTTTAGCCTACCCACAAAAGAAAAACAAAAAGAAACCAGAGCCCTGGGATACTGCCCCTTTTCTAAAGTAGAGCTCAGGGTTTATTATCAGATCCACAGACTTTACTGTTTTTAAAAAAAAAAAATTTTTTATTCATTATTAGTTTAGCAGATTAATCTCTGAGTTTCTGTTTAGTATCTGAACATCTTCAAGAATGCCTATCTTTAAATTAATCAGTCTTGAAAAGTTTCTCCTACACTCAGTTTTACCAGCAGTCGTTCTTAAAGACACAGTCCATTCCCATTTCTTTAGTCGGATTAATGAAAAGTCCCAAAGCTCCCAAAACACGACTTTCAGATGCTTACCTTTAGCTGGAGATAGTTTTTAGGCTTCAAAATCAGCCAGACCCCAAAGAAATAACCTGGAAAACCTTTTGGTAACTCTACAGAAAAAAGAATGGAGCCTGCTTTAAAGATTTGATGAAGGCTACTATGGCCACTGGTAGGTAGCAGTAGTTCTTTGGCGTCGGTCCATTCAGCAGTAAACCAGTGAAACCAGTAAACCACACCGACTTATTAAGACCCAGTTTGTTTTTGCAAAAGTATAACTGATAAATGGAACCAAATTTCCTGTTTCCGACTTTTTCTGTGGGCCTCATGGGACGGAAACTTGGATCTTCATGAAGGGGGTGAGTTGTATCTTAGTGGCTGCTTTAACACAAATCTGTTTGTGTTAAAGCACAAACAGATTTGTGCTTTAACACAAACAGATCATAAAGTTATAGTGTACCTTTTTGTGATGTTTTTGTGGAGTTTGTGTTTTCTGTTAGGACCTTACCTTTACCTTCTCGCTGTTTTAGTCCATTCCTCAGTGATAGTTCTAGTATTTATGCCCCTTTGTGCTCTGAGTTATGTTCTCTCGCATTAGTGTTATTCTTTTTCCTCTGTAATTACTTTCCTTCTCTTTATCTTTCACCTTCCCTCAGCTTCTCAGCTCAGCATCACTTCATTCTTCGCAGGCTGCACTCTCCCTCTGCTGTTCCCACTTCCCTCTGATTTGCTCCTCTGGTTCCCTTGTCATTCTTCACTCCTTCCTCAGCGTATATAAAGGTCTTTGCTTTCATTGAACTTCCCGTGAATATCTGTGATTCTCCGTGACTATCCAATTCTGTTTCATCCCATTTTCCCCCCTGTTGTATTAGGCCTGCTTAAGTTAATGTTTTTGTTAAGCATGTATTCATTGAAGGATCCTGAGCTCTTGTCTTTGTTAGCGTCCAACTAAAAGCTCGCCATACCTGACGAAATCATCTCCGCACACAGTCATTTTTTTATGGATTAGCTCAGCAGAGCGTAGCTTTGTAAGTAGTCTAGCTGTTCTTTAAATAAGACTTGCAGCTGGTGAAGCGCTGATGCGTTATGACGTATGAGTATTAGGACCATTGCAAACAAAAGAAAAAATATTCTGGAGATAATTTCCACCCCCCAAAAAATCAGAAATTCTGAGATTAAAGTCACATATTTTCCAGAACAAACTCGGAAATTCTCTGATGTCAAAAAGTAGTAAATTACGACTAAAATCTCAGAATATGAATTTCATTTCAGATTTTTTCTAGAAAAAACCCTCAGTAATTCTCTGATGTAGAAAAGTTACGAGAAAAAAAATAAAGAAATTACTATAATTAACGGCATTTTTAATAATTTTTTTTGGTACAATTTCCTGATTTTAGATTTCGAACATGTATTCATTTAATTCTAGGATTTTTTTTGTTTTTTTTCTTGCAAATATGTTTCTTTTCTATATCAGAGAATTATGGTTGTTTTTTTCCTAAAATTTTTTTTAAATTAATCTCTATAATGAAAATTAATCTCTATATAACTCTACAACTTTTGTGACAGAAGATTTCCAAGCTTTTTTTCTGGAAAATATCTTATTTTATTAATTAATCTCAGAAAGTCTGAGTTTTTACTCGTAATTTTAATTCCTTTTAATATCAGAGAATTTCAGATTTTTTTCTGAGTTTTTTGGTTGGAAATTTACTCTAGAATAGTTTTTCTTTTGTTGTTGGTCAGCTGCAGTCCTGATCGCGCTCCAAACTCAGTCCTCTTTTTTTCTGCGCACATTGAGGTAGACTTATTAATCCGCCTCCCCCTGGTCGTTTTTCTTCACTTTCCTCGTCGTCTGATCGTGGACAGAAGAACTCATCAAAAGTAGGAATGTTCCAATTTCTTAATTCCTGGGTGGAGCAAGCTAAACATATAAACAAATATGTTATGTGTTTTCTGCGGAAATTGGTCATTGGTTGTGTTTAATATTCAGTCAGTTACTTGTTTTATTTCTAAGGAGAGGTAGTGTAGACCCCATTGCTTTCCTTCGTCTTTCCTGGGTTGCCCACTCGCATTGATCACCTTGTTAATAAGCACCACCTGACCCTTTTCTTCCATGCCCAATCAAGCAATAATGGTTCCCACATGGTGGAGCAATACGATACTCTGAGCTTTGGTTGAATCCCCTCTACAGAAATTGGTGTAATCCTTGCACCAATGGAGAGCATTAAGCTCCTTTTCACGCCTTACTGGATCAAAACCGAGGGAGAGAAACTTCCTCCTGTTTGATGGAGTTCTTCCTGGTGTGTCTCATATTGCCCGTCACTTTGGATCCACCACAGGGCCAGCAGATGCCCTCCTCTCCAAGCTGCTGGCAGCTTGCGTCGAGTCACTGTGGTGGTCCTGATGTCCTGCTGAGACGGACAGGTTTCTGTCATGTTTAAGAAACATGTAAACATTTGATATGAACAATCTTTATCGTTTTCTGCTCAAGCTCTAACTGACTGATCGATGTGGCACAGACTTAAAGTTAAAAACAAATCCTGGTAAGGACTTAAAACAGCTGGGCAAACATACTGAGGGCTGAATCAGGAGGTTTAGACAGCCTACACATGTCCCCATAGGTAATAGGTATTTCCAGCAAACAGAAATGCCCACTTTACTTGTTGTAATCTAGGTCCTTTCAGCGTTTCAGTGTTTGGGTCTCAGGTGGAGACACGGAAGAGCCCAGCATGTGATGCCGGGTTCAGTTAGCACCTTCTAATGAAATCTCCACCCGCTGCCCCGCCTCGCCTGTCCAGCCTCAGCAGTCATTCTGCATCAGACCACCAGCACAGAACAAAACAAACCTCAATTAACCTTCCTGCAGACAACAGCAGTCTGTATGCCGTTCCCTTCTGTCCAACTGTCAGCCGCTGTTGTGGATGTTTTGACGTAACATCAGTGTGGAGGAAAAAAAAACAAACAACAGAGTAAAGATCTGCAGAAAACTGTGTTCGGTTTGTTTTGATTTACAGTGAAACATGAAAGGCAGTAGGCACCAAACTGCAGTAGATTATTTCTAAATTAGGAATGTCAGGTTTTCTGATTTTCCACGGGTGCCAGAGTAAACCAATCATACTAAAAAACACAGGATGGACTGGGGTTGGACAGAATAAAGGTATAAGAGTAAAATAAATACATTTGCTGGCTCTGGTCAGAAACCAGAAAATTGATATGGAGACTAAAAAGCAGCTTTGCAGGGTAAAAAAACGGCTTTCCATCTTTTCCAGAAATTGCTCCTCCATAAATCTCCTTCAATTTATTGAAGGAGATTTATGATAAAATCCCCCTATTAGTGATGCCGCATTTGTAACGTAATCTGTTAAAAGCTGTTTGGTGTTTTTCACTAGACTGCACAATTCATGTTTTGATGAAACACAATACATTGACAATTTATTCATTTCAACCCCATTTCGATTTCCTGAATTTTTCCCCCCAAACAATTTTAAGAAAGACAGCATGCTAATAGATATTAAGTTGAAAAGTTTGTGAGGAATGGATACTTCTGAAGGAAAATTTTAAGGTTTTCAGCTCCAGATTTTGTTGGATTGTGAAACTAAGACTTATTGTAGACTAACTATTTTATTGTTAATTGGACCCTCATGGATGTAAAAAAAAAAAGTTTTTTTTTTGAGATGGCTCCGTTTAGTTGAAATGAGGCTTCAAACGATGAGTCGGACATTGTTTTGCATTTCCAAGTAGGTTGATGAAAATGTTCACAGTGTCAACAGTTATGATTGTACCCTTTATTTGCATATATCATCGGAATCTCAAGAATCGTAGCTTTCAATAGATGTATGATATGCATGTGTATATAGAAAGAGTGTTGCAAGAAAAATGCAAAAAGTTGTCATGTCCTGCTTAAGAACGTTCCATTCCATTTTATTCCATTTAGGTTAAGCATGCACAGATAAATGGAATGCAATGCAATTGTTTAAACTCCTTTTGTTCCTGATCATTTAAATAAAAAATGTCTGAGAGAGCAGGGGGATAATCCCAAACTGTGGTCCAACCTACTACTATCCCCTGATGTCATTAAATAACCGCCATGAGGTGGTGAACCTGTTGAGAGATTTATTCCCAGAATAAATCTTTAATGATCCAGCTGGAAAAGATGACTCCGTATAGTTCAGTTCTTGATAGAAACATGCCATACACAAAAGTTTGGTTAGGTTTGATCTTTTTCAGGAATAAACTTCTAGTTAAACTGTTTTTTTTGTTGCTTTTTCTGCTTCCCTTCGGATCCATCCAGTTTGTAAGTGTAAGATTGTGAGTCTGTTGTTTTTTTCTGTCATTTTGTGTTGTGCTGTCAGTGTTTAATCAGGATTCTTGATGAATCCTATTCATTACAAGTCTGCTGTGTTTTGTACTCAATGAATGCATCGACCATGTGCTATAAGCCACTAATTAGCAGCTCAGATTCTCTAAATAGTTAATACAACCATCTGATTAAGCAATAGTTTTGTTCGAAGTTGTGAAATTGTTTTTTTAAGAGGTGCACTGATAAATGATTTGTATTTTCTCATTTGTGTCAACTTTATTCTATTAAGTAATTAATAGATTCAATTACCTAACCAGAACCGCTTCACCTTGTGTACCTTAATTGGTAAAGTTGATGAAAACAGAAAAAAAACCCAAAGAAATAAAAATATTACCCTAATTTCTGCGTCAAAGCTCATTTAGCTGATTTTTTTTTCTAAATTCAAAGTAAATTGCATGCTTGTTGATGTGTTTACCAAAACAAGCAGCAGTTTTACGTTTTGATCTGCATGGATCAGGGGAAAATTAATCGGAATGAATCATTGACAGATTGATCAGCGCATCAGCGGTCATCGACACCGTTTCAGACTTTCCTTTGGTGTTCTTTTTCCCACCAGTGGAATGTTAAAATGATAATTTTTGTAATTTCTTATTTTATTATAGCTCGCTTAGTTTCAGTTATTCCACTAGAAGTTTTCCACAGGCTGTTAATGCACAGTTACTAAACCAGATCTCTGAATGCTTCTTTTGACCCAAGAAAAGGTTCCAGATAAACTATTTTCGATCGTTTTCCTTCAGGTTCTTATGCGTTCTCCTCATCTCCCAGTTCATAAGAACTTGGGTCCATAGTCTGGACCTTTCCCTTCTTTCTAAATGCGTTTCAGATGTCGGAGCCGTTTAGCGGATTTCTTTGTGTCCTTCACAGTCGTGCTCACACAGATTGATTAGAGGACATTAACAAACATGATTAGCAACACATTTACTTTCAGCACAATGGTGATGGGATACCCGTCCTTGAGTGTGGCTCTTTAGTGGAGAATTAAATCCCACTGGGCTGTATTAAAGCTCACATTACAGCAAAGCAGTTTGTCTGTCTGTAGCTCACAGCCAAAGCTGTTTAAACTAATTAACCATGAATTCGCTTCAAAGCAGGACATTATTGAACGAGCTGCGTTTCTCTGTCTGTCTGACACAAACAACTGGAGTTGGAAAACATCTTGACAGAGAAGATCTGTTTAAAGCCGAATGCAAAGAGGAGAAAAATCCAACATTCCTGCAATGCAGAGACAAATATTCCCATGAATAATCACAAAAACTAATCTGCATCTTTCTGACAGCTTATTTACTGGTTTATTGATTTAAGAAAACATTTCAGTCATGGTGAGCTGAATTAAAAACCTTTTATTCAACTGAATGAATTGTCTTAGAAGTATTAAAATGTCAGCGTTCCCAAATCGGTGGTTTATAGTTCTTAAAGCTGCATCTGGATTTCTGAGTAAGTTATTTCATGTTGAAGGGTATATATGTACTGTATATCATTTTCACACTTCTTCCTTTCAATTCCAATCAGCCTCAAAGCTCACAGTAGTTTTGTCCACCTTCATTATTTTTAAAATGTGTGAAAGGTAAAACATGATCAGTGAGTTTTACTCGTTAGTAGGGGTGCACTGATACCGATACTAGTACCAGATATCGGGGGCTCATACTGTTCCAATGTTTTCGTATGAACTCATACTTAAATTGCGGAAACTGTACAATAATTTCAAAAAAAGATATTATTCACTTGAAATTTTGTCTTGTGGTCCTGTTTATTCATATTTTGTCCTTTATCAAATTCACCATCATTTGTTGGAACAAGCAGAGAAGAAAATAAAACCTGTCTTCCAATTCGTTGCATTTTTTTTTGTGGTAGAAGTATCGACATTGGTACTCTCTATGAGCAAGTACTCAGATACATTTATCGGTTTGGTTTCGTTGCATCGCTACTTGTGGGAGTTCAACTGCATTACTGTAGGGCGGTTGTCAAAATTATTTTCAAGCTTTTCAGTTCTTCAGCAGTTGATCTTATGATAAGTCAAGAAAGAACCATTTAGAATATTGATAAAACTAATGATCTTTTTCTGAAGTATCTACTCTGGATGTATTGTATCAGTTTGAAATAAAATGGTATCGCTGCATCCCTTGTATCTACATTAGCTGGAGGCCGAAGAAAAGTTTGATTAGGGAACCTTCCAACTAGCTCACTGCTCTATTATTCATGTCTAAAAATGAAGCGAAAGAAAAACATTTAAAGTAATATAACACTTAAAGGTTGGATATGGAACATGAGAGTGACAGTGACATCTAGGTTGTAGTTACAACAATAAAAGCATCATTCCAGCCCTTGGTTTGCCCGGATTGCTGCCGACACCAACCTGAACTTTGTCTAGTGAGGAATGCATTTAAGAGGAGTTTAACTGATAGAGGAAAGTCGCCGCTTACACACGTGTGTTTGATGCCGAGGAAATGTTTTACATGGGTCCATCTAGTGTAGGCTTCAACTAAAACCAATCTAGTTTCTGTTCTTCTGCCGTCACTCCTCTCATGAGATGGATAACAATATCTCCGGGGCTCTGAAGCAGCTGCTTGACTTGCTGACTCCACCATATTTTTTATGGTTGTGCTGACCATGTTGTTGGATCATACAGACAGTACCTGTCAGTACGTTTAACAAGCACATCTAAATTGAGCTTTGCTGCTGAGTTTCACTAGGTCAAACATCGTTTTTTTTTAGGAAATTCATACTTCCTTTCTCCACCCCTCCAAACGCCCTGTGGATGTATTATCTTTTTTAAATGTAGTTTTTTATTAATTGTTCCATATTCAACCTTTTCCAGTGCTCTCTAGGAGCCACTGCTGGTCTGGAAGCCCTGAGCAGCTCTTTGGTTTGCATGTGCTTTGGTCAGGCTCTGTGCTCCTGCTAAGTTTAACTTAAAAACACCATCACCCATTCTGTAGCCGTTTCATATTCCTGTATGTCTATCAGCTGTAAATGATTGTGCTGGAGGTGTGTGTTTCTGCTCACGTTCAGGTGCATGTTATTGTGTTTCAGACGGCACTTCACTGGGCAGCCAAGCAGGGCCGTCAGGAAGCCGTGGACATGATGCTTCACTCTGGAGCCGATGTCAACGTCAGATCGGTGTGTGTGTGTGTGTGTGTGTGTGTGTGTGTGTGTAGATTTGAACACTGAGCAGCTACCGCTACCCTGCTCCTCAAAGCATATTTTAAGTATGAAAATATTAAACAGTTTAGCTTTCCTGAAGCGTTATCTCCAGAAACAAATAGAATGTAACGTTTTGTGATTTTATACGCAAAATTTGACCTCTGCATATAGTTTTGCTGAACATCAGAGTAGAAATGTAAGTTTAAATCAAGTGTTTCCGCTTATATATAGCATAACTATTTCTTCCTCCACCATCACTGACTGATATGTAAAGATGTGCTAATAATGCTTATACAACAGTTATTTGATTCGACAAGAGACATTCCATGAGTGCTGATATTATTGCTATTATTGCTGCTTTCCAAGCTTCAAAGCAGAAAAATCAAGCAACACAGAAGCTAAGCTAGCTGAACTTTTGCCTCCGTCCCCTTGGCGTCAACCAGTCAAAGCATCTCACTTTAGTGACGTCACCTGACGTGCACCATTAAAACATCCGGCAGAGAAAAAACCACCTATGCCCTTTGCCAGCTGCAGCCTTAAAAATGTATAGGCTTCAAACCAGTAACCAGAGACTAGTTGGTTTGTGAGCGTTGTTTTTAACGGTGACAAAGCGTGTGGTGGGAACGTTTCAGAGTGTTTGTGTCTAGGAAATGTTTTCGGTTGAGTGGCAACAGTCTTGGCTCCCTTCCAGTTAATAATATTGGTGTTGTTGGAGCTAAATAAATGATTAAATAAACAAACAATTCATATTCTATATCCACTTATTATTAAAAAAATAAATAAAATTAGCTTTTAGAACTGTTGTATACAAGCAGTATCATACTCGGGGTGGTACATTTGTGCTGAATATCAGCACTGGTGGGATTATCTGCGTCCTCGTGCCTATGACCAAATCACACCAGGGCTGATATTTGGCACAACAGCACGACCTTGAGTATGATATTGCTTAAACAGCTGATGTATTTCCCCAGTGTGGTAAATATGGGGTGGCTTAATTTATTCCTCACCAGAAATTGAGGCTTTAATTCATCTCAAACCCATATCTGTCTACAAAGGATAATTAATGGAAAATTGGAATTAATAAAAAAAATCATGTAACCAATATGTCACCCTGTTGTAACATTTGAGCCTTAGGTCTTAGTGAGGGAGAATTAACTGGATGGATGGATGGATGGATGGAAAATTGATGGATGAATAATGGATGGATGAATGGAAGAATGGAAAATGGATGATGGATGGATGAATAATGGATGGATGAATGGAAGGATAGAAAATGGATGATGGATGAATGGATGGATGAATAATGGATGAATGGATGGATGGAAAATGGACGGATGGATGAAAGATGGATGGATGGATGGGTGAATAATGGATGGATGAATGGCAGGATGGAAAATGGATGATGGAGGGATGGATGAATAATAGATGAATGGATGTATGGAAAAAGGATGGATGAATGGAAGGATGGATGGAAAATGGACGGATGAATGCAAGACAGATGGCTGGATGGATGGATAATGGATGGATGGATGGATGGATGGATAGGAGCTCCTGGATTCAGACCAAAAGGCTTCAGACTGACCCAGAAAGGTCCCTGCTGTTATTACTGAATACAGCCGTTAACCTGGAGAAAAGAATGAAGGACCTGGTTGGTCTGCTGTTCTCTCCCTGCACTTCCTCTTCTGCCACTGATAGAGATGAACCTGCAGGAGATAATGTTTACATCCCACCAGAGCAAAGCAAGGCAGACATGTCCCTTATTGGCTTCTTAACTATATCATTAACTTTCTGTCTCTAATCGTTAAGGAGGTAATGGCTCTGATAAATATAGCCTCTGTTAGAGCAGCTGGCAAATCAAAAATCAATAATCCACAATATAGCATGAAGAGGAGAAAAACCTCACCATTTGGAATCTCTGGAGGTTTTAGGCGGGATAGATTTTCCTGCAGTAGGTGAATCTATATCCTTCTGAAGATTCATGTGAATGTGAGGAAAACTGATTTGGTTTTAAATGAAGAGTTAAAGGCGCTGGATGTGAGGTTTCCTTCAAGTCTGGTTTACTTTTAATACTAAGGAAGAATGAACTTTAGATGTGCCATAGGTGATTTCCAACATAGCCAGGCACAAACCTTGAATTGTTTGCTATTAAGCTTGAACGTAAAATGTTACCCTCTTTTTTTCAAAGAGATCTAATAATGTCCTTTATTCTTTTATTTTCTTTGCCGATTCAACAGCATGTAAGTTTCTGAACTTTTGCCACTTCTTAAATGTTTTTTACAAAATCATTTTCAGAATAAATATATTTTTAGATGATCAGAGCCACATCATCACTTCCTGATTTCTTCTGGTCCTCTGTTTCTGACTCTGCTTCGCTGCTCTCGTCCATTCCTGCTTTATTTCTCAAGGGGGTAAGTAGTGCTCAAATGCATCTTTTATCACCTTAGTATTTTAAAATATATATTCAGCAGAAATGTGTATTTTTACTGTCAAGCAGATTCTAAATGGGATCTTGAGTGGGTGGTGTGGGGGCTATTGTTTATGTTGTTATTTTACACACACTAGATAAAAATGTGGGTATTTCATATGGAAATTAGTCAAATAAGAGTAACTTTAGCCACTAGATGGCACCAAAGTGCTCCCAAACTAATTCATAGTTTGCGTTGAATATGCATCAACCAGCACCAGTGGAAACACATGCATTGCATCACAACTGTAAGCTGTTTGAGGAGTATTTGATACATATTCAACAAGAGTTTACAAATACACACCAGTGTGAGAATAAAGATAGCAGTGAGTGGACTTCTAAAGAAAACTGGATCAATGGTTTGGTTAAAGTGGAAGTTCTGCTCTGCCCTCTTAAGCGTTTATGTATTTCAAGTATTTTCTAAGTATTTCATTATGTTATGCAGCGATGCATTTCCTCAGCCGTCCTGCTCCAGCTCTCTAATCAATAACCACCCCTCCTGTCCTCACCCAGTAGCCACCGCCCCAATTATTCCCATTTTTATTCTGCAGTCTGGCCGTCTGTGCTGGTTTTAATGGTCCTTTCACACAAAAAAAGACCAGATTTTGTTTCCTCGGATTGCCTGCTCAGGGAGGTGTGAAACCTCATCAATGATTGGTGGTTTTTTTTACTTATAGAGGATAAGCACATTGACTATCCAGAGAACTGAATGAAGGAGGTGACAACTCTTAAATGGGCAGTTTAAACATGATCATGGCATTCTCGAGAAGACTTTATCCAACTTCAAAATTTCATTTGGATATTACACCATACCAATTGTTAAAGTTTTCAGACATTTCTTTCCTGTTTAAAATGAGTTCCCTGGAAATTTCTGGTGTGAAAATTCCCCAAATCTATGTTTAAATATTATGGTTTCGGACATTCATCGGCAACATTAAACTGGGATATTAATTCTGACTTAAAAATTCGTTTTTACTAAATTTGAAATGAATTCTAATGAACTCTTTTGGTTCATGCTTTCCCTGAAAATGCAGAAATCATATTGTCTTAGTTTCATTCTCCTGAGCCAGTTATGGGAGACATAATGAGCTGTTAAGAAAAATAAAACTGCAGCCAGATAGACAGAAAGGAAGAAATAAGAGATTTAATGTTGCTGAATGAAGCAGAGATTAGTCCTGTTTGCGGTCAATGTTGATGCTTTTGTCGCTTCCTTCTTTTCGGATCGCAGTCTGGCCTTGATGTGGCTCCTCACCATGGACATCCTGCTGTTCTGGCCTTTAGAGTTGATATTAGGCTCAAAGAGCACCTGAAAACATGAAAGCAGCTCAGTGTTTGAGGAAAATGTCAGATATTTATGTCTTCATGCTGTCTGTCTCTCTTTGACATCCAGAGCCCTGAAAGAGGCGGTTAACATTCGCCTTCAAGCAGCTGTTCATCAAAAGGAAAACATAATTTAAAAAGCGAAAGCTAGCCTTTTTTCTCTGATCCAGAGTTGGTTTGTTTCTTGCTAGTGTATTTCTGTGAGGTGAAGCTACTGATGGGACAGCAGGAAGAGTCTGACGATGAGGAGTCTTTGTGTTTCCACATCAAACATCCTCAGGGCCAAGGATGTGGTGAGAGTTTACTGCGGAGCTGTGTAATCTACAGACTCATCTTCTAAATGAATGCAGACTTCAACCTCTGCTTTGAATCTTCCGTCACTAAAGTCGGGTTTAAATGGTTCACTGACAACGAGGAGAGCGTCAGCTTGTCTCTGACACTGACAGCAGCTCATAGTGATGAGCAGTTTGTCAAAAAGTACAAACGACTCACGTGTAACTCGATCGGCTCTGAGACGATGAGTTTCTGACAGCAGGGAAGGCATCCTATGGACACAGAGAGACATTTCTCCAGAGGATCCAATGAACAATCACAGAAGGTGCTCACATCTGAATGCATCTAAAACAACCTCTAGCTGTTATATTTAACTATGCACATTCACTGGCAACTTTATTTGGTGCAGCTGTTTAACACATAGAGCAAATAAACCGACTAGCAAATCAAATGGTGGCAACCCAATGCATTTTTGGAATCTAGACTTGATGACAGCACACTGCTGAAGTTCACATCAGCGGACTTCATGACAAAAACTAAGATGAAAACCAGTGCAAGATAATTTTTTGATGGTATTATTTCAATATGAACCTAAATCTGTGAATCTCTGAATTTTTCTAACACTTTGTCATTTTACCACATCTGTGCAATGGAGAATGAAGGTTGTTTTGAAAGCAGAAAGAAGTCTAACTCAGCATTGCCGTGGTTTAATTAACAAATTGGCAATTAAATGCTTGTACTGCGTTATTCACACATGGTTTTTGATTCAACAATTATCTCTTGCACCAATAAGTGTTTTGGAGTGTTTTCTTCTTATTTTTTTAATTTTTTGTGTTGCCAAATGGTAGTGGTAAATGGCCTGTATTTGTATGGCATTTTTTTTGTCCCCTACGAACACCAAAGCACTTCACATAAATTCACCCATTCACACACACATAGCATACTACATGCTAAACAAACACGAGACATGGCTGGGGTCTCTTCGGAAAGCACTATAAATTTTTTCCCAGAACTGTGATCACATGTCCGAGTGCTGTTGTTGCCAAGCAATATGAATTTTAAAGTGGCTTTAAATTAAGTGGTGACCTAACACAAGCTGTGGGTCTAAAACCTGAATAATTACCTTCACCGACACTAAATCTGACAGCAATATACCCAAAAACGAATATGTTGAACGTATTTTGTAACTACAGTTCAAAGGTGCCCAAAAGTGTGCCATATATGCCATCTCGTGGGTATTTGTTTCAGTCTTCACTACATAAAAACAATTAAAATAATTCCTTTCTCTTGTTATATAAACATACACGACTTCTTTCAATGTTGCATTTTGAAAACAAAGGGTGTTTGGACACGTTTCTAAAATGGTATTTTACTGCTGCGCGCTGTGCCTAATCATATCACGTGCCTGTATGGACGCTCCATTTTACTCTCACTAGTAACTATGGCACCAGCTACACATCCCCGTCACATCACATATCTGCTTTAACAGCATTTTGTTGAATGTTTGATGTGTCAGTCATCTGAATTGTGGACGGTGATTGGTTCAGGTCGCCTACCAAAAACTGGTAGTCTCTTTCCATCCATCAGTCATTGGTAGAAGGATTGCCCCATGAGAGGTAATAACCCAGATTAAGATTTTTCTTTTCTTATTTCTGGGTGCTTTTAGTGAGGTTTGTAGACCAAAATGACGTCATCGGAGGCTGAACTTGAGCTTTAAAGGACTGTAGATATGGAGTGGACATTTCAGATGTCCATTTTAGCGACAGCTAAATGTCTTTTTTAAATATTTTTAATGGTATTATTGTTGTCTTGGACTAATTACTTTTAGAGGACTCTGATCGGACCCTTATGGATGTAAAAGGACCATTTTTGTTTGAGATGGATCGGTTCCGTCACGTTTGTTGGACTGCAAAGGGGTAAGCTGCATATTTTAGCTCCAAATTAGCTTTCTAATTATATAAAATAGGAATAAGTTTATAAAAGTTACAAGCCAGTTTTTAGTTAACATTCCAATGGTCCGCGGGAGGCCAAAGTCTGCTAGATGGTGAAACCAATCGTTTGGTGCAAGTCAGAACAATCATTGAAGAGTTTGGGAAGGGCTGTAGACTTTGAAGTGATGTATTGTACTGTACTGTACCTGTGACCCTTAATACAGTTTCTGGCCCCAACTTAGGGAGATGTGTTCATTGCCTGAGGATTTTTACAACACTACAAGGCATAATTGTCTTAGTGTAATACATGAAATATGAAAACACCGAAATATTGCCTTATGCTGCATTCACACCGCCCCAAACGACAGTGTCAGTTGCGGCAAGATTACATGTACATACATCAGTTGTATGCGTTGGCTCCATCAACTTTTCAAGCGTTATTTGCGTTTCAAGTGGCAACGTAGCAAACGCAAGCAACACAGAAGTGCAGCTAGATGAATTTTTGACCGAATTAACGCAGTGCGGCAATTAATCAGAGCGTCTCACTTTAGTGACGTCGCCCGACGTCGATGATGTCTAGCCAATCATGATCCGCTGGTGTTTAAAACATCCGGCAGAGAAAGACCCGCCCACGTGCTTTGCAAGCTTCAACTTCAAAATGTGTAAACGTCAAGCTACATGTGTTGGGAGCGTTGAACGCACCATTAGTCTGATTAAATTCAGAATTTTATTTGTATTTATACGCCTTAACCCGGTTGAAGTTGCCTAGTCTTTTCCTACTCATATCTGGTTGAACTGGCCTACTCTTAATTGAGCTAGGACACCCATATAATGTGGTTAGGGAACCCAATTTTTCTGCATGTGAACGGCAGCTAAATTAAGCTTTTCTGGGCTTTGGTGTTCCAATTTACGGAAGTGACAAGACTGCAGAAGTGGGAACAACACCCGCTCGACAATAACACAGCAGCAAGAACACCTTTAATATCATTAAACTGTACAGTATTTACTCAATATACTATGTTGCAGTGTTGTTGTCATCAATTTCTTTGCTAATTGTACATATCCTACTTTTACTACCTCTGCTTCACGGCCGGCAGCATTTTGTTTTTACAATTTGTGACGCTACAGGCCAACAAGGAGAATCCCAACGCAAAAGGGCAGTGTCGCCACCTAGAGTCATGGAATCAAACGCACTTGATTCAATAATTTGAGTTTTTAACTGATATATAAACTCAGATAAAGGCTACCTTTCTGGTTAGAGAAATAGTTCACAGTTTTATACATGAAGTTGTATCTCATCCTTACCAGCAGCAGAGTGCACAAAAATTCACTCAACTCTGTGATCACCTCCTGGTCAGAGCTGTTGCCATTGGAAGCTTTGCAAGAAGGTATTCCGGGCTAGTTTCTGTGGCCATCAAACTGTGCCGTTTTTCTTCACAAAATATATGCGTTTGAAAGCACGATTAATTCGCATCACGAATAAAACCCCGGCCAAAGTTCATACCTCACTATTACTCTGCACAATTTCCTTTGCATTCCAATCAATCTGCGCTGCAGCCAGTGAACATCAGCTGTTTCATAGAACTGACACACTTGAATGATGACCATGAAAGACAGCTGAAGCGAGAGCAAATGAGCCAGAATGAGCCAGGATCACCGCCCATGTTCCATCGTGTTTATGTTCGTCTATCTACGAACTAATTTGATTCCTTGTATTTCCGCATTACATTGAAACTAACATATTTACACTGTGAACATGCTAACCGGGGTAAAGATAGCATGGAGTTGCTATTAATAATCAGCTAGTGATTTGTTCAGCAAATCGGCAAATGTCTTCACTTGAAATTATATGAAAACAGCATATAGGGATATACAGTAGGCACAGTCTGCTCAGAAAACTATTTGAAACAAAATTGAGTTTTTGTCTTGCAATACACAAAAAAAAACATTTTAACTTATGTTTACAAAGGTTTGTACTTCTGCACCTCACCTGCACTGCAGCTTGGATGACTCTCTTTCTCTCTCTGTCTCTCTGCTGAAGTTTTCGACATCTGTACACTCTGGTTCACAAAGGTAGCGCTGTGTGTTGTGCAAAAAATAGTTTCTCCTTAATCCGTTCCATCTGTCATTGCGCTAAAAGGAGTTTCATCATCAGATGTTTTGTGGTCAAATACGCAGGCCGCAAGTCGTTCATTCAACAATGTAACAGCTGAGCGGTTCACAACAGTTAACACTGGCCGCAGCACGGATTGATTGAAAAGAAAGAAAATAGTGAGGTGTGAATTTTGGCCACCGTTTTATTTGTGACGCAAATTAATCATGCTTTCAAACACATGTAATTGTCTGAAGCAAAACGGCACAGTTTGATGGCCCCAGAAACTAGCTTGGACTACTTTCTTTAAAAAAAAAGTTTTGAACGGCAAGCGGTCTGAGGTAATCACAGAGTTGGGAAGATGTGCACTATACTGCTGATGAGGATGGAATACAACTTCACGACTAAAATGTGAAATATCCTTTTAAGGTATGTGTATTTTGGAAAAAAAGAAAGAAGGTGGAGTCAGGATTAGATTCTGTCTGGTAGGAAGAGGGCAACTTTTTTTGTTAGGTATATTTGTGTGATATCAGTGTGTGAATAAAACTGTGAAATCACAATTTGAAATATTCATACTCAGATACAGTAGTGGTTCGAGTAATCACCCTTGAGGTACTGTTAAATTGACCACGGCAGCTGAAGTGAGAGAGTTTTCAATGTTTGTATCACTTTCTGGGGATTTTTTTCCATTCTATTGTTTTTTTTTAAAATTTATGTATTAATTATGTTAGTTCTTTGGTTTACCCTGTACAGTATGTGTCAATTCACAGCTTGTAATGTTTTTTCAAGGTAATTATTTAGCCACATTTTTTCATTGCTGTGTATTTTTGCATTTGTTATGTGACCTTTTTTTATTTTTTGGCTTGCATTTTTGCCTCATGCTGAATATTTATTTTTGCTTAAAGCATTCTTATTGTCTCCGTTTCATTTATTCTTGTTCTTTCTTTATTGTACATGTCTTTGAGATCATTTCTCGCAATTTTTTCCCTTCCTGTTTCACTTTTGTCATTGCACAGGAGGAATAGTACGACTTCTTTGCATTAACTTCCCAAGCCTGTTCGACCTGCATTACTGCAGGAAAAGTTTCACCAGCATATTTGTCCCTGAGTTGAAATTACTTGATAACATTTTTTTATTATTATTCTTATTCTATTATTAATTTTGCCTGAGGTGGCATTCTTCTCATTTCTGTACCATTTCAGGCCATTCCCTTTACATAAAATGAATTTGAAAAACCTTATTTGGTTTTGCGAATTTAGTCTAAGTATTTAGCTCTTATATTAATCAATTTAAAAGAAATACATTTTAAAACTATCTTCATATGATAGCTTCAAGTGTGGAAGTTTATGCAAAGAAAATCTAGTTTGGGAGAAAGAAAGTCATACAATTGATCACTCTGCCTTCACTCTGCAGTAGAGAAGGCGTGATCAGTTTTACCAGGGACAGTTTCTGCAACACAGCTGGAATCCTAAAATAGAAAAAGTTGTGATTCACTTTAAAAGGGCTTATTTTTTGTGTTGATTTTTAAAATTCTAGATGCAAATTGAACAAGTTGAGAGTTTCAAGTTTGTTCTATAGTGTGCGTCTCTATTTTGCTATTTTCAGGGTTACACCGCTCTTCATCTTGCCTCCATTCATGGACACAAGAATGTGGTTCAGACCCTCATCAGCCTATACAGTGAGTCACACTCCAGACACATTATGCTTTTTTCTGCAAAATTAACTCCGCTTTAATGTGAATAAGTCCCAATACACGTTAACACAAATATTTTACACTATTATTTTCACAACTCTGCATCTGCAGCACTGAGGCAGAGATTCAAAGAAATGTTTTTTTCTTTCTTTCCTGCTGTCAGTCTGTTTTTCAGGCAGGTTTTCTTTATTTGCACATTTCAAATTGATATTCAGACAGCGAGCATCAGTCAGCGAGGGATTCTGCATTTTTACGCCTCACAGACTCACCGGCCTGAAGAAAGCAGTGATGCAAAGCACTGCTGCCAACAAAGGACTGAGATTGACAGTTAAACCTCCTCCACCTCCACTCGACTAGGCCCCCCTAGCAAGAGGTGAGGTGGGGCTGCCTGCTGCTGCTGATGAGGCCTCCTCTGGTGTCCACATTTGGTCTTGATCCATATGGATTTTTGTGGACAGATTAGTCTAAAATTGAAATATCTGGACATCAGAACATAAAACATGTTCAGCCTAATTAAATTTAGCATTGCAGGAAGGACCTAATAACAACTGTGAAGGATGGAGGTAGAAGTGTCATGGTTTTGTATGCTTTCCTGCAGCAAAACCTGACCAGCTCATCATCATAGATGTATGAGGGTTGTGCTTGAGTAAATTTGCACAACAATTAGGACTAAACACCTGAAGAAATCTCACAGCTGAAAGTGAGGATTTCTTAAGTTTTTAGCTCTGTGGGTGTAATTTCTCTGAAATAAAGCACAAACTGCTGCAGTGCAGAGTTTAGTTTCCCTCAGCTGGAGTTTAAAGATCTTGTTTCGTGTAAAGTATGTTTAAGCGACACACGTCCTTCTCTCTGCTGCGAAGAGCAGCTCGGATTTCTCTGAATCCGCAGCCGAAGCCGCGTTTGATGCTGGTGGGCGGATGAGGGTGGGAGTTAAAGCGTCTGTAATGATGAGAGTCGGTAACCATTAGCTGCTCCGCTCAGCCTCCAGCCTCCTCAGGTGGGACCATCAACACCAGCCGCGTGTGTCCTGGTTTTACTTACCAAAACTCTCAAAGTTAAACACAACAGATCAGCCTACAGCCGAGGCGGAGGGAGGGGGGAAGAATGACAGAAACGCATCAACAATCAAAACTTCACAGTCAAGATAAAGAAGCTACTTTTCTATCTGAATACAGCATGTTTGCATTTAGTTTGAGACATTTTATTCACAATAATTATGATAAAAGCAGAAAAATGAACTCATTCTAACCTAGAATTTTGCAGAGAATGATCAACTTTTTCTGTTCTTCAAAGATAAATACATGATTTGAAATCAAATATAGCATAGACAGTCGTGGAGAGCATGATAATGCACCAAACCTCCACAGCAAGGCTACTGTGGTGTATTTTGAGAGGATGCTAACAAATGTACAGGGATGTGACTGCAGATACATTCACAGACTTCTCGTGAACAGAGAGAGAAAATAACAGCTGGAGTATCAAGGGTGTGGATTTGATGGTCCAGATGTTCAGGCTGAACATCACTGCAGTGTGGACGATTATGAAGCAAAGCCGGCTGCAGGTACAGCTCCAATCTAAGTTTAAAATTGTTCACATTGCAAATCATTTTAGAACTATATAGAACTAGATGTCATATTTTATGTGGTAAAAGCAGTCACCCCTCCTTTCTACCGGACGCGTCAGCAGCACGTTACAGCAGCAGCACGTCATACACTGTTAGCCACCGCTGTAATCAATATAATCCTTTCCACCGGAGGCGAAAGCAGCACGACTATGCCCCGTCACAGGAGCGTCATGTCGCAGCACTTTCCTAAACATACGCGGCAGTCCTATTGTCTACGCGCCACGCCTGTGAAACGTGTAAATGTTGACATTTTGGATAGGGGAAGACAGGAAATCGCACGGCTTGGCATCCGAAATTTTTCAAAATAAAACAAAGGCGCTTCTTTCCGGTAGCTTTACTTTACTACCTGTGCGGCCCCATGAGAAGTCAGTAAGTCGCGGGATGGTCTAAACTACCTCGGATCGCCACTAACATCATACTTTTGCACTTCGAGGGATTTTGTATATTCCCTGACATAACATAAACTTATTGGCGAATGTAAAACGGACATGACATAAAACACAGACCTTTTGGACCCATGTTGTAGTCTTTTTCCTGCTTGTTGTTGCGTTTGCTGACGAAACCACGCGTGATTTTGCTGATCTCGCATGATTTCGGGCTCTCTCGGTGACAGCTGCTTCCCTGCTGCTATGTGCTGTTGACGCCCCCCGTGGAAAGGGCAAAGCAGCAGAATACGCGAGTAAAACGTGCACGTCCTGTAACGTGCTGCTGACACGTCCAGTGGAAAGCCCGGGCAATCCTTTAAATCAAGCTTTTGAAAACAATCAAGCTAATACATTAACCAGAATGGGAGCCTTTATGCCAGTTTACATGTTTTACAATGAAGCAGATTGAATAAAAGCAGAAGGCGCACAGTGAGTGAAGAAAGATATGACGACTGCGCTGCAGCACAGTACATTTCATCAGTAGCCTACTGTATGTGTTAAGCCTAGTTTATGCTTCTCCGTTTCAACGCAGCGCCATTGTCCGTTGACGCAAGGCATCTCCATCACCTACACAAGGACAAATGGAGTAGAGGCCCATTCTCTAACTATGCATCTAACTGCTCGGTCAACGGAGAACAAATGCCTGTGATTGGTCAGTTCAGTAACAGCCAGAGATCGTTTCACCAGAACGGTTCGCTGAAATCAACATTTAATGCAGTGTGGGGCACTACATGCTTTATATTGAAAGGATAACTAGTAAAAAAAGCTTAATAAAAACTTACTTTCTGTCGCCCATTGCTCCAAGTATTCATAAACTGAAGGAAAAAATCTCTGAAACAATGCTGCAACGTTAGGCAGACCCCCCATGAAAAGTTAGCACCCCCTGCTGTCCTGGTCAGTAATTGCTTTGCAACACAGAAAAATCAAAAGATAACAGAAAGAAAGAAACGGAGTACTATAAACAAAAAACATCTGTAATTAATGTGTGGGTCTGGGTGCAAAGTTGCTGTTGGAGAAGCACAAACTAGGCTTTACAATTGTTAAGTTATTAAGTTATGACTAAGGCAGTTATTCTGCTTTCTCGCACTGCATGTGAACGCACTGAGTGACAAACTGCAGCATCTGGTTGCACGCAGGTCTTTCCTCCTATCAGCTGATAAACTCTATAACTGTCACTGCAACCAACAAACTGAAAAGTTTACATCCCTGCTGTCATTTCCACAAATTGTGATGTTTGTTTCAGGTCTTGTAAATAGTCTCCTTTTATGCACAAATACACATTTTGTAAATGTTTTAATGATTCTACTCAGTTGCTTATTCTTTGAAACCTAAGCTATTTTTATTGATTGCATATCTATCTATCTATCTATCTATCTATCTATCTATCTATCTATCTATCTATCTATCTATCTATCTATCTATCTATCTATCTATCTATCTATCTATCTATCTTCAGGTTTTGACTCCCCTGTCTGTCACTTTGCTGCTGGTACACCTGAATTTCTTGTTGTGAACTCGTTGATTCTCTGCATCTCTGCATTAATTAAAAAACAAACAAAAATTTGTATCTTTTTTCATCCAGTCAGTGATCTGTACCCAGAGGGTCACATTACATTCCTCTCCATGTACAAGTAAAAAAAAATCCCAAAATAAGTTTGCTCCAGACTCTATAAACAATATTTCAGGATTCTTCTGCATGGTGTGACCCAGTTTGTTGTAACAATAACCCAGTCAGCTGATTACATTGAATTGGTTCTCATTGCTGCACAGGTTGAATGTGTTAAAACGACTCTGTTCACGTCCCTCACATTATTCACAAACATGCACTGTTAGATTCTTTCCAGCTTACAGTTTCCTGGAAGCAGTGCGTGTTAGACAAACGGACTCTCGGGTCTGGTCTGTTTGCTGAGTTTCTGGCTCTGCAGCAGTTAACCTAGATGTTGCTGCTGCGTTATTCATCCTGGGAACCTGCGGTCTCGCCTCAGTCAGAGGAAAGTGTTGACCTTTTCTCCTCCTCAGCTTCCTGTTTTATGTCTGATAATTATTCGCCACCTCTATGTGGTCTTTGAGCTTTTTTCCTAGTCGGTTTGTGGAGGTAAAAGAGCTTTAAAGTGGTTCCTCAAGCAGAGGTCTGACCGTTTGTTAATGAAGGTCAGCTGCCGGCTTCATTATTTGATTTGTTTCAGGTTTAATGACCCCACAGGTCTGTACTCTAATGCCATCATGCTATGACATGTGGTTCTGAAGATAACCTTTAGCACCAAAACATCACATCTTTATCTGAGCAGTAGATCAAGTGATCCTGCAGATTCCAACTCCTCTGGAAAAAGCAGGGAAATCTACACGTGATTTTGTGCTGAACTCCTTATTTAGCCTTCAGTTCTTTCTAGGTTCCTTTATGGTAACCAGACTTCTGTGTGATATTTACATGAACTTATAATAGCACAGAATAGCTCTAAGGCGGTTTAGACTTACTTTTCAGACAATGCAGAAGAAAAAAAACGTCTCTACTTGAGATTTTCTTTCTCTTCATCAGACGCTAAAACCAACATCAGAGATTACCATGGAAAGACAGCTGTTCAGTACTGGAGCGGCTGCACTGACATCTTTAACAAAGCGGATCCTCATACAAGTGAGTGCATGAAGCAAATTATTCAAAATAATTGATAAGAAAAAAAAAGGTTCTCAGTATTTTTACTGGATGGATGGAGTAAAGCTCCATCACACATCTTAGTTCTGATTGTTCTATATGTTCAAAACAGAGCACTTCGCTCTCAGACTCAGTGGCGGCTGGTGATTAATTAATCACAGGGTACTTTTTAATTAATCATGACTAACATTCCTAAAATGAAAAAAACAAAAAAACTAAAATTTTCGTTGTAAATTAAGAAAGCAATTTACCTTTTAGCCAGTTGCTGAAGCAAACTAACTGGCTAACATTTTCTGTATGTGTTAACTGACTTTATGCGTGGTCTCATTTGAAAAATAATGACAAATGCAACTAAGGTGGGAATATCCAAAATATGTGAATAAACTTAGCATTCGGATATCAGCAGCTATGTAAAACATCACATAAATCAAATGAAATGTAAACTTAGTAATGAAATGTCACAATTTACCCTTTTTTCAATTAGTAAACATGGCAGATAAAACTATCCGATTCATCATTAGGAATGAAACATCTCTTTTACTGAATAATGCACATTTTCACGCTGCTGGAACTCCCTATATATATGCTGAAGCTATAAAGTGATCAAATGTAAAAATCAACATAAATATGATGCTTTTTATACTCGTTTGTACTTGTTTTACCACTGATTCAGCTCGATATTTGGCTGATGATCAGGTCCAAGCTCTTTTACATCAAGTTTCCCCTGGTATGTTTTTCTCTATCAAACGTTATTGTTTTGAGTGATATAACTGAATTATTATTTTCCTCTCTCTGCTCTCTTTTCGTTCGTCTCCAACTCCTGTGTCTATCAATTGCACTCTATGACAGACGTCTGTGACCTTTGGCTTGATCTCAGCCCCACGGTGGGAGGGAGGCGATGTGTAAACCCCGCCCCCTCGGCTCCCCTGCGCTCCAAATCATCCTATCTCTTGTATTAAAGGGGAGCTACTGCGCATGTAGAACTTTTAACAAGAGTCTTTGGGCAAACATTTTTGTGCCCCAAAGCGGAAATACGTCCTCAATCAGACAACGACGATGAGTGTAACAACTCAACTCACCATAAACTATAAAATATTTATCATATAATCTGAAAGAAACATACATATTTCAAAATATTTTTATGGTACTACAGAAAAAAAAATTCAAGATAATATGGCAAGTGGTGAGGCACCGCCCTTGCGCCCTCTACTGGCCAGCCGCCACTGCTTAGACTGCAGGTTTACTAGGTTCCTAGGATTTCTAAAAGTAGAATGGGAGGCAGATCTTTTAGGCTTTGTTTACACATAGCCGTTTTTTTTTTAAAACAAAAAGATTTTCCTCCGCTCCTTAAAAAAAAAAAATCTCCATCCACACTTAACCGAATAAATACGTTTTTCAGTAAATTCATAGACGTGGCAAACCTGTAGGCAGTATTTCTCCCAAATCCTATCTGCTCAGTGTAACTTTCTGTCCTTTATCTTCAGCATGCAGCATTGATACAGCTTTTAAAAGCAAACAAACGAAACGCACTTTGACCATTGATGATGCAAACACAGCATAAACAGTGTTTCTGAGTGGAAACACAGGTCGCACATTTGATGTTGGAGCATTTCTTTTCTTTGGCTAGTGACGTTATGGCACCTAAAACTCAGTTTTCATCCGTCCACACGCAGATACTGAAAACAGAGAAAACGCAAATCTCCACTTTGGCCAGAGTTTTTACAAAAGTTTGTTTTCCGTGCTGAAAATCTCTGTTTACATGTGGATGACAGGCCAAACCGTAGAAAAATATCTTTGTTTTGTGAAATACCCGGCTGCGTGTGGACAGGGCATCAGTTATCAGGCTCCTCTCTTGTGGAACCAGCTCCCAGTTTTAGTCCATGAGGCAGATACTCTGTCTATTTTTAAGACTAGGCTTAAAACCTTCCTTTTTGATAAAGCTTATTTAGAATGGCTTAGGTGATCCTGAGTTATCTCTGTTGCTATGCTCCTATAGGCTTAGACTGTTGGAGGATAGACTGACCACTTTTCTTCACTCTGTTACTTTTCTTTTCTACTACTCTCCAGTTGTATTTTTGGCTGTTATTTAGACTTAACTTTGTTTTTCCTTAGTGTTTCTCTCTCCATAGAAACTCCACCTTAGGCTCACCTGTGATGCTCTATTGGATGGGGAGCATCGATTCAGATGATGCTCCCAGTAACTGAACATCCCCACTCTCCTAATTTCAACTTTTTACTTAATTTAACATAAAAAGTACTCCTGTTCTTCGTGCCTCTGCTCTGTCTTCTCAAACCCCCAGACAATCGTGGCAGATGGCCTCTTGTACTGAGCCAGGTTCTGGTTGTACTGGTGGTTTCTTCCTGTTAAAAGGGAGTATTTCCTCTCCACTGTTGCTACATTTTGCTCAGTATGCTGTGAAGTCAACAACACAATGTAGGCGACTGTCTGCTGCCACTAAATGTTGATGCAAGTCAACTTGATGCAATCTGATGGGATTCCTTAAATAGAAAACTTATTGGAATGTACTGTATATATGACTGATTTGAAAATGATGGAAATTACTTTTCTAGTAAAGTGCCTTGAGATGACAGTTGTTATGGACTGGCGTTATAAAAATGAAACTCAATTGAATTGAATGGATGGTCGATGATTTTGGTGTGGTTTTGGTCCTACCTTTTCTGTCGTCCATGTTTGCAGGGAGGACGCTTTGCCCTGGTCGCCGGTCGCAGCGCTTTGCTTTTCCATCACTCCGTCTATCTCGCTCTCGCAGTCAAGGACAGCTCCACCTGGAGTTTGGGGCGGTGCCTCAGTCGGCTTCCTATGAAGCGTTGGACCTCCATATTTGACCTCCCACTGGAATTTCTGGAAATGACCTGAGAAATCTGTCCAGCTTTGCACCTTTTACAGGTTTTCTTTACATTCAGTGAAGAATTCCCAGCTGGAAGAATTTGGAATCTAACTTCAATGATTTATTTTTCTTATATTTCAAGATGAAAATTTCAGAATTTCAGTTCCACAGTTGTTGTAGACGCCAACAAGAATATAAGAAAAGATATATTACGCAAAGTTTCAAATGACCAAATATTTAGGTTCTAAAAACATCAAACATCTGCAAAAAAAGTTAAAAAAATTAATTTGATTTTTGTGGAAAATTATACATACGTAATTTCCAGTCTTTAACAAGAAAGGTAGATTTAAATAAAGTAGCTACTTTTATTGATTTTTTTTTAAGGATTTAATTAAAATTTTTCATGAAATTTTTTTGCTAATTTCTGGTTCACAGATCTTACTTGCTAAGCCTTTTTGACAGGGAGTCTGAGATGGGAAGAAGTCAAGAGGACGACCTAAATGAAAACTTTGTTATCCTGCAGAAATGTAAATTGTTCAAATAAGGTGAAAACTTGCCATTATCCCCTGCTGACGATTTGGCTTGGCAACAAAAACTGAAGTCTTGGAGCTTGTATATAAAGTTCTGCTTATGTGCTTTGTTTTATGTCAACCTTGCTTTAATCATTTTCTTTCACAATCTAATCAAAAGAATGTAAAATTAACAATGTAGTGCAAGTGCAAGACTGTCAGAATTAGGGAAGGAGCTGCCACTAATGGGCATTGCTGGAGAGTTGGTTCCAGCTGTGCTACTCTGCAGTGAGGTAAGCTCGCAGACATTTATAATATTTAGAAAGAGGACGATGAACAAGATTTTAGAACACACTAACCCAACCTGGGACATTCTTTACTTTTCATTTCTGTTTAACATTTTCGATCCATACCTGATTTCGTCCTGTTTTCTTTCAAAGCAGCAGCAATTTACTTGTTATTTCTGCAGCATTGCAATGGTGCATATCCTATCTCTAACATCTGTACAGCAATAATAAAACTATCATAGGGTTATAATGAGGCCATAAGGTTGCAGTAGACTTTTTTTTGTTGTCGGTCAATCTATTTCTACCAGAAATGTTTAGAATGATAATCATGACGTTAAACGGTGTTTAATTATCCTTCATTTTAATTGTTATTTAGTTCGAAACAAGCTGAACAGAGAATCCACGCACGGTCTCACAACTTCCTGCTCCTACGCAGGAACCTGAACTGCACTCTTGCTTGTGTCACAGCACAGTTTGCTGTCATGAAGTTTTGGATTTTTGTCGAGAACAGCTGACTTCTTCAGCCAAATTTTTGAAATCACAGAACATTTCATAAAATTTAAGTGACCAGAGGTTTGCAAGAATAACAAGGCGTTTCCTGACCCTGCAAGCCCTAGTGGGAGGAAATCCCATAGCGCGCGCTCCTGCTGCACCGGTGGCTCCAGATTAATTGAAGACGGCTAATAAGACTAGAACCTCAGACCAGAAGTCAAGTCTGTGCCAAGTCTCAAAGTCGAGTGGGAGGTCTTGATTTCTCCGCTGCAGATGATGGCCCTGTGACTCATTCTTGGACAATTTACTGTCCATCCACTTACACTTAGATTTAAATATGTCAGCAGTCATTCTGTGGTTTTTAAAATATTTGATTCAGAACCAACTTTTTATTGTCTGCCCAAGCATGTTTAATTTTGTCCTTCTGTGTTCACCGCTTAACTTAATGTCTATTTAAACTGGATTTTCTGTATGCCGAAGAGTCTTCATTTGAAGAATTCTTTATGATAACCCAGAGATCATTCACCTTATTTTGCTCGTGTTTGCTTTTCTGGCTCTCTAATTCCCTTTTTTATTATTCTAGACAAACAGTGCAAGAAAATTCAATTTAAATAATTAAATTCAAGGAACTCCCATGGCGCTGCTTTGGATTCAGATAAATTGATAGACAAAAACTTTATTCATCCATCTGGATGGAAAATTGTCTTCCAATACCGCTCCACAGTCATAAGTAACCGTAACAACGACAAATGATTTAACAAGCATTCAATAAAAGCAAAATGAAAAAGAAATATTACATGCATTAAAAAGAATAAACATTTTTGAAACATTTTTTGAGAAGAATCAACTGTGCAGTGCAGAGAAAATCTAACCGCCCCCCCCCCCCCCCGGCGTTCCTGCATGAACGTTAGCTGTGTCATGTCTTCTGTTGGTTAAAGGCCAAATAAACTTGCAGCTCTTCTTTGTTTTCTGCAGACTCTATAAACGCCGCTCGGCGGGCCATGTGATTGCATAGCAGGCCAACCCTGCTGATAAATGTCCCCATCCAATTACAAGTTGTAATAATTCTGCACTCGGGCTGGTAATGAGGTCTAATGCCGGGCCCCTGTGATAATTCCCGGCCGGATGCCAGCCTGATCAGATGTTGAGCTTTGTAATTAGACTGGCAGAAAATCATTATTTGGTGTTCAAATCGAAAATGAGGTTGGTGAAAGTCAATTTGGCTCGGCTCTGTGAAGCGCAGACAAGCATTTAATGATTTAATTACGGCTTTAAGCTGCTTGGACGAGAGTCGAGCTGAGCCGGCTGGCTGCATCCGGGCAGGTGGGGCTGAACCGACGGATTTCTTTAGGTTCAGGGATGTCAGCGAGGTCGGACTGTGGACCCATCTGCCGCTCGCAATATCAACATCTGTTTCCCAGCTGTTAAAAAAAAGGCCTTGTTGTTCGTCTTTATAAGAAGTTAAAGTCTTAAAAGTGACAAATCTGAATTCAGCAGGTGGTCAGAAAAGACAGTGAAATACTCCAGTGAATTAAGGTCTATTTCATCCATTGTACAGAAAAGATTTGGATCCCACATCATGTGAAATGTGACCCATGACGGGAAACTGGGTGGTTTCAGGTATGAGGAAACTTTCTGCCCTTAAATTGTAAGCCATAAACAGATGTTATTTGTGAGGATAGCAGTGACTTTCCACTCTGGGCTGAATGCTACTCTGCATCAGCTACGGCTGTCCTAGACGTTCTGTTTCGTCGTGAAATAAATCTTGACCAAAAAAAAGTGCGGTGGGTTGTTCTACCTGACAGATTGAGAACTTGAGCAACCAAGACCAACCCTCGGCAGTCTTCAGGCAGTGTCAGAAATTCAGTCTTTTCACAAGGGACTCCAATCCGTATTCAGGTACCATATTTGGTCAAAATCCACTTATTTTGTACCATGTGAACGGAGCCTGGACCGTGCCAGGATACGGCCTGAGAGACCTGCCTTGGAGGTAGTATCGGAGTCCAGGTACGAGTGGATATGGATCATGTGAACACAAGCTGTACTCTGGCTGTATCTAAGACAATATACACGCTCCACACGGAAGTGGCGACACCACCGACCGAAGTTACCGAATCGTCACGCGACCATAAAGAGACCAAAACAACGCGATTCAAGGATCTCACAGCAACACACCATGTTACAGCGGCGGGTTTACTGCAACACTCACCCTGTAGATAACTTCAGGTGACCATCGGATCAATTTATTGTCATTCTAGGATGTTGCTCGTTTTATGACGTCGGTACTTCTCACTCCCTTGTTTTTTTTGGATAGCTACAGAATTATTTGTATACTGCCACCTGCTGTTTGGGTGTGGTTCTTCATGTAAAACACTGGACTCCAGCATGGGCAAAGACACGCACCACGGGAACAGAGAAAAATTGCACTTTTCCGTTTTCCGGCACGGCCACACATGGAAAAATGCCCTAAGACCCTGGTCTGCCATTGACCAATGAAAATGGGCTCTGAGCTACAGTGTGTGAGCCCGGTGGAGCTAACACAGCGGGGCACAAAGCATTCCTTTGAGGCGGCCAAAAATCACACAGTGTGAACAAACTGGAGCTCCACTGATCTCTAAAGGTGCGAGGATTTCCCCATTTGTGAATTCTGTACTTCTCAGACAATGAACAGCTACTTTCTTAATATCCTTTGGACCCTGAGTCCTATACAAAGATGCGCTAATTTATAGTTAGGGGGGTGGGGGGGACATGTAGGGAAAGATTATGCATCGAAAAAGAAACCAGGCCATGCTCACAACCCCATCATGAAAGACCCACGGATAAATGCATATGCTGCAGCTTTACATTTAAAGGCGACCGCTCTGGCTGTCGAAGGAAAAAATGAAGTGATACTTTATTTAAATTCAAGATGAAGATCACAAAGTTCTTCAAAACAGATAAGCTCAAAATAGTGCAAAATCACATAAAAGCAGACTTAAAAAGACCCTTTCTTGCACAAATTATGAAAGAAATTGCCCAGATTTTTAAAATATTGATTTTCTTACTCTAAATGACCCAAAAAGTAAAAAAAAACATTTCATATAGAAGTTATTTTATTGTCCATGTATGTGGACAGTGTGCAACAAAGGGGTAAAAAAACAATAAAGATTAAACACAGAAAATATGGACCATTCAATGCAAAAAAAAACAAAACAGATTTGTCAAGTACCTCATAAAAGTAATGATTTTAAAGGCAGAGGTAGCTATTCTGATGTTCTGCAACACTACAGTGCTAAAATGCTCTCTTGAAACTTGAAAATTATTATCAAACGTATCAGGCTGGTGAGATATGTAACAGCATTTGATAATTTTTGTGGTGATTTCAAAATAAATTGTCAAGCTAGAAAAAAGTTTCTTTTACAATCATGTCTGTTCATGTTTGGTATGTAATTAATTAATTATTTTTTACCAAGTTATTTAGAATATAATGCTTACCAACATCTCAAAAGATTTCTAAAATGTTAAAAGTTTCCGAAACTAATTGATCAGTCATGCCTGTAATGTTATGAAGAACATTGTCTTTTGATATTGTACGAAAGCATGAATAAAATTTCAAGAGGTAATGTAAAATAGTGTTACATTTTTCAAGCTGATTGATTTTGTTGAAATAACACCCCTATCTTGAGTGAAAGCCTCCAAAGCAGTCGGGACAGAGTGTGAAAGCTAATCTGGTTCTCCTTCGGCACCTCTCAAAGTGGAAAATTTTGCCGTTTTTCTTGGGTCCACTTTTTGGTCAGTGCCGTCAAATCCTATACCACACCTCGTGGACCGTATTCACCTCATGGTAAATGGTCTGCACTTTTATAGGGCTTTATCGAGTCCAGGGGACGCCAAAGCGCTTCACACTACATTCAGCAATACACCCATTCACACACTGGTGATGGCAAGCTACATTGTCGCCATTTCAAGTTTGGCCTCCCCATGAGCCTGTCCATCATGGACCCAGCTCCAACCATACTTTGAACCCCCATGCCTTTGGTTGTCTTCTTGTGTATTGTTTGCTGGAATGTACAAGAGGCACACAATCCATCCATTATCTACAGATATAGCATTATATACTAGATTTCAGCAGGGGCATTGGCCCCTATGCTGAAATCTGATTGGCCCCCTGAGGTGCCCCCGTCCTGTCACTCATCTGTCTGAGCTGCATTTTCCTGTCCGAGCCCGGCCCACCTCCGACAGAGCAGTAACGCAAACCGACCCGAACCCAAAAGGCATTAAGATGTTTATTTCAGAGTCCGACCCGGGCCCGACACACGTGCGTGCGGTTTAATAAATCGAGCATTCTTACACCTGAAAATATATTACACCTGAAAATACTTTTTACACCTCACCCCGGCTGGGCTCCTCTGGTCCAGAAGTGGATTTTTTCCCCCACAGAAAAATATGCAGAGCTGTGTCTGAGAGGGCGGACAAGGTGCTGCTGATGCTGCTGACTCATGGAGCATCTTTCGTTGTCCTGACTCGTTTAACGCATTTTTACGCACACAGGAAGATAGATTTGGGGTAATATTTTAGATTTGTTTTAATCACAAAAACTGCACTTGCGTTCTTTTAAACAGATTTTGATCAATGTTTTACTAAAGCCTATATTTATCATTTTTGTTCTATTTCATTATTTATGTATTTATTTTTTTATCTTCCTATTTATATTAGTTCCTGTTTATTTTCTATGTTACATTCTTTAAATCTCCTTCTCCTGTGGACGATCCCTCGTGGGCGGGGGGCGGCTAAGGCTGCTCTCGTAGAGCCTGAATGGAAGTGGACAATTTCGACCTCCCTCCTCTGATTTCACCGAGCCCAACCCAAACCCAAGCTTCCTTTCTAAATATCTGACCGAACCCGGCCCGATCCGTTGGGTACCATCGGGTGCCATTTCAAGTCTAAACACTAGTGGTGCTAATTAGCCGAATAGTAATTTACAGTTATTTACAGTATGAATCAGAAATACTTTATTGAAATGTCTGATTTATCTTGTTTTGTAGATATATCTATTGAATGTTTACCAATTATATGGAACACATAAACTGTAACGAACAAAACATTTGGCCCATAAATACATTTAGGAGTCATTGTCAAGAGTTAAATGCGTGAATGCAAACAAATCTACTGGTATCTGGTATCGGAGCCAATACTGTTCTTATATACTGCATAAGTATCTGTTAAAGTTAATCGATACCATAAACCGATACTTAAAATGTGGAAACTTTCCAATAATTTCACAGAACATTTTTATTTTTCACTTGAAGTTGTAGTTTTGTGGTCATTTTTATGAATAATTCTAATTTTTTATCTAATTCATCATCACTTGTTGTAAGAAGAAGAGAAGAAAATAAAACTTTTTTTCTAATATATTGCATTTTTTTGTGTAGTAGAAGTATGGGTATTGATACTCTGTATCGGCAAGTACTCAAATCCAAGTATAGGTACTGTATCGGTTTTTAAAAAGTGGTATCGTTGCATGTCTAGTCTTTATCACACAACAGTAATGTCAGATTATCAGGACAGACATAGTTGAGGAAAACCTTTTGCCATTTTATCTTGGAGGTAATTTTCTTTTTAAGTAATTCAGTTAAGATGGAGTCATTTTCTTTAACATAAAATTAGCATTTACTTGAGCTTTCTTTTATATTTACCCATAACAGTTGGGTCAGTTGCTCAACCAAAAGTAAAGGATTGTTTTTTAATTAATAGACAGAAGTTAGTGAACTGTAGCAAATTATAAGTGGGACAATTAGGTCACAAATGATTTTCAGGTTGGATTTAGTTTTTTCTTTCAATGCTGTGACTTTTAAAATATATGAGTTTGTCATTGAGCTCATAATCTGAACAGGAATAAGTGCAGAACTAATTTTGTTTCAAGGCAGCTTCATGCTTTAATCAGAGTATAATCACTGAAATGAGAAGAATGATCATCTCATTTTTCTGCTCACGAATCAGTTTATTGCACATTGATAGGCTTTATGAGATGTAGCGATGAAATTCAGCTTGAGTTTAACCTATCAAGCTCTCTGGCGATCACAAGCAAATAAAGAGCAAGATGGCACAAACGACAGGTGTATGTGATTTTGTTTTTGTGTTTTGATAATGTCCTTATTTTATTAATCTTCTTAAGTATTGCCATATGTAGTGCACTTCTTTGTGTTCATTATTGTCCCAAGGGTTGTTGCCGTATTTGTTTATTTGTTTTTAGTTTCCCATTTTATGGATATACGCTGAACTCAATATAAGCTCCTCTTGAACGGCTCCAAGTAGCTCTAAACTTGTCTGGGTGAGTAAATGAACAAAATATTAGCAAAAAATAAATTCCAGGTTGAAAAAAAACCTCAACGTTTCCTTTAAGTTTTGTTTGCGTTTCTGTTCTAGAAAACACATTTTTCTCCTTAGACCTTTCCTTAGTTTATTCCTCTATTTACTTCTTGGATATTATTATTTTGTGCATCTAATTTTAGCACCTTAAGATTAGTGTTAATTACAGTTTAGTTTCAGGTTCAGTTCTGTGCTCTAAATTCTTTTATCATTTCAGTTTACATCCCTTTGCATCTGAGAATTGTCACAAAAACTCAACCCCCCACCCCCACCAAAAAAAAGTCCTTATTGTTCAGGAAGATGTTCGTTGTTGTACTGGTTACACTTTAACTTGTTTTTTATTCATGAAAGTCATCAATAGGCAGCCGTTTTCTATTGAACATCTAAATGTATTTGATAGTTTGACAAAATGAAGATTTCATTCCTTAACCATAATCATGTTTTTCTGACTGAATTCCTTATATTTGAGGTTCCAGGCAGAATACCTTCGCGCATTAAATTTTTAAAGCATCCTCTGACTGCTGCAGGCCTGAAACAGGAATGACCGTATTCTGCCTGGGTACATAAACCTCCAATCTATCCAAACTTCTGAGGCCTTCCAAAGCTGGTTATGGACTAACCTGCTGAGGAAAACCGCTGTTGTTGCGTCTGCTTTTTTATTTATGTGGATAGTGAGCAGCAGAGCACAACCTGGGAAGGATAGGCGAAGGCTATGAATTATTCACCCTGACAATAAACAGTCCAAGGACAGACATGAATGGGAAGGAAGAACTGAAAATAGCTTATGTTTTCCAAAGAAAAACAAAGGAAAACCACCTCAGAGCTGGTCAAATTAGCTGGTAAACAGAGGTTTATTGACCGCAGGAGAAGTCCAGTGGAACAACAGACACTGATGAAATGTTTGATAGGCAAGGCAAGGCAATTCAATTTATATAGCACACTTTCAACACAAGGCAATTCAAGATGCTTTACATGATTCAGTGGTAATGAAACCAAGTACATGATAAAAATATGAAAATGAATACAGATCATTTCTAAAAGAAATGCATTTAGTACCTGAAGCATAAAACATGTAAAAAACAAATTTATGCAAAAGAATATAGAACAGATAAAACACAATCTGTTTAAAAAATAAGAATAAAAATCAAACCATGAGCTACAGGGAGCAAGTGTGAGGACTTTAGAACTGGGGTGATGTGTTCTACTTTCCCGGTTCTAGTGAGAACACAGCAAGCAGCGTTCTAGATCAGCTGCAACTTTCTGATTGATTTTTTAGGTAGACCTATGAGGACGCTGTTTCAGTAATCGATCCGACTAAAGATAAACGCATGGATCAGTTTTTCACGGTCCTTCTGTGACATCAGTCCTTTAATCCTAGAAATGTTCCTCAGGTGATAGAAAGCTGACCTTCTTATTGCCTTTATGTGACCCTGGAGGTTCAGGTCTGAGTCCATTATTACACCTAGATTACGAGCCTGATGAGTAGTTTTTAGTTGTATTAGCTCAAGCTGGGTGCTGACTTTGGATCGTTCCTCCTTAGGGCCAAAAATAATTACTTCTGTTTTGTTTCTGTTTAGCTGGAGAAAGTTACGGGACATCTAGTCATTGATTTGTTCAATGCATTCATTTAAGGTCTGGATAGAATCAAAGTCACCTGGTGACAATGTAATGTATAGCTGTGTGTCATCTGCATTGTTATGGTAACTAATCATATTGGCTGCTATAATCTTGGTTAGTGTGGGCAATAAATATTGAACAGGAGGGGTCCCAGGATGGAGCCCTGGGGGACCCCCACACGTGATTTCTGTTTTTTCTGATGAAAAATTTCTGATGGACACAAAGAACTTCCTGTTCTTGAGGTAAGACTCAAACCACTGAAGTGCTGTACTAGTGAGTCCAACCCAGCTCTCCAGTCGTTCCAGTAATATTTTATGATCAATAGTGTGAAACGCTGCACTGAGGTCCAACAGAACCAGAACTGTATTTATACGGATGTCATTGAAAACTTTGATGAGGGCAGTCTCAGTGCTGTGATGGGCTAGGAAACCAGACTGAAAATGATCTAAGGAGTCGTTTATTTTCAGGAACGCATATAGCTGTTGAGATACAGCTTTTTCAATAATCTTAGTGATGAATGGGAGATTAGAGATTGGCCTGTAATTCTGCATCAAGGTATTATCTAGGTTGTTTTTCTTTAATAGGGGTTGGATAACTGCTGTTTTGAGGGCCTGGGGGAAGACACCTGATGGGTTAACTATTTGCATCAGAAATGACTTAAGGACAGGGAGAACTTTCTTTAAAAAAGCTGCGGGTAAGATATCGAGGCAGCAGGAGGAGTTTAGCTTTTTAATAACTTCATCAAGATGTGATTGATTTAGTTTTTTGAAATCAGACATTCTACAATCTACATTTTTAAATTGGGGGTGAAAATAGTGGTGGATTGGCTGCTGCTTTACCAATTGATCTTGTAATTTCCAGAATCTTTTCAATGAAGTGAATGTAGAAGTTATTTCACCCTTACTGGTTTCCAGTGTGAGAACAAAGCTGAAGATGTTTGGGGAGGATGATTTTATCCTGCATGTTCCAGCTCTGAAAACTGATTTATGTCCAGGAATAAAAACAACAAAAAAGTTTCCGAGGCTCATATAGCTGAAGCTGCTGTTAGCTTCTCCTAGCAAATGTTTAAAAGGTTTTCACCAAATGTGGAAAAAATATTTCATCCATCCATCCATCAATCATCTTCCGCTTATCCGGGGTCGAGTCGCGGGGGCAGTAGCCTAAGCAAAGAGGCCCAAACTTCCCTCTCCCCGGCTACTTGGGCCAGCTCCTCGGGAGGAATCCCGAGGCGTTCCCAGGCTAGCTGGGAGACATAATCTCTCCAGCGAGTCCTGGGTCTTCCCCTGGGTCTCCTCCCGGTGGGACGTGCCCAGAACACCTCACCAGGGAGGCGTCCAGGAGGCATCCTGACCAGATGCCCGAGCCACCTCAACTGGCTCCTCTCAATGTGGAGGAGCAGCGGCTCTACTCTGAGCCCCCTCCGGATGACCGAGCTTCTCACCCTATCTCTAAGGGAGAGCCCAGCCACCCTACGGAGGAAACTCATTTCAGCCGCCTGTATCCGCGATCTCGTTCTTTCGGTCACCACCCAGCGTTCGTGACCATAGATGAGGGTAGGAACGTAGATCGACCGGTAAATTGAGAGCTTTGCCTTTTGGCTCAGCTCTCTCTTCACCACGACAGACCGGTACAGCACCCGCATAACTGCAGACGCTTTACCAATCCGTCCATCGATCTCCCGCTCCATTTTTCCCTCATTCGTGAACAAGACCCCTAGATACCTAAACTCCCCCACTTGAGGAAGGACCTCATCCCCGACCCGGAGAAGGCACTCTACCCTTTTCCGGCTCAAGACCATGGTCTCGGATTTGGAGGTGCTGATCCTCATCCCAGCCGCTTCACACTTGGCTGCGAACCGCTCCAACGAGAGCTGTAGATCACGTTCAGATGAAGCCAATAAGACCACATCATCTGCGAAAAGCAGAGACCCGATCCTGAGGTCACCAAAACGGATCGCCTCCACGCCTTGGCTGCGCCTAGAAATCCTGTCCATAAACTTAATGAACAGGACTGGTGACAAAGGGCAACCTTGGCGGAGTCCAGCTCTCACCGGAAATGAGTCCGACCTACTGCCGGCAATGCGAACCAGACTCTGACACCGTTCATATAGGGACCTAACAGCCCGTATCAAAGGGCCTGGTACCCCATACTCCCGGAGTACCCCAAGGTACACAGGACACCCCAAGGGACACGGTCGAACGCCTTCTCCAAGTCCACAAAGCACATGTAGACCGGTTGGGCGAACTCCCACGCACCCTCCGGGACCCTGCCGAGGGTGTAGAGCTTGTCCAGTGTTCCACGGCCAGGACGAAAACCGCATTGTTCCTCCTGAATCCGAGGTTCGACTAACCGTCGGACCCTCCTCTCCAGAACCCCCGAATAGACCTTACAAGGGGGGCTCAGAAGTGTGATCCCCCTATAGTTGGAACACACTCTGTGGTCCCCCTTTTTAAAGAATGGGACCACCACCCCGGTCTGCCATGAAAAAATATTTCATTCATCTAATTATTTAACCATCCATGAATTTTTTTGTTTACCATCCATTCTGTCCATCATTTGGTTATTCGTCTATCTAAGAATCATCATCAGATCATCTCTCCTCATCATTACCCTTTATTGTCAGAGAATCGATTAATCAACCCAACTATTGGGCTATCTTGGGAACATAATGGAAGTCCCCATCATAGGGTTAGCATAACCCAGCAGTTGGGTTTTTTTAATCAACCCAGTTAAAGTGTTCATTACATAACCCAACTATTGGTTTATGTTAACAAAAATATTTGATTTATATAATTGTTGGGTATCTTTTTAACCCAGCCTTCGTGTTATTTTCACTCCTTATACTAGATTAAGTTTACCCAACTTATTTATTACATTTATCTTTTTTTTCCTCCACAATCTAATGACTAGTAATTTATATTATGTTTCTAAATAGATAATCTTACAACATACCACTTTAAAATCCATTCTTAATCATGACTATATTCTGGCCCGTCTGTCAAAATAACCTAATTAAAAAATGATGTATACACATATGCTCACAGTGATTTAATTAATAAATCAAGTTGAATAGACATTCAATAACATGCCATAAAACAGAACAGAATATACAAATAAACCATTAAAAACATTTTGAACAAGTGCAATATATAAAAAAAAACTAAACCAGCTGAGAAGCAAGGGAATTCACAGAAGGGGGACATAACCCCAAGCAGCTTCAACTTTAAAGAGTCCATTTCTGGAGAGATTGAGCTCACCTAGTTTCAAAAAGTATTAATGAAATACCTCAGAGGTTCAAGTGCTGGAGGTTGTGTGAGGTCTAACATGGAGATACAAGCTATGACAACACCCAACAACTTTAGCCCAGTGTTTGTGTTGAGAGTATAACCTCCAGAGCTTCTTCAGTGGAACTGGCAGTGCTCAACCCAACAAATGACTCTAAAGATAAATCTTGTTGAATGTGGCGACCTCCTGATCCCCCTACAACCTCTTTGTTGGGTCCAGCCTTTTCTGCATTTCTTTATACAAACTCCTTCCTTCATATCTCCCACCAAATACTTGTCATTTGCTCCAGCGCCTTCCTGGTTGCCACCCAGAACCTTTTGGGTCTGACCTAATTTTCCTCTACTTCCAGAGATTCACTACTTGCCCACACCCTCTGTTTTATTTTTGTTAGACACTCTTCATTGGGACTGGCCTCGTCTCACCCTCAATAGGCTCCCTTGTGACCCTGGTGCCCTCCTGATCTTTCTCCACTGATTTCCTGCTCTTCTGAGTCACCCTGTGGAGACTCGCTGCTGGGTGTGACTCCGTTCCAAGAAACTCTTTATCCGGTTGATCTTCAGAAACTCCCAATTGGTGCTAGCTTCCTCTGGATCTACTTCTAGAAGCTCCCCGTTCACTCAATGTTTCATTATATATGTTTCATTATATATGCCCGCCCTCCTCTTGGTCAAGCTCCAATGCCTCAGCATTAGGTGTACTACCCTACTGATGGCTCCCAAGAAACATGAAGACGACAGATCCCATTTAAAGTTAAAAGCAGAGAAACAAAAAGATTAGCAGCAGTTTTGTTGCATTCATTGTAAGAAAGTCTTGTTCACGTTTTTGTGCCCTGAAATGCTTTTCGTTTTTATCAGAGAATGATTTTTACAGCCGACTGATTGTGAAGATAAATGCAAACAGAGAAGATTAGCTGGGATCTCTCAGGATCTCAGCAGTGCTTTCGGCTGATTCAGAGATATGATGACGAGCCTCAGGCTGCTGGTGAATGTTTACATTTAAACCACTGATATCAGTAAACCAAAATCACCTGAGGAGTCAAGATTCAGGCTTTACTTTGCTTCTTTGCTTGTGGAAGTTTCATGAAACTGGCTCAGCTTTTCGTTAAAAAATCACGAAAAATCCGCAAATTCTTACATGAACACAGATCACGGTTAACTCCGCATCGTTAGTGTTTGTGAGAGTTCACTCAAGCGGCGCATTTGTATTAGTGCACGTTCATGGAGACCATCTGAGCCTCCTCTCCACTGCTGCAGCTAATTAATCAAAGAAAACAATGAAGACAGAGTGAAACATCGCTGTCACATGGCTCTCAGGCACAAATATCAAACACAAAAAGAGTCTTCAGTCGCCTGTCACCTCTTCCTTCTCTATCCCAGCCTAACGCTCGTCAGGGGCCATTTATTTCTTTATCTAAGAGAAAAAAAGCCCCAGCCTGCATCTCCTTCCTGTGCTGGCAGCATGTGAAGGTCTCAGGGTCTTTGCAAGAGAATGCAAAGGCATGACAGTCGCGGTGTTTGTCCCAGAGTGATGGCCAGGTTGCTGCTTATCAGAGCTCTGTTAAATGTGACAGTCTCAACCTGAATGAGGTTGTTATCACAGAGAGGCAGAGCGGAGGAGCCACAATCTGAGTGGGGTATAAGAGGGGAAGTTATTCAATATGTTAATGAGCTCAAAGAACTGCATTTATGTTGCTTCCCCATCTCTACTGATTCCTGGAACATTATTCCTGAAAACAAAAAAACACCAAAAAAACACCAAGAGTTTTAATCAAAACAGCTAAATTCAATATCTGCAAATGGAGCTATTAATCTGTGCGCTCCGGTCGCATGCAAAAACATTTTTCCCTGGAAAAATTGTCTACCAGAAATATAACGGTCATGCATGTGGATATTTAAAACCCAAATGCAGCAGGATCAGCTTGAGCAGATTTGATGAAAAACGTAATAAACGTACAAAATAAACAGGAAAGCAAAATCGTCAGGATGGAAGGACAGGGAACTACGACTAGCAAACTAGCAAAGAAATCACTGAACCTAGGAGCTTAAATATACCGAGGAGTGAGGAATGGACTGAGAAAGCCAGAGAACCAACCACTGTCAAAGGGCTGCAGATGACCACAGGTGAAGGTAATAAGCTGGGCTGGGAAGTAGAATGACAGGGAGGAAACAGGAATCAACAAACAGAAAACAACCCTAAATAAACAAGAAAGTAGAAGCTTAACTATGGGTACGGTAAATAGGAGGAACTAAGTAGGAAAGCAAAAAACAAAAGGTAAAACATAAAAATAAATAAAAAAGGTGAAAACATCTAAGGACAAGGAAGGGGAAATACGGAAATAAGACAATGCCACAAAAAAATTAATAACAGAACATTAAGAAATAAACTAATATGATAATTTAAACTACATACGGAAAAGAATTTAACTATATATGAAACACAAATTCCAAACATTACAACAAAATTTTTGTTGTGCATTTTAGTAAAATGTCCAAAAAAGTTACGTAAAGCACTGATCAGATTTATAATTTAAACAAATTTACATTTTGATGAAGGATCAGACTAAAAAGTGAAAAGAGAAGAAAAGAAAAGAAAGGCATTACAATATAACCTGTTACAGGATTACAAGTTATTCTGTAAAATTTTCTAATCACCAGAATAATTAATGGCATGTGGCGGCATCAGGAATGGGGAAAATAAAAGCATATTATGGCATGTATTCTGCAGACACTGCTGTGAATTCTTGTGCAAATAATATGGTAACTGTGCATCGTTGTGCTTATTATAAAAATAATAATATAATAATCTCACCAAAACCTGTAATGGATACAGAGCTTTGTTCTGGCCCCTCATGCACACAGCAGTCTCACAGCAATTTGTTTCAGAAAATCTGGATGCAATATGGAGTAGAGCGCATTCCTCCAATTTGCACCTAGGTCCTGTAACTCTAATTTATGCTAAATTCTACCAGGTAGCTTGTATCCGTCCTGTGGTCCAAGAAAAGACTCAGTACTGCATTCACCAATGACGAGGACTGAACCAAATTTGGAAGCTTACAAGTGTGTTTCCTTCTTCCTGTGTGAGTGTGTTTTCGCCTTACCTAACTTTTTCTGTTGCTTCGTCTCACCTGTAGTTATATTTTTCATCTCCACAGTTGTCCTGGCTTTCTTTGATTACCCCCTTGTGTATTTAATCCCCCTTGTTCCTATCATCCTTTGCTGTTGTCTTTTCATTCATCTCATGTCTGCTAATCTCTCGTCTCCTTTGACTGACCCATGACTACCTCTGTTCTGGTGAAACTGTGGTGTAACTGTGGCTCAGTGGTAGAGTAGTTGGCTCAATCGGAGCTAAACCAACCCCATCGGAGGATTGTAGGTTTGACTCCAGCTTCCTCCAGTCATATGTCGATGTGCAACAAAAAAAAATCTACATAGTCCTCCGTGTATGAATGTGAGTGTGAATGGGTGAATGTGGCTTCTATGTAAAGTGCTTTGAGTGGTCAGTATGACTAGATAAGTTACATAAGCTACATAAGTTCAGTCCATTTAACTATGGACAATAAAAACTCTTATAATACTCTCAGACACCTCTGTGTGTCTGGGTCCTTAACTCCACCTTCATTCCAGCAACACTTAGCACCGTTCAGTGCTCTGCACAGAAAATCCCTCCACCTCCTTCCTCTTATGTTGCAGCTAAGCTGATTTTAATACTGACTGAAACTGATGCCAAAACATGCAAATCCTGTAACTGCGAGATGCTCAGAGAAACAAACTAGAAGTGATGCCATCAATTCTCATTTTTTCCAACATGGTGGGTCCTCTGGGATTTCCAAAATGAGGTCATTTGAAACTTTCAGAATTATTTTGTGCCGTCCACGACAAAGGCTCCTGGATGCTCCATGTTGGGATATCAGCACTGGAGCACCACAAGGTACTGTAATTGCCACCTTTCTTTTTTATTTCATACACTGCAGATTTCCAGTTCCAGTCAGAGTGCAAATGGACCACTTTTTTTCCTTTCCTGCCCACAGCCATTACCATTTACAAGAATCCTTTTAAGTAACGTCCAAAATAAAAAAAACATTTTGGACATTCGATGTGGGATCATTGAGGAAAAGTGCTGTTGATGGTTTAACTCACCCACAATGTTCAGTAGAGCATCTCAGAGGTGTGAGAAAAGCCAATAATAGTTTTACATGGTAGTCAACAATAATATAGTAATGTCATTTCAACCCTCACTTTGATGAAGGATATTTTTGGTGCATCATGAAAAGCAGAACTAAAGAACATTGACCACAGGCAATCATTGTAATAAAAGTAGTAAATAAGAATCAAATTTACTCCATTGCCTTGTTTGCACCTAGATCATTGTGAAATATGAGTTTTGGAAACTTGGTTGTGACCTGAATGTGTCAAAAATACTATTTGTATTTTTAACACGTTGACATCATCATCAATTTTAAACTTGTTCTGATTTCAGTTCAGTTGTTTGTTTAGTTACAGTTTTTTTTTGTGTTGTGCTGCTAAATTTTCCATGAAAAAAAAAGTAAATACATCAGGTTTACAATCATTTTTTAGCAAGTACACAAAGAAAATGTTGTCAAAAAATGCTGAAAAAAAAATCTACTTTATGGGAACAGGTGTTCAAAAAACTGGCAAACGTCTTGGATTCAGAGAATAAGCACAGATGAAACAATAATCTGAAATTAAAAAAACAATACACAGAGGGAGACAGAGGCTTACAATAAACAGATGAACATCTACACACGAGGTGATAAATTAGATAAAATTTACTAGGCCTGAATACATTTAATCTACTTCAACTATAACAGGTTGTTATAACTGTGTCGGAGCGTAAACGGGAACTTTACACCCAGCAACAAAGAAAACCAAGGCTGACCAGGCTAAACCACAAAATATATACAGACCATGACACCACAAACTAAAGTCGATTTATTTAGAAAGCCTGTATTAAATTACTGTTGCCAGCCTAAGCTCTCCAAATATACACACATCACCACAAACACCTCATAGTAACTAAGCCCTGTTGCGAAGGACTGATGGTTTGAGGTTGTTCTGCACCCACAAGTGCCTGGCAACGAGCAGCCCTTGCGTCAACCTAAAACTCCCCAGTATACTAGAGTATTATAGAGCCAAAAGGCAATCGATTTGAAAGCTGAACCTCGGCCAAAACCGGATCATCAACAGAACAACAGTCCCAAATATAGCAGTACCGCTACATCAGAACGGCTGAAAAAGAAAAGAGTTAAGGTGTTGCAATGGCCCAGTCAAAGTTTAGACCTCTGTCTTATTGAAATGTTGTGGTGGGACCTTAGTAGCCCATCTCAGAATGGCCAGCGTGCCTTTCCCTTTAAGTTGTCATACATTTAATACTGCAAGATTTACAATACAATCACTCGAAAATTATTTATTTTGGATATGCGGAATATTTCTTCTGATTGAGCACTTTAGCTCTTATACAATATGGGCCTGATTAATCAACGATTTGCGCTAACAGCACAGCATCGCAAAAACAGGTTCAGGCTGATCTATCAACACACTGCGGAGAGCAATGCGCCTGTTAAACCCCCAGCAAGACGCACACCATCCACTTAGCGCTTTTGCCCTTGATGAATATGAAATCTGGCCGTTTCTGTAAGAAGATGCAAAATATTGACCTGGGCGCCAGCACGAGCGGCAGCCTCTCTAGCAGCTCCGTGTACTCACACACTTTTCCTCCTTTCTATTTTTTTTATTTCGTGGTATTTTTGTTACTTTCTTGGTTCTCTAGAAAGGTATTACTCTATCCTATGGATATGGACTCTTCTAAGCCGAGACTCGTTTACTCGAGGAACTTTCTACACGCTCTGAGAGCAAAGCCCCGCATCGGTGTGGTTCCATGTTTACCTGACGAGGTAAGGAAGCCGTACCGAGGCTGCAGAGCCGGCGCTTTGCTAAAAGCTAAGCGGCTAGCAAAAAAGTGGAGATACAAGCCTCCGGTACCGTCGATGATCATGGGAAACGTTAACTCACTACCGAATAAAATCGACGAACTGGCTGTGCTGACAAAGAATGTCAAGATCTACAGGGAGTGCAGTTTACTGTGCCTCACTGAAACGTGGCTAACAGCTAGCATCCCAGATGCTAACGTGGAGCTACCGGGCTTCAGCACAGTCAGAGCGGACAGAGACGCTAGAGCCTGCGGGAAGCGCAAAGGCGGAGGACTCGCACTGTATGTAAACAAACGGTGGTGTAATCCTGGGCATGTGAGCGTTAAAATATCCCACTGTTGCAGGGACATTGAACTTTTTGCTGTAAGTTTACGTCCCTACTACGTGCCGCAGGAGTTCAGCCACGCCATTGTTGTCACTGTTTACATTCCTCCGCGCGCCGACGCGGAGGCGACGTGTGACGTCATACATAGCGCTGCAGCTAAACTACAAACTCAGCATCCTGAGGCTCTAATGCTTATCGCTGGGGACTTCAACCATACTACACTGGAAAAAACACTGACTGCTTTCCACCAGTATGTGGACTGTAACACCAGGGGAAATAAGACTTTAGATCTGATGTATGCAAACGTCAAGGATGCATACAGTGCCACCCCCCTGCCTGCACTGGGGAAAGCAGACCACAATCTTGTCCTGCTCAAACCTCACTACACACCAAAAGTGAGGAGGTCACAAATAACCACACGCTCATTCAGGAAGTGGTCTCCTGAAGCTGAGCAGGCTCTGAAAGACTGCTTTGAGACCACTGACTGGGACGCATTGCAGGAGTCTCACAATGACAACATGGAGGAGATGGTTGACTGCACAACGGACTATATAAAGTTCTGTATGGACGTTGTTGTTCCAGTAAGATCTGTGCGCTGCTTCGCTAACAACAAGCCCTGGATAACCAGTGACATCAAAGGCCTCCTGAACCAGAAGAAGAAGGCCTTCAGAGATGGTGACACACAGGAGCTCAAGCGGATACAGAAGGAACTCAGAGTCCAGCTCAGAGAGGGGAAGGAGCAATACAGAAGGAAAATAGAACAGAGGATGCAGAACAACAGCATGAGGGAGGTATGGGAGGGGATGAAGACCATCACTGGCTGCAGCTCAAAGACAGGAGCCCCCATTGAGGCTGATGTGGGAAGAGCAAACCAGTTAAACCAGTTTTTTAATAGGTTTGATCTCCCTGCACCTACGAGCACAGCAACCCCCACCCACCCAACCCCACAAGCCATCTCCAGCACAGAGGAGGACACCTCCCCTCCCCCGCTCACACCACCCACCATCACAGCAGCTCAGGTATGTGGAGAGCTGAGGAGGCTACGCCCCGGCAAAGCTACAGGTCCAGATGGGGTCTCCCCCAGACTACTGAAGACCTGTGTGTTCAGGAACTGGGACACCCCCTACAGCGTATCTTCAACCTGAGCCTGGGACAGGGGAGGGTCCCCCAGCTGTGGAAGACATCCTGCATCATTCCAGTCCCCAAGAAACCACATCCTGGGGAGCTGAACGACTTCAGGCCGGTCGCCCTGACGTCCCATGTGATGAAGACCAAAGAACGGCTGCTGCTCCATCACCTGAGGCCACAGACCCACCACGCTCTCGACCCTCTGCAGTTCGCTTACAGAGAGAAGGTTGGAGTGGAGGATGCCATCATCTTCTTGCTTCACCGCTCTCTCTCTCACCTGATCAGAGGCAGTGGTGCTGTGAGGATTACATTTTTGGACTTCTCGAGCGCCTTTAACACCATCCAGCCTCTGCTCCTCAGGCACAAACTGACAGAGATGGGAGTAGGATCAGACCTGGTGGCATGGATTACAGACTATCTGACCGGCAGACCTCAATACGTTCGACTGGGGGACTGCAGGTCCGACACTGTTACCAGCAACACTGGAGCACCGCAGGGAACTGTGCTCTCTCCGGTCCTGTTCACCCTGTACACGTCCGACTTCCAGTACAACTCGGAGCTCTGCCACGTGCAGAAGTTCGCGGACGACACAGCTATCGTTGGCTGTATAAGAAGTGGACAGGAGGAGGAATACAGGGAGTTGATCCAACGTTTTGTCACGTGGTGCGACTTTAATCACCTGCTCCTAAACGCCACAAAGACCAAGGAGATGGTGGTGTACTTTAGGAGAATCAGGCCGCACCTTGAGCCTGTCAACATCAAAGGTGACTGTGTGGAGGTGGTTCACACCTACAAATACCTGGGAGTGCAGCTGGATGACAAACTGGACTGGACTGCCAACACAGACGCCCTGTACAGGAAAGGACAGAGCCGTCTGTACTTCCTCAGAAGGCTGGCGTCCTTCAACATCTGCAAGAAGTTGCTACAGATCTTCTACCAGTCTGTAGTTTCAAGCGCCCTCATGTACGCAGTGGTGTGTTGGGGGGCAGCCTCAAGAAGAAAGACGCTGGACGCCTGAACAAACTGGTGAGGAAGGCAGGAACTGTTGTTGGCACAGAGCTGGACAGCCTTACATCTATGGCAGATAAACAGACTCTGAACAGGCTACTGTCCATCATAGACAGTCCACACCATCCACTGCACAACGCCATCTCCAGGCAGAGGAGCAGCTTCAGTGACAGACTGCTGTCATTGTCCTGCTCCACTGACAGACTGAAGAAATCGTTCCTCCCCCACGCCATGCGGCTCTTCAACAACTCTAGGGGGAGGGCCATAAAATCAACCATAGAACACTGGACTTAATGCTAATCACACCATGCACCTTCGGTCACACATGCACTTTATCATACACACACATCTACAAGTTGGACTCTAAGTATGTACAACTGTTTTTGCATACTGACATCTGCACAACTGCACTCGAACTGGACTGGCAGACATTATACTTTTTTATACCATTATATTTTACCTTAGTTCTTCTTTTAAATTTTTATATTGTATTCTCCCTGCATGCCCCTGTGTTCCCGTAAGCTGCTAGAACTGTGAATTTCTCTTGGAGATGAATAAAGTATCTATCTATCTATCTATCTATCTATTGGGAGGAGAATAGGCAAAGAAATAGGCGCTCCAGGCGCAGTGTGATTTACGAAGCATAAAAATGTTTGCGCTGGCTATTTTAGCGTCTATTTTTAGCACTTTTGAAAAGCGTGTCTTAATTTTGCGCTACCACATTCAACATAAGTTTATTATTGACAGACAAAAAATTTCATTCACACACAGTATGACCTGAGAATAATTAACACTCTAATGGCCATAAACCTGACAGTTATGTAAATATTTACCAGTTTCCCCCCAAAGACGCATCATAAGCCACTGCGCTCTCATTGCGTCTCCACCTGCTGAAGACGCGCTTAGCGCACAGTGAGTTACGATCCTCATTAGTTTCCTCCGTAGTAGTTAACCTTCCTGGAGTCAAATTAATAACATGTAATAATCATATGCAATATCACAATGATAATTGCCCTTATATTTGACATTTTAAAAACAAAACTCAGACATGCTGCAGTTTTAATCAGTGTAACCGTGCAATACGATGTGTGCATGCAGCAGAGAGCAGCGCATGTACACCACACGAATTACATTCATTACTGCCAAACGAAAAACAGAATTCACAACATTCTAGCCTAATAGTAATTAATTCTGTAACAGGCAAAGAATTTATACAAATGTCGCCCCCGCCCTTTTTTTTGTGTGCCAAACACGCATCATGAATCCAAGCACATTCCTCCTCTATCTAGACTTAGCTCACATCAGCAGCCGCAAACTCCGCATTTAAACACTAGTACTTGCGCCTGATATGAATTGCTCACACAGTCTTAGTAAATCGACCGCAAATTAAGGACAACCCACTCACGCAATCTTTTGGCGCCGCACGCAATTTTGCGGTCATCATCAGGAATCTTTATAAATTAGGCCCCATGTATACTCCTCATGTGGCCACTAGTACATGAATATAGGAACATATCGGAGGGCCAGGTAAGCAGTTAAATATTTTCTTTTAACTTTAAGTCATTTCTTCAATAACCATTCACAAGTATCTGAGTATTCTCAGGAGACTGCCCTGCTAGGGGAACAGATTCTGGTTCAAACGTGTATGTTTGAACCACTTTTTTTGTAGTTTTTTTGTTTTTGTTGTATGGTTGAATAATTTTTCATATGGTTGACATACTTCTTGTATGGCTTGTAAACTATTTTTTTAAATAGTTTTTTGTATGGTTGAACTGCTGCAGCCATGTCTGTAACTTTCACACATAGTTTGAACAATCACAATGTGAGTGGTGGGCGTGAGGAAAGATTGTAGAAGGTTTGGGCCAAGTTAAGAGCAGCACAAACAGCACAATCTGCAAGGGGCTGAAACAGAGGAAAATAGAGGTTGGTAACAACTGTTTCCTACAAGTTATTTCCTGCATACAACTTCAGAAACATGTTTTCTGGAACTCATAGACCTATTTTAAATAATAAAAAATTGTCGTGATATGTCACCTTTGATTTACAACTACAAACTTTTAACATCACTGCAAAACAATATTCTTTTAGAGTTCACTTTTTTCCCCTCCATTGTTTAAACCTGTGGTTTAAACGTAAAGCTAATTTTTTTTCAACTTGGACCTTATTTTACCTTATTTACTCAGCCAGACAAGTTTGGAGCTACTTGGACCCGTTCAGGAGAAGTTTATATCGAGTCTCGATTAGTGTATATCCATATAATAGGAGTCAATGGGGGCAGGAGTTTGCTGCCTGTAATCAGGCATTATCTCCCCAAAACCTCCTTCGTTTAGCCATGTTTTGTCTTAGTGATGTTCCTCTGTGAGTTCAGAACGTCTCGGAGGTGCTAAGGTATTAGCATCTGAGGTTTGTAGAGGCTTTCAATGCAACAAATTCCAACTTACACTAACCTGGGATTTCAATTACGTTGCACCCGACGCCATTACAGCTGTAGTCTGTACAGGAAAGGGAGCCTGTGGAAGCTGAAGTTATTCCAAAAAGCTATTTCGGTATTGTGTTGTGCGCAATGCATTTTGGGGTTTTGGACCCCAAACTGGCAGAAGCAAATATATTATTATATTGAAAGGATAAATTATCTAATCTGTTCCTTTGGCGATTTTGAACACAAGGAGGTGTAGGAAAACAACAAAAAACGGCTGCTGTGTTTTGTTTCCATGTGTTTCTAGAGTATTCTATAATCTACACTTCTAATAAAAAGCTTTACAGCTTAATCAAAACTTACTTTCTGTCCTGGTCGAGCAACGCTGAAAAAAAAACAATAGAGAGTGGACTGGAAGAGCGGAGTACTATAAACGCAAAACGTCTCCGTCAATACGTCTGCGTCTGAGTGCAAATTTGCGGACGGAGAAGCATAAACTAGGCTTAAGAAAGAACTATGTGCACCAGCGTGTGCAGCTACAGCGCAGAAACTACTGATTGATTTTGACAAAAGAAGAGGAAAGTGGGGTATTTGAGGCTAATTATACTGGTTTGTTGGCATTCATCAGACCCACAAAACCTGTTAGATGGCTGGGAAGAAGGGAATGCTGTCATGCAGAAGTGGTCTCAGCTACTTTTCTTCCCAGAGCTCATGGAGTCAAGATGTGCTGTATCATCCTATCGTAGGGATTTCTTGCTTGTTAAATATCCACGCTATGGCTAGTAGTTAGCATGTAGCTTATTAGCTTCCGTTGTGCTTTTAAACTCTTAAAATTTGTATTTTTGAAAAGGATTTTAACTTGTTAGAAGCACTAAGAGCGATGATAAGGCTGTTATGCTCTAAACATTAATCCCTAACATCAACTTCCAGCAGTAGGCTATACGAAGCCTGTGTGCTAATGAGTATGCTACCAAAACTTAAACTGTTAGATCTAGACGATCAACAGAAATTTCGAACAATTACCATGTTTAATCACACATTTCTTACCTTGTTTATCCACCTCGTACGTCCATTCAGATCCGTCCTTTCTGTATGTAATGTATATAAAATAAATGGTGGTTCATTACATGGGTCAGCATCATTCATACACTGGTTCATCTTGCATTCTCCACCGTTAAATGCCGATTCCGCAGCCAACCACAACACAGTGAGTACTGGGTTTTTTGAAAAATTCGCCAAAAACAGCCTTTAAGAGGCTTTAATGGACTCCGTATTAACGAAAACACAGGCATGCATACGCTGTTTACAGTTAAGCCGGGGCTTTTTTTGGGTTCCAAAAGCCATGACTGGGGGTCCAAGCCTTGGAGCATGCGCACTCGCAATACCGATATGGCTTATTGGTCATTTGGTTACTGCAATTTGGAAACACACAAACTCGAACCATCTTGATGTCTGCAGTAGCTAGTTCTAACCGACCGCCGGCTGTTTACCATTTACCATTTGGTGTGACCAACGACAAATCCGTGCTTTCTGTTACGTTCAAGGGATAGAAAAAAAATTGGGCTATTTTCTATCCCTGCTTGCTTGACCGATCCCTTGCGTCAACGGATAATGGTGTTCCGTGTCGCTGTACCTGCGCAGACAGAAAAGTATAAACTAGTCTTAACCCAAACACTGAAAATAATAGTGGGCCAATATTACTCTACATTGATGTGGATGTGAGAAATCACAACCGTTCTGATTGCATCAAGCAGTGATTTCAGATGCCTCTCAGGTGTGTTTAGTCAGCCGTCTCATTTCGGATTCGGGAGGTTTTCAGGTGAGCTGTTAACTCTCAACACATGTCACCATCTCAGCAGTTTAATTACTCCTTCAGCACCCAGCCTGATAGCCAGTTAATATTTGGAGCACCCCCCCCCCCCCCCACCAGCTCACTGAGTAATTTGAGCTGATGGGATGTACACACTGCAGCGCTGAACCTGTGCACCCTGCAGACCGTCACACTCGCTCCACCTGCTCTGAGGCTTTGCAGCCGTTATTTATTAACCAAGGAGCCGGGCTGGTTTCATTGATTTTGGCAGGAAAACACAGAAGAGGAAGGCGAGCTGAGATGTTCATTTCAGCCGCTCAGAGAGGAGCTGCCACAACCCTCTAATGAAACACTGAATCTGTTTGTTTTCAATCCGCACACCTCACATGTCACATCCGGGCCAGCACCAACTCCATATTAATGGAGCTAATTAACTCTGCATCTGTCAGCTATCGGCTGCCAACCGAGGTGACAGCGGGGAGCTGAAGGCTGCTAATAACTCAGGAGGATAACAATGGCTGACAGCGAGGAGGAGAACGAGACCTGTCCCATCAAATCCAGTTATCTCTGTGAAGGAGGCGAGAGAAAACAGCCAATCTCCTCTTTAACGGCGGCTTATTGGCAGCAGCGAGCGGGCTTTTTATTCACTGCCGCTCAGAGAGACTCTAATGATGAGGAGCGGCCCTGCGAGGCAGAGGAAGATTAGTCCCCCGAGACACTTAGACACTCAGAGCCCAGCACCCTGATTCAGGACACATTTATCTGAGTGCTGTCACTCTGTAGAGTCGGGAGGCCAAGCTGCAGAATCAGGGGCCCATAATGATCAATCATGGAGGAGATAGAGAGCAGCACGGGAGCCGTTTTTATAAAGAGGTGCTTAGGGCCACAGAGAGGTGGGTGAGATTAAATCAGAGCGATATTAATGCTGAGAGATCCACCCTTCACATTAGACTATCATCCATCTCCTATCATTTGTGGAGGTTTTTTCACTTTGTTTGATGGAGCTGGAGTCAACCCACCAAACAGCCGAGACTCTGAAAAACCTCAACAAGTTTAAGACTTTAAAGGGGTGAAAACGAAATGTATTTAATCCCGAATCAAGTGCCTGAATTTTCTCATCAGCATTCTGTCATGAATTTTATATCTCTGAGTCACATGAAGAACACAATAAGTGAGACCAAGATGTAAAACGATGAAAGGTACAGTATATTGAATATAATGAATAGTTGATGAGCACCGGAAATGTATGCACAGGAGGAGTGGATGAGTCAGCACTGCAGAGAGGGACTTTCAGAGCTGAGAATAAATACAAAAGATCAGCCAGCTTGCACCCGGATGCAGATATATTGATCGAGACAGTTGTCATTTATACTTCTCCGTTGTTTTTTCAGTGCTGCAAAGCAATTCCAATGTATTTTCTTCAGCTTGTGAACTCATTCCCCACTCAAAGAGCAGAGTTTTGAGCTAAAAAGCTTTTTACTAGAAGTGCAGCTCATAGAATGCGGTCCGTTTTGTTGTTTTCCTACACCTCCTTGTGTTCAAAATCAGCAAAAGAACAGATTAGATAAATTATCCGTTCAATATAAAGCACTGTGATGGACTGGCGAGCTGTCTAGGTTGTAGCTTGCCTCTCGCCCGTTGACAGCTGGAGATAGGCACCAACCCCCCCGCGACCCCTTGAGGAATAAGCGGTTCAGAAAATGGATGGATATAAAGCATGTAGTGTCCAAAAACTGCATACACTACTGATTACAGCGACTATATTCTGATTAAACAATCTCTACATGGACGGAGACTTATGGCTAAAAAATGGGGCTCGACTCCGACCGTTGTTGCATAGGTGAAGGAGGACCCTTGTGTCTGCGAATAATGGTGCTGTGTCAATCCTTTTCCACATAGACGGAGAAGTATAAACTAGGTGTTAGCTGGAGGATAAAAATCGAGACAGATAGAAACAAAAGCGCACTACTTTGTTTCAGCTTATCCCATAATATTAAACTAAATTTGTTAAAGTTTTAAGTTGTACAGTGACGACATGTAAAAGACTTAAAGGAGCGTCGCTACTTTTTCTATTATGTTTCGAATATTTGCTTCAAAACTGTCTGTACTCATGGATAAAATGTGCAACCTTTATTCAGGAAGTCTAACTTTCTGTTGATTAAAACATCCGTAAACAAATAAAAGTTTAAAAACGTCTTCTTGTCCTGCTCTGGCCCAACATGAATTAGAAGATTTAAATGGCTTCTGGATCCTCACTTGCAGGAAATGCAGTTAGAGCTCAGTAGCATGAATCAGGCTGAACCCAAATCCTTAAACACTGATCTGATCTCAGCTCAACAGCGATGTAATCTCAGCTCTCAGAATAAGAGCATCAAGTGTGGTTTTAACTGAGAGTAAACAGCTTTCCCGACTACTGCAGCTGCATCCAGATGTGACGGACGGGAGGAGAGAGGAGACGGCTGGCAGCCAGCCTGATTAGGAGGAGAGCAGCCGAGTGGAAAACTCATTAAACTGGATATAAGCCTCTTAATCAAATCAATAGCCAAAGTAACTCCAAACTGATAAGCATTATCAAAGCTGAAGTAAAGCTGCTGCCTTCTCGCATTTTAATTATGATGAGGGAGAATTAAAAGTGGAAAAACAACCGCAGAGAATCCAAATGTTTGAGGGAACCAAAGGAGACGAGCTGAGAAACAACTAATACGGTCCTAACAAACAGAAGATGAGAAACATCTGCAGTCTGCTTGAAAAGGAGAACACATGATTTCTGAGGTTCTTAACGAAGCATCTCTGACGGGTTTTAGTGGAAATACATCAAGGATTGGAGCTCCACATTTGCCATTTATCAGCTGGGTATTGTCTTTACAGAAAACAGTTTCTTTACGGAGAGTGTATACAGACAAGATAGATTGAATAACTCACAATCCGCTCAGCTGTGTTCATCACTGGGGCGAAAGAGAGACAGAGCAGCTTTGTGGCGTTCCGATATTGGATTTTTCTTTTGTTTTTTGCAGCAGAACAAATAAAACAAACGTTAATAACAAAATGTGAAAGGAACAAAGACTCGTCTGAGAGTTTCAATTAATAACCCTGTTTATTAATGTGCGTCACCCCGCTGTGTTTGACCCGTAAGTGATTTTAATTCAGCGTTTCATATTCAAAATGATGACAGGTATTAATGCTTGGATGATCTTGTCTATGTAAGCTTAAATGTGTACTTTATTAGGACTGCTGAACAGGGGTGTATCCAGGAAGTTTTCTGGCTAAATGGGGATCAGTGATGATCTTGGGGTGTCATGCCAAAATAAAAGCTGGGCTATAATACAAAGGGGACCAAGCCTAGACTTAGCGACATACATCAGACACAATATAAAGAGCAGAGATTGACGTAAATGTCACACAATGAAAAGTTGTTGTTTTTTTCTACATCCCCTGTTTTTTTTTTTTTTTCTTTCTTAGGACTTGTGCCATTTTGCATTGTGAAATTTAAAATACCCTCAAGAAACATTTCAAAGGTGATTCTGGACACCATTCATATGCATTATAGAAAAACATTCAACATTCAATATGAAGGTTTAATACAAAAGACGGTAAAGAAAAGAAATATAAGCAAGAGGTAACCTAAAATAAGTCACAAAGGAACATCGGGTCAGAGGCCAGGCTCATCTGGAACGAAATGCGTTGTCACCACATTGATGACAACGAGTAACCGCCTGGTCCACCTCAAGGAGTTTTTCTATCTTTAGATCTTGTTCAGAAACAGATCAGGGGTACAAGACGGCACCGGAAATGATACATTCGGCCGCGGAGTCGCTCATGCAGCACATGGCTGAGTAAGTGTTCAGAAGGTGCCAGTTGAAGTTGTCAGTGCATTTCAGCGATGATGGAGATATCAGATGAGGCCTTGAGGTAGATCCAAATAGGCTCAAAGTCTAATGGATGGAGGGAAAAACCTTTAAATGATATACAAATTACTTTAAAAAGACATAAAAACTTCTAACACATTTATAGAAATTATATTTGATGCTGGTTTACCATAAAAAAAGCCTACAAAAGCACTCAAATTTTCTGCAAAATACCTAAATGTCCTTTTTCCATTAGCTGATTGGCTCGGATAAGTCAGGTGTAAAGAAATGTATCGCTTTGATTCTCTTTTTCTGGCTTTATTGTTGAGGGCTGAGCTGCTGCAGCCAGGCAGTCACCTCGCTGTCTGTGCAGATGTTTTTTTTTTCTCTCCCTGTGAATATCCCACACACACAGTCACGGCGTCTGTCAGCTTCACCTCCATCTTTTTCAGCCGTTCAGCAGGCAGCTGCAGTCGCTCGGCGAGCTGGAAAGCCCTCTACGCTGTAATTAATTGAGGGGAGATTACGCGCTCTTCCAACCATGTAGTTTGTCATCAGAAGCCATTACACATTGATATTAGACGCTTCTCCACGGTGTCAACAGCAATTTGGAGGGCAGCTAAGGCTGAGTGGCTGTGAAAGTTTAGAGCTGATGTGCGCCGGGCCAATTTCGGGGCCACGAGCCCGATTGAGTTGGGTCGGGATTGAGTCGGCAGGGGTATTTATATCAGAGCAGGGGTCAGCATGCTCACAATGCAACGCTAAGAGCAGATGGGCCACAATAATCTACAACAGGCCAGTGAATAGAGTTTATATTCAGTATGAATTACGTCCACCTTTTCTGTTCTTCTGCTCTGACAGTCTGTCTCGTCTACATGCATACAGCTTGTTAAGGGGTTTATGAACAAAACTCCACGTACACCGTTCAGTGTCTCTCTGCAGCAAAAATACTGAGGGGGAAATGTGTCTTGTTTTTCAATCATTGACAGATGACACATTGATTAGATGTTTTATCACGCATATCCTATTAACTGTGTGAAAATCAAACGGAGAAAGAAATTAAGATTGAATATTTCTAAACAATTACTGATATTTCTCACTCTAGAGAAAAGCTGGGGAAAAAAAATCCTAAAATATACATATTAGGGATGCAAACGACACCATCCTTTTCAAACCGGTACTTGGAACTCATGTTGATACTTCTACTACAAAAAGGAAAAAAAAAATTCATTAATTTGGAAGATTAAAAAAAATTATTAATAAAAGTGAAACTAACATTTTAAGAGCAAAAAAAAAAAAAAAATTCTGTGTGATTATTGGAGAGTTCGGGCATTTTAAGAATCGGTTCATTGTATCGACCCCGATACTAGTACCGGTGTAGCCCTACTTAACAGTAAAAAGTTTGTTTCCATAATTTTCTTTTTTTCAAGAAAGCTAATCAGTTTATTAATTTGTTTGTTTATTTGTTTATTTAGTCAGTTAGTTAGTTTTTGGTGTTTTTTTAAAGAAAGCTACTTATTTTATTTATTCATTAGTTAATTAGTTAGTTAGTTGGTTATTTATTAAACAACTGACTTATTAATTTAATGTGTTTTGATGATAATTGCTGTCTTCTTCTTCTTCTTATTATTATTATTATTGTTGTTGTTATTGTTATTATTACTACGTTCGCTGTACGCCCTTGACATCTTGTTCTGTTTTGTATAGATTTATTATCAATTTATTATCCATTTTTTGCATTTTCATTCATCGTTTCTTTGTTTCATACAGCCTTTTCAACCTTCAATTTTGACCCTTTAGGGTTCCTGTTTGTTTACAAAAAGGTACTTTCTCTATGTAAAGCACAAAACATCCGCACATCCAGATCCAGGCGGCCGGGGCTCAGGAATTAGGAGTTCAACTTGTAATTGGAGGGTTGCTGGTTCGATCCCCGGCTGTAATTGCAAAACACTTCACCCGTTTCCTCCTGGTGGTGGTCAGAGGGCCCGGTGGCGCCAGTGTCCAGCAGCCTTGCCTGTGTCAGTGCGCTCCAGGGCAGCTGTAGCTACAACGTAGCTTACCATCAGCAGTGTTTGTGTTTTTATTTAACAATCCCATTTATGTCTAGATTCTCTTTCCATAGTAATATCAGGTAAGTGTAAACCAAACCTGTGAACCTGAGCAGAAACATTAAATCTTGTGTTTGTCTATCGTTGCTGCATCCCCTCAGAGTAGATGAAAAATGTTTGACTCCTGAAATCCTGATATGGATCGGAATAATTAACTCCAGCTGAGAGTAGAGGAACCCCGGCTGCAGGCGGTTTATTGGACGCCTCTGAGATGTTTATCTGATTATAACGCTTAATTTTTCCCATGCAGCGGAGAGAGGGATTGTGACAGCGGCAGAACAAAAGCGGCAAAGTGACGCAGAGAGACAACAGCCGGGGAAGACAAACGGATTGGAGCAGATTTATCTCCCAATGAGGCAGAAACAAAGAGGACTTCTTCTGTTCTGACGTATTTACGCCTAATGAGGTGAGTGACCCCCCTCCCTCTGAAGTCCCGATGATTAAACACAGAAACCAGTAGAATAATGGGATTATATGAGACGAACACAAGGAAAAATAAATCAGAGCTTCACTTCATTGTGCTTCACATTTTGATTTCAGATTAATACATTTCACAGTTTTTGTTTTAATCTGCATTTAATCATCAATATAGTTTATTAAAGATGCAGAATCCCTTAGCTGTGGCCAGCTGGTGCAGCCGTTTATTTCAGATGGAAGCATTTTATTCTTCGGTCAAACAGAGACACAATATGCAGCAGGTAACAATGAAAAAATGGCCACATGAGGGTTAAATTCCTTCACCAAACTGCTCATTAACCATCAGCTGGTACTAATCTCCATGGCTCAGGCTTTAAGGAATGGAGAAGATCAGGTCTGCTTTTAGCAATAGCAGGATGAATAAGGGTTTGCTGTAATGGCGACATTGCTCTGGAGCTGAGGTGAAAGGTGAAGCTCTGGATTTAAACCTCCATCTCTATCCAGCTGTTACGTAGGCCGTGGATAATGACGAAAAGAACCAGACCCAAAAGCTTCACCTTATGTCTCCCAGGGGGATAAAATGTGGAGCTTCGTCATCTGTGAGAAAGTCAGTGTAGAGCTGCTAAGGTGGTCAATCTGATCAGGATTCCTCGTAGATGCTTGATTTGGATGTTTTCCGATCACATCCCACCACTACAATGAAAAAAATAAAATAAAACTTGCTGGGTGAACATAATACAATTATTATCATTTCCACCCGACTGATTTGGGTCGATTTAGCAATAAACATGATTATAATGTTTCAGTAATACAATTCCGTCACTTTTTTCATGAAAAAAGGGGAATTGGCAGGGTTTTTAAAAGATTATAATTATTTTAGTTAACACTGGAAATGAAGTTGTATGTGTTATTGTATACAAGTTTTTTGAGTTATTGTGTAGCAAAGTCGCTAGTGCAGGTGCTCAGAAAACAGATGCCCTTTTCTGAGTTCTAGTCCCTTCCCCTGCTTTCATTTTTTAGCCTTACTTTACATCCCTTCTCTGCACTGCTGATCATCCCAAAGCAGGAGCTGATTCTGTTCCACTTATTCACCTATCAAGCCATGCTGCTTAAAAGGACCAGTGGTTCCTCACTAATTAGCTAATCAAGTTACTATTAGCTATTCTCTGTTCTTCTCTATTCTAGAGTAACTCACCTTGTGTTTCTATGACTTCCTGGTCTACTTTACCTTTACACAACTTATCTTAAACTTCTTCATCCTTCCACTGGTGGTCTTCGATTCAAATTTCCACTTACCTGCCGTTCGGCTTCCTATTTCAAACTAGATCAGCAGCAACCCATGGGATCGCGGCCACAATCAGCTCTAACCCTCCTCCTCTCTCTTCAAGCCAGCTCCTGGTAAAAAAAGAAAACACCGATTTGTTCTGATATTTTTTCTATATTTTAATATTTTGTTCCGGCTTTTAGAGACCAGACGTGGAATCTCATGACGACGTTAAAGCAGATGAAAATTCCTTAGAAATATATTTCCTTTTTCATGACTGCTGGTTTTATAGGTGAATCTTTAGTTGCTTTTGGACTGTGGGAACCTTTTGTATTTCCCGTAACCTTTTCAGGAACCAGGCTGTTTTTTTCGTGCATTCAGAAAGATAAGAACTAGGGACGACGGCCCTCAGTTCCTAGAACCTTTTTAACTTCTACTCTGAGGCAGGGTGTTTTCTTGGTTCCGACTGAACTTATAAAACGTATGTGGTGAACTCAAAAGCTACGCCCCGTAAGCTAGATTTAAGCTTCTGAAAACCCCGGCATTAAAAATAAATAAATGTTAAAAAGTAAATGTTAAACTTAAACTACTGTAGACAAAATTAAACTAAACTTTTTTAAAACAGGTAGTTTCATCCCATCTGTCTGTATCAAGGACACTGACTCCTGTGCAAATGGAATCTGAAGGGTAAGTATAAGAAGTAAATTCCGAGAGAATGGTTCTCAGAAGGTAGTTCTTAGAACTTCTTTGTCCGAAAGTTGTATGTTTGACATCTTTGTGCACATGCACGGGTGGTTGGGTAGCAAGAAAACAAAATGACGGGCTACAAAGACACTTCCAAAAGAGTTAGTGGGTGAAATCCAAAATATATGAGAATTTTAATGGCTGAAAACAGTTAGAGGTTTAGAGAGAAGCTTAAAATCTCTATTGAAAACAAAATCGAAGTTATTAAAAGCTCATTGAGATCTGGGAAGAGAGTTGTTTCAATTTTCCAATGTCCTGGCCACAAATCTGCGGGGGAGACATACATTCCTCTTTAATAGAAAGCCCTGGACCCTTCATTCATAAAAAATAAAAAAAGGCTTTCAAAATTCTGGAGGCCTACTATTATTTAGTTTCAAGGAAAGTTGGTCCAATCTCTGTGAAACAGAAAACAGTTGGACGTGCTAAAAGCAGAGATCAGACCTGGCCGAGCCACAGCATAATTTGCATCACCTGTCAGTGACTGCGACTGAAAAGGTGGGTAAATCCTCATTGTTCAACAGCGACTACATTATAAGTAACCAAGAATGACACTGACCACTTTCAGCTGTCCTGTGACTTGAGAAATGTGATGGCTTCTCTGGTGAAAAACTGAAAATAACAGCTTATATACGATTCTTCTTTTTCTATTTCCACTCTTAGAGAATCATTCAGTCATGTAGCAGCTCTAAAAACATTTTTTTAAAAACATCTTCTCTACGTGACAAATACATAAATAATCACAAGGGTTTACCACGAAGTAAACGAGCTTCAAAAACTGTCCGTTTCTGAAGGAATCCAGGCTTTCTTTGGGCTTAATCTCCTGAGGGCCTTCAATCTCTCACGTTTTTCGTGGTTCTTTTTGGAGGGAATAAAAATTTAAAAAAATCTGGTCTTCAACACAACTGACCACACAGCAAGAGTGAACAGTCTGCTTCCCTAAATCCTCGTCCAAGCATGAATAACAATCAAATCAGAGGTAAAATACGCTGTTTCTTGCCGCCGAATCCCATGATGCACAGGGAGGACAGAAAAACACTAGATATAAAAAATGTCACAAAAGATTCGCCTACTGGAATGGAAAGAGTTGATCCATCCATCCATCCATCCATCCATCCATCCATTTCTGGCCTTACCTTTTTGGTCACTATGGTAGATTTGGCTTGAAAACTTTCAAAAACTCTTGATTCAAATGGAAAAAACAAATTACATATAGACTTGAACAAATGGTGCTAATCCATAAAACGAATGAATATGAGACCGAAATCAACCAAGTAATATGGATAGGGGGGTAAGGATGAACTCTAATGACCTTTTAAACGGTTAAGTGTCTCTAATATTATAATCTACATGATTATTTACTGGGGGGTTGTCAGTGTTTGTTTGTTGCTTTTAAATGCTGTGTAAAGCCCGACTTCTCCTCCGTCTGTTGGGTATAATTCCTTTAAATCAGCGCTGACTCTTCTCGTATTGACTGTAAATAAAACATTAGCGAGCTAAAGCTGCAGCTGTAATTGGTTCAGCAGCGGTGACAGGAGATAGGTTTCCAACCTGACACGCAGAGGAGGTAATTACACTCGTCGTCCTCCTGAACGCTCACCACAGACTCGCCGACGTGTCATCACATTTCACAGCGCGCTCTCTAATAGCACGCTGACGGCGGGATGAGAGGAGACGACAGAAACACTGAGGAGCGCTGACAGTGGAGTAAACAAACACCATTCATCTGTCCTCACTGGAGAACCAAGCTGACCTTTTTTAACTCTGAGGACAATTCAGCAGGGAGCGTTTTAAACATTTCAAAGTTTAATCGGCTCCATTTTGAAGTGTCTTCTTCTCAACTGACACCTTTGTCTTGTTTCAACCCTCCATCATGATCCCCAGGAGGAACAGATTAATCATTTTAGCAGCAGATCATCTTGGAAGGGTTTGACTGCACACTTAAAAGACTATTTGGAAATACAAAGCAGAAATAGGACCTGCTGGCCTCATCTACGCACATGAAAAGCAGAGTAGATTCCTTGATATGATGAAACGTCTGTCGTCTTTTTTTTTGGGGGGGAGTAATATGTCTTGTCCCTGCAGGAGCTCACACAATTCATGCCTGAAGACCTGAAGGCTTGACTTCTGAAAAAGACAAGTGTCACAAGACGTTTACCGTGTGGTAACGTTTCTGCATGATTTCATTGTTGTTTTATTTTTTTAAGATCCCTAAAGCAGACATGAGGCTGTCAGTTGACAAGTTCAGCCTCTAGATGAAAAACCACAAAGTTATTTCATTTTTTTTTTTATCACAGATTTATTTCATTTGTTAACACCTTTATGTGCATTTCACTCTGTAAAAGTTACAGTTTTTTGTTTTTTTACTTTACATTGTCCCAATTCTTTTCATAACAGTTGAACTTGTTCTGCCATTGAGGATACCAAACCATGAAGAGAGAGTCCCAGGTGTTATTTTGTGCCATTCTTCCCTCAAACAGGCTCTAATCTGTCCAACAGTATGCGCTTATCACCTTCAATTTTGGTTCCCTCCAACAATCTCGACAGGACAGAGCTGGAGAAGGGCCAGTCCTGTTAAGCAATTCTCTTCTTCCTCGGCCATGCCTTTGAAATGCATGCACAAGGTGTTTTTTTTTTTGTGTGTCCTACTTCTCTCTTCTTTAAAATATATATTTTTGCTTGCTGGAACAGTTTGTCAATACTGACACACACACACAAAGCTGTATTGTTCATATGTTATCTCTGAACAAATGGTTTAGGCAACAAGCGAAGAAAGACAACGACGTGATCTACAGTACCAAGAAGAACTACAGAATAAGCCCTGCAGGGGAGCTATAGCAAATATTTGTATGATTAAAAAAAAATCCAATGTTTTCATTTCTCAGGAGGATCATTGGACCATGTGTTAAAACACTGGAAGTTTAAAAGACTGAGAGGTAGCTTTCCAGATATAGCCACAGATACATTGAGTGTCTTGTGTGTTTTTACGGTGCGCCATATCCGAGGTAGCTGCAGAAATTTAACTGGAATAAAGAGTCGGCAACAGCTGTGACCGACTGCTAGTATGGTTGAACTCCGTGGGTTAACTATAGGGACTCAAATCTACAGCTAACAGTTTAGTGTCCAGCCTGCATGCACTGTCAGAAATATGGGTACAGAGTAGGTACATTACTGTGCCCCAGGGTACGAAAAAGAAATCAACACAGTCCAAGGACAAATGCTGGACCTCAGGGTAACTATCTGTACCTTTTTTCACCGTCTGAACGATACATACTGTATGTGTTCCTCAGAACTAAAAAGTACTTTTCGGTACCATTTCTGGAATAGGCTACTATTTCTGGGGAATATCTTTACTGAAAATACATCCATTAGCAAAGTTATGAACATGGATTTATTACCACATTTTTAAATGATATTTGTACATCTTTTTTTAATCAAACAAATAAATGAATAGGAGACTATTGACTACATCGTGGTCGGGTGAGGCGTCATTCATGTCAAGTCAATAATGACTGGCTGTCAAGGTAGCGCTGATGAAAAGGTAAAGACTCTAGGAATACTAATGGGTACCTAAAAGTAGGGGTGCAAAATGGTACCTTTGAGGGTACCACCTCAGTGACAAGACATTGTACCCATAAAAGTACAATTCTGTACTTTAATTTCAATATCCCACTGTAAACATTTGCAGATTACACCATCTAATGTTGCTACGATTTGTTTTGCTCTTTACTTCATTCCACCAATCCCTCCACTCTGATTAATCTAGTCATCTCTTCTGGCAACTCGCCATGACTCAGGGCTACCAGGGAAGTGAAGCTTCTCTCACTGAGGCTTGGACTCACCCCTGACCCAGTACACTGCGAAAAACTGTCCGTCTAACCAAGTTAAACAATCTTGTTTCCAGCTAAAAAGTATTTTTGATTTTGTTGTGAGACTTATTTACTAAGCAAGAGCAGAATGTGTTAGATTATTCATCTTATTTTGAGTATATATGTCTTATTTTTGAAAATTCTCACCAAGTGCAAATTGTCTTATTTCATTGGCAGATTATTTCATTTAATTTGAGAAGCTTTTGACCATAATCAAGTATTTTGAGGGTTTGTGTGGTCTAAAGCCTCTTTAATTAAGTGAAATACTAAGTATGAGTGTAGGTTCATCCCATCTTGCTGTTTAAATCCTTGCAGTCAGACATGATTTTTTTTTAGTTTAACTGTCTGTATTTAACAATTGTATGTTGATTTGGACACATTACCAAAAGGTTTTGCTGTTGGTCTAAGATAAATCGACACCATTCTACATGTAAAAACAAATATGTGTCAATAAAGTGGGAGGTTTTTATTTGCATTATTTCTCATATGATTATTTCTAATTTAAGATGCGCAGGATAATTCAACTGCTTCATTTTACAAAATTCGTAACATGCTGATTTCTGAGCGTGTCTTCAGACTTGTGAAGGTTTCTTCTTGAAGAGAAGGACAGCAACCAACAGTGTGAGCCCCTCTGACGTCCAACAGCTGCCACCTGGTGGTACATCAGGGACATTTCACAGATTTCTAAAAAATGTGATGATGGATCTCATTATCCATCCATCCAGAGGACCAGGGTGCCACGATTTAAAGTCTCTAATCTAACCTCCTCAACGGTACCAACAGGTTCTGTAAGAAAAAATATCAAGTTAACTTTAAGCTATTGTTTTTTTGGGGGGTTTCTGCTACACCGGGCAATGAAAACAAAAACATTTCAAAAATCTGAAGGCTTTTTTTATGTCTTAGGCAATATTTTATGTTCTTTTCTCTGATTTCTTTAGTTTTTGTGTCTTTTATCTTCAATACGTGAACCGGTAAAGAAATAGACTCTGACTGGAAAATAAATATTACTGTTTGGGGAAAAGGTCCTAAAAAGAGGCTGTAGGGTCCAGTAAAAGGTATTCTGTATTATGAGACCCTCAAAAAGTATGGAGATGGAAAAGAAAAGTCAAAGATCAAAACCTGGAGATGAGTTTAGATCTGTGTTCATGTCTGTATGAATATTTTGCCTGTCTGAAGTTTTCTCTCTCTTTCTGGTCATCTTGCATGTCTCTTGTATTTTTTTGAGTCTGTTTGTGATCAGGGAATACTAAACCTCTCTCCAGTAGGCTACCTGCATCCTCTTTGAAAAGTAACATGTGATCGACCTGCCTCCCTCCTACTTGTAAATCTGAATAAACTGCCTCACACCAGATGCTTTGGGGAAATCTGCTTATATTAGAATATGGGGGAAGAGATGACTGTACGAAAGCCCTGCATGCACGTCTGATCATGCACTTGACAGCTGCCACGCGGACGCCAGCATGGCCTGCTGAACACCAGCTTGGTGGGCAACATGAATGTGAACAGCAGACCAACTCCCTGACAGATTTCATTGCGTTACTGGCTCGCAGGAGGAAGGGAGGGGTCAAAGGTTACAGCACAGTGAGTTACGGCCCATTGGAGTCTGACATGTGGAGAAAGCTCATCCTTTCTAGCCGGATGGCTCATCTCTGGATGCAAAATTAGAGCCATCTGAGATTCATGAAAACCGTCTCACGGCCAGCCTGTCATCATGCGAGTCGTCTCTGCAGCACGCTGCTCACATGTGCATGTAAAAAGTGTCAGGCTGTCACGGCTTAAAGCATGTTGGAAATCACAGGAGGCTGAGAAGATCCACAAATACTCATAAACAAACAGAACAACAACCTCTTTGCAGATTCATGTCTGCTGGAAGATATTTAGGTAGTTTAACATCTGTATTTCACTCTTAAACTCCGATTGTATCAATTAAAAAGACAAACGCAACACGCAGAGGCTGAGTTACAATAAACTACACAAAAGACTACAATTCCAACAAGGCTTTTACTTCTGCGCATGCGTTCTTATGCCATAGCGACATGAAGCGTTGTTTTCAATAGCAACCGTGACTTTGAGCGGAATAAAGTCTTTTCTCGAAAGGTAAGAGACATTTAAAAAGTTCATAAAAGGCTAAATATGACATATTATAGCAAACGCTAAACGTATGTATGTTAAAAAGGTCATTTATGACCATAAATACGCGCTCGACTGAGGCCGTTAGCTTCTTTATCAACGTTAGCTTCAGTCTGATGGAGATAAACTTGAATGAACCTTTTAGTCTGGAGAAGTCTGGAATTTCATTAAGGTGTTCTCAAGTCAGGGCAAGTGTTTTATGGGGGAAATACTAATATTTTCCATCATCTGTAAGGGAAGGAATAAAACAGGCTTTCCGGTTGAATACAAAAGTATTTCTAATAGGTGTTCTTAGACAGAATGAACACAAACATTCCCACTTTGTGTGCGAACTTTGATTTAGTTTAACTCAATTATTTTTATTCATTTGACGCAACATGTAATCTCAACACACGTTGCAAAAACAAAGGCATTTCAATCCAATCAGGCATCCATTCCAATTGATTGTAGTTTCATAAAAAGTGCATTAAATCTCCAAAAGGTTTCAATCTAAGGAAACCCAGCAGATTGCATCGGGTCAACCCAGTGGCGGCTGGTGGAGTTTTCTCCAGGGGGGGCTATGATGATGGCTAGATGTTAGGGTTTTCAAATGATATATATTTTTTACCCAATTAATTAGAGGGTAGCTGTGAATTAATCCTGACTAATTAACATTCCTAAATATGACTAAAAACCGAAAATTGTTAGTGTAAAGGGACAAATCCAATTGCCGTAGCTCATTTTTCATTAACTAAAGGAGAGATTAATAGAATTTTGTTGTTAACTCCACCTTCACACATGGCCCTTTTAAACTATTGCTCTTTTAGCCAGTTGCTAACACAAACTAACTGTCTAACATTTTCTGCATTTAAAGCTGACTGTTTCTTATTAATGTTAGACAACCCTGATCTTCCTTCTTAATAGGACTATCCTACGACAACAGAATGATTTCAGTCAGAGGCCTCAGCAGTTTTGCTGGAACAGACTGCTACTGTAGAGGAGGAAACACTGAGCTGTCTATAGAGGTTCTGGTTCAGACTGGGTTCACACTGGGAGAACCTGCCAGAGCTCCACTTAAAGTATGACAAGGTGTGATGTGTGACAAGATGAGAATCTGCATTTAAAAAGATCTCCAACCCCTGCACCAGATGCAGTCAGTGTGTGGCGTTTGCGCCAGATGTAGGAGGTCTACACGTTTTGCACACTGCCAATAATAAAATTAGCCTTGTTGTAAATAGTTCAAATAATAATATATTATTGCATTTTAGCTCTTATTACTGACTTTCAATATCCAAATTTCCTTATTTCCTGTTCTGTCTAATGTAATCAACATGTATGAAACAGAAGTAGCCAGACAGTATTTTGTGTCCATGTAATACTGCACCGACCCTGACTTTGCCTCCAGCTCATCAATGATGCCCGCACCCATGTGCACTGCGCTCGGATTTCTGTAGCTAAAATATTACTATGGGTCAAAATAATCTGGATAGTTTAGAAATAATTCACAGCTTTAAAACTACAAAAGGAATCAGAGAGAACAGAAGTCCGCCAGGTCTACTCAACCCCCTTCTAGATTTCGTTACTCCATCCGTCCATCCATCCATCCATCCATCCAAGCTCGACAGCACAGAGCGATCCAGACGTCCCCTTCCCCTGCTCCATATTCACAGATGGCACTTCCCTTAGCGCACTTTACATTATTAGTTTAAAAATACTTCAGTTTTTTTAAAAGTACAAAACAGCTTCATACAGCTAGATTTGAAATTGCATCTATCAATATAATTTTGGTATCTATCACTTGCGACAGATAATTTTTTAAGGTTATGTAGTGACTTGCAACATCAGCACAATGGACAGCGGTTTGATTAATCTAGCTTGCTGGCGCACAGCAACAAGAAAGCAGGAATATGTGGAAAATAAACTAGAGATAACTACCTGCTTCAGCAGCAGCTATCAAACTATATTGTTTGCAGGGAGCTCTTTATATTTGTAAAAACGATATGCAAGGATTTTGGCATTACGGGCTTGTACAAACAGTCTTGTCTCAGCATGGAGATGACCGCATTAATTTTCTCGTTCCCACGTGTTATTATTTCGTGGCCACGCATTAATAAGTCGTGGCCACGCATTAAGTATCTCGTTCCCACGCATTAATAACTGATGGCCACGCATTAAGAATCTTGTATTTTATTCCTCCATTGTCACCAGAGGGCAGTGGCGTTCCTTGACCATTTGGTGCCCTAGAGATCAGCTTGACTGATGGCGCCCCTTGCCCACGAAAAAAGAAGTCATGTCCAAAGAATTTCACATTTGTTTAAATAATGGTAGTATAACAATAACAATATAACAATGTGTGCAAAAGAATAAAGCTGTTCAATAATACATATATATAAAAAAAAAAAACGTTTAACTTGAACAGTAGTGCAACAACATAAAGTGCACACTAAAGAATCCAAAAAAAATAAATAAATTAACAATAAAACATTGTGTGCAAAGATGATATACTGTAAAATGGGATTCACATAAATACACTATATACACAAAATATTTATGGAAGCAATATTTATGTCAGAGTATTGTTATAGATAGAGATGGCAAAATCTGTTGGAATAAATAAATACAGTTGAAACCAAAAGTTTACATACACTACGTGGAAACGCACCTATCCTTTTTAGTGTTCCTTCTTCATAATACCATCTATTTTGTGAAGTGCACCAGTCCCCCCTGCTGCAAAACAACCCCAAAACATGATGCTAGCACCCCCATGTTTCACAGTTGGGATGGTGTTCTGAGGCCTGCAAGCTTCACCCTTTTTCCTCCAAATATAACGATGGTCATTGTGGCCAAACAGTTCAATCTTAGTCTCATCAGACCACAGGACATGTAAGGTCTTTATCCTTGTGTGCGTTAGCAAACTTTAGTCTGGCTTTTTTGTGTTTCCTTTGGAGTAAAGGCTTCTTTCTTGCAGAGCAGCCTTTCAGCCCACTTCTGTACAGTACTCTTTTCACTGTGGATAATGAAACACTTTTACCATCTTCAGCCAGCATCTTCACAAGGTCTTTTGCTTTCGTCCTTGGGTTGTTCTGGACATATCGGACCAAACTGCGTTCATCTCTGGGACCCAGAATCCGTCTCCTTCCAGAGCGATATGATGGTTGGATGTTCCCATCGTGCTTATACTTGCGTATAAATGTCTGAACAGATGAACGTGGCACCTGCAGGCTTCTGGAAATTGCACCCAAGGATGAACCAGACTTGTGCAAGTCCACAATTCTCTTCCTGATCTCTTGACTGATTTCTTTTGATTTTCCCATGATGATTCACAAGGAAGCAGTGTGTTTCAAATGTGTCCTTAAATACATCCACAGGTGTGTCTCTAATTAACTCAAATGAGGTCAATTAAACAGAAGCTTCCAAAGAGATGGCATATATTGGCTTTCCCAAATTGTTTAAAGGCATAGTGATCTTAGTGTATGTAAACTTCTGACTTTGAAAAAAGTAATTAAAAAATGTCTGAAAAAAATCCTCCTCTCTTTATTTTGACATTTAGTAAATAGAAATAATTGTATTAATTGTAATTGACCTAGAATAGGAAAAGTTTATTCCGATTTCATGTTGGACAGTGAGAAAAAAAAGGATACTTGCGTTTCCACATAGTGTATGTTAACTTTTGGTTTCGACTGTAGACATTATTTTTTTTTAAATTCTTGCCGCATATTTGGCGCCCCTCACTAAATGGCGCCCTAGGCAAGCGCTTATGTCGCCTGTAGGAAGGACCACCACTGCCAGAGGGGCTCCGTATTTTTTCTCTCATATGGTATTGTTTTTAGGGATTTAACTTAATTATTTCTCTTTTCGTTCGTCCCCATCTCCCGCGGTTTGACCTGCCTATCTATGACAGACGTCTGTGACGTTGTTTGATTTCAGCCCCACAGCAGCAGGGAGGCGATATGTAATCTCCGCCCCCTCAGGGCGCACCTCTCCTGCGCCCCAAATCATCCTGTCTCTTGTATTGAAGAGGAGCTACTGCGCATGTACTATTTATAACGACTTTCTATGGGAGCCAAGGCGGAAATATGTCCTCAATTAGACAACACAGATTAGTTTAACAACCACAACTCAACTCCCCTTAAACTATGAAATGTTTATCTTACACATCTGAAGAAAAACACAGATATATTTAATAATATTTATGTTATTTAAAAAACTATTTTCCATGTTTTATTCAAGGTAATATGGCAATTTGTGAGTGGTGTTGCGGCGCCCTACTGGCCTCTATTGGCCAGCCGCCACTGGGTCAATCCCTGATACTGGGCAAGCATGTAGTGAAAGTGGAGAGGAAAAACTCTCCTTTAACAGGAAGAAACCTCCAGCAGAAGCAGAACCAGAACCTGGCTCAGTATGATCGGCCATCTGCCACAGCCAACCGGAGTGTTCAGGAAGACAGAGCGGAGACACAAAAATGAAACAGAAGAAAGTCAAAAGTTAATAACAGGAGAGGTAGAAAGTTCGGTAGGATCCCAGCCGATGCCCAGCTCCAGGAAGGTACTCCAGCCAAACAGAACGCCAGACCAGGTGTAGCTTCTATGGTGAGAGGAAGGCAAAAGTTACAATTGAAATAACAGAAAATAATGCAACTGGAGAGTTTTAGAAGACGAAAGAAGCCGTGTGGAAGAGTGGTTAGTCTATATAGCAGCATAACTACAGAGCTAGCTCAGAATAACCTAACTTTTTAGGATGAAGTATGACAGAGGCAGAGCCAGGGAATAAAAGAATCGCTGTAAATTACTTGTAATCCACAAATAGTGCATGTACTCCACATTAACTCTGTCAGTTTTTGTACTTTTTTTTTATTGAAATAACAGAAATCCATTAATAGAGGTATGATCAGAAAATACATCTGGACTGTAACTTCCTACATGACAGATGATTTTTCTCAAGTCTTCTTATTGGATTAAATCATGTATGAAAAAAAAACAAAAGCAAAAAATAGATTGCATTGGCTGGGGCTGCACGAGTCTGTCATCAAAGCCTGACAAACACCAACATGCCAAAAAAGAATCAACCACGAACAAGGTACAGATGATTCAGTTTTCTACATCAGAACACCAGTTCGAAACAAACAATGGGGTCACGATAAAAAATAATTCTTATGACGATAACGGCAAAGCAGCTTTATTTGTGCAGCACACCTGCAACAAAAAGACAATTTTCGGTGCTTTACATGATTCGGGAAGAAAAAACAATAAAAGCATAAAATAAAACCTTAGAGAACAAAACGGGGGATGTGCCAATACTGGTATCGGCGCCGATACCGTTTTAATGTACTCGTAGCGGTTAGTTAACTGATACCATGAATCGATACTTATAATGTGGAAACTGCAATAATCTCACAGAATTTTTTTATTTCTCTAGATTTTAGTTTTATGGTGATTTTTCTTTATTTATTCACCATTTGCTGTAACATGCACAGAAAAAAATAAAACCTGTTCTAGAGTTTGAGGACCTGAGTGCAGCTGTCTGACTTTTTAGGTAGACCTGGGAGGACGCTGTTGCAGTAATCGAGCTGACTAAACATAATTGCAGTGATGAGTTTCTTCAGACCACCAGTCCTTTAATCCTAGAAATGTTCTTCAGATGATAGAAGGTTTTAGATGTAAGGCCTGATTGGTAGATTTTAGCTGGATTATCTGAAAACGTGTGCTGACTCTAAATCGTTCCTCTTCAATCAAGATTTAAAAAATCCCGCACTGATAAACTACAATATTTGCTCATCCTCAGTGCTACTTGTGCTATTTGTTTTGTAAATCAGATGCTAAGATGGACGATTTTGAGCAAAAACTGGCTGCAGCGTGATTTTATTTTAATGTGGATTGGGATGTCTGTGACTGAAATGAGAGAACCCAATGAAGGTTGTGTTTATTTCCAGACCAAAGCATGTCCTGTGTCCTCGATGAGACGGCCGCAGACCTCCCAGTCAGAGACATGACCGTCCACCTGTCCCGACTCACTGCCGCTCCGCAAGGTCCCCGATTCCTCCTGGGTGAAATGTGCACAGTGTGCTTCCGCTGTCCGTTTGTCACATACGTGCAGTTCCTGCTTCCAATGTTTAAAGTTCAACCAGAACCTGGAACTGTATTTTATGCCTGACTTGTGCATCAAAGTGTTTTTTTGTTTGTTTTTTTCCAGTCATGTCGAACAGCCAGGCTGAGATGTGATGTTAATGTTCCTACCCACAGATCCGTCTGTTCATCAGCACGCTCGGGAGCGGCAGAACATCGGGAAGTTGTCCAGGGAGGAGCTGGAGGATCGCTTCCTGCGCGTCCACGAGGAGACGCTGCAGCTCAAACAGCACATTCACAAACAGGACGAAAAGATTAGGAAGTGAGACACACACTCCGATCAGTTTTATTAGCTGCGTTTCTATTGCAAATATGCGCAAAACTTTGTCGATATTGTCGAAATGTCAAAAAAACAATATTTCACAATTGCAGTGTTTTCATTAAATAATAAACTTTGTTTAAATAACAAGTCTTCGCGCGATAAGTCATTAAGAAAAATAGCGACGGATGTGGACATTTACGGTATATATATATATATATATATATATATATTCATATGCAGACACGGCATATATTTCTGTTTGAATGTTTTCCATTTTGAGCACAAATTTGCCATGTTTGTGGAACCCAGCTTCCTTCATCGCAGCTTCAAGGTCTTGGTAAATGCTCGCGTTTCTTTGCTGTTTTGAATCTAATATATTAGTTATGCCTTCATCACGAACCAAATGCAGAAACAAACTCTGTCTCTTTGTGAACCCAAACATGCTGCGCCGTCTTTCGTGACTTGTGTAATGCGAAAAAGGTTTTTCTATTGATGTTTTGTGAAATTATGATAGAGTATTAGGGACATTGTAAGCCAAAGAAAAATATTTTGCAGTAAACTTCCGGCCAAAAAAAATTACGAAAAAAGCCACATATTTTTGAGAAAAAATAACGAAATTTTCCGGTGTCGTAAAGTAGTATAATTACAGGATTAATTTTAGATGTTTTCTAGGAAAAGCGCTATTCTCTGATGTAGAAAAGTAGAGAATTAGTGAGAAAAAAAATAAATCACGCTTTTTATCCTTGAAAATATCTCACATTAATCCCCAAAATATATACATTTTAAATTGTCATTTTACGACTTTTGTAACAGAGAATTTCCAACTTTCTTTCTGGAAAATATGTGACTTAAATCTCAGAATTTCAGAATTTTTTTGGTGGAAATTTACTCCAAAATGTTTTTCTTTTGTTAACAATGGCCCTAAAACTCCGCTGTACGAAATATATGAATTTTAATACGCACCTCATCCAAGCGCAAAAACATTTTATTGAAAAAGGTGGGGGGTTTTCGAAATTGGTGTGTTTCGATTAAGCAAATTTATTTCGCAACTTCAGTTTGCACATTTTCATGGGTGATGGAAACGCAGCTATTGTTTCAGATGAATCTGACGGGGACCCTTGCCGTCCCTCCTCAGGTTGGGCACAAAGCTGATGAAGCTGGTGAAGGACCGCGGGCGGATGGAGCAGCTGGCCACGGGGGGAGCACAGCCTCCGTCCAGATTCCGAGACGTGGAGATGGAGGAGATGATGGAGGAGCTCCAGGAGAAAGTCAGAGGGCTGCAGGCCGAGAAGGAGGGGCTGAAACAACGCCTCCTGGTGGCCAAACAGCAAATCCTCAACTCGCAGAGCCGACGGCAGACGCAGTACGAGCACGTGCGGTCCCGGGTTAACACTGGCCTGAGGAAGCTCAGGGATGATTCTTTATCTCTGTCTCCTGCACGTCCAAGAAGTGAGTCCAGGCACACAGACTGAGCCTGAGCAGAAGCTGTCACAGAGTATCATAGCATGGAGCCAATGTTTTCCATTATAAAACCACTGCTGCAGACAACAAGGAGATTCAAAGGGTTTTCTTCTACCTGCTGGAGCTCTGGCAGAAAGGGTCGAATAGATGAGAGGTGGGAAACCGTTTCTGATCCTGACTGGACCCAGTTCAGTCAGAATCTGATCATCTGAGACCAACCGAATCTGTTCAGTCCGGATCTGTTAATTCAGAACCTAAAAAACATGTCCTGACAAGATAATTTGAATTTAGTCAGCTCGGACCAACTGAATCTGCCCGATTCAGATTATCTGAACAGTTCAGTCAGGGTCGTCTGAATCTGTTGGGTTCAGACAAACCCAATCTGTTATGGATCACCTATTTGTCCAGAACCAACTACGTCATTTGAATATGTTCAGTTTAGAATAACTGAATCTGTTGAATTCAGACCGTCAGAGTCTGTTTATTGAGAATAACTTGAAACTGTTCAGTTGAGACCTACTGAACTAGTACACTGAATAGTCTTCATTTAGTACAATCTGAATCTGGAAATTCATATCCAACTAAACCTGATCATTCATGAGCAACTGAATCTCTTCAATCCGAATGATCTGAATCAGGTCATTTAGAATAACTTGAAACTTCTTAGTTTAATCCAACTGAATCGGTTCAGTTAAAACCATCTTAATCAGTTCAGTCAGGATCTGTAAATTCAGGATAATCTGAATCAGTTCAGTTCAGACCAACTGAATCTATTGAATTTAGACCATCTGAATCTGTTCAGTCATGGTCATCTGAATCTTTTCATCTAGATCCATCTGAACTTTTCATTCAGAACCATCTGAATCTGGTAATTCAGAATCACTTGAAACTGTTCAGGTGAGACCAACTGAACCTGTTCGGTAATAACGGTCTAAATCAATTCAGTTCAGACCAAGCCAACCTGCTCATTCAGAGCAAACCGAACCTCGCCAATCAGGATCATCTGAATCCGGTCATTCAGAACTAATTGAAACTTCTCAGTTCAGTCCATCTGAGTTAGTTCAGTTTGTACCATCTGAATCAGTTCAGACTGTCGAATCTTTTTAGTCACGGTCGCAGAAACTCTTTCAGTGTCTTGCTTCGTCAGGTATGAGGAGTTTGGAAGGAGGCGGTAGACCTCCGACTGGCCAGCTACCTCGATACGGACACAGCCTGCTGGAGGAGGCCAGAGCCGAGATCCGCAACCTGTAAGTTCGGCTCGTTTCGCAACATTATTACCACAAAATCCAGAAGTATCTTTTTAATTGTCTCCTGTGAGACCAACAGTTGTGTCGATGTTTTCTATGTTCGTCTCCGAGTTTTTTTGTTTGAATGCTGTTGGTTTCGGTCCCAAACCCAAACGTTAGTTCCCCTTCAAGCCGGTGTGTCACTTAGTTTCAGCTAAAGCAACCCTGAAATGCTGAAATAACCGGATGTTTCACGGTTCCCCAGAGAGAACGTGGTGGAGTCACAGCGAAGTCGTATGGAGGAGCTGGAAGTATCGGCGGAGCAGCTGAGGGAGGAGCTGAGGAGGAAGGGAGAGGAGTTCGAAGAGAAGCTCCTGCAGGCCCGACAGCAGCAGACCTCCACTCTTAGGTTTGTTTCTTCTTGGAGAAGAGCCGTGTGGCCTCAGGCTGAGCACGCGGGGCGTATACTTACGGCGTTTTCCTCCGCAGGTCGCAGGTCAGCAGCAAAACAAATATTTAAATACATGGAGATCAGATTCTTATTTTTTTATTTCCTTTCTAATCTGCTGTGTTTTATCTGTTTTTATTCTATATTGCATAAATTTGTTCCTTACAAAATTTTTTTCTTATTTATTGATTGTGTCTATATGTTAAACCTATATGTTTCTTTTTTCTCTAATCATTCTTCTGTAACCATGTATTTGGTATCATTTTCACTGAATCATGTAAAGCACCTTGAATTGCCTTCTGTTGAAAGTGTGCTATATAAATAAAATTGCCTTGCCTTGCCTAAATGAAGTTTCTTTTCTGCTGGAACAGAAGAGTTCAAAGATTTTCTTTGGTCCAACCTGGAATCTTCCTGCTCGAGAAAAAAGAACGTTTACGCCAAGCGCCGCAGCAGACAAACACACTGCTCACCAGTGTGTGTGTGTGTGTGTGTGTGTGTCTCCAGGCTCAGCGGACGATGAAGGCGAGCAATGACGCAGCAATGGCGAGGGTGGACGAACTGACGGCTCAGTTTAAAGACGAGCGGATGAAGAATCTGGAGCTGGACAAACGGCTGGAGACGGCTAACGTCCACAAGATCCGGGCGGAGCAGGTGAGATACCTCACACCCGTCGCCGTGGTTACGGCCCCTCTGTGAGCACGCCCCTTTCGTCAGGTTTACTGACGGGAGATGTCAAACAGTTACAGGAGCAGGTCAGTGACCTGGAGCAGGAGAGGGAGCTGCTGAAGGAGAGCAACAAGAAGCTACTGAACAGGTGAGGAGGTAAACAGACATGCAGGTAGAAAGATGTGAAGGGCGACAGATGAACAGGTGGACAGTTGAGCAGGTGAACTGGTTTCAGGCCTGAAGGCTAAAGCCATATTCACACCAGTGTCGTTCGGTTTGCTTAAAACAAACTCAGATTTGTTTCCTCCCTTGGTCCGGATCTTTTTGGTCGCTGTGAATACAACCCAGCGAACTCTACGCACCAAAAAAAAAAACAAGAACCAGCGGAAGAGGTGGATTCGGAGCGGTTCCCCGGATCCTTGGGTGTGAAGGCGACTGAACTTCATCTCACCCAGTAAACTAAACACGCTTCCTTTTTAGTCTCAGCAAATTATGAAAGGTAAAGGTTTTTTA